>CM023358.1:3572887-3721288 GCA_013282895.1 Eriosoma lanigerum | reverse complement strand
ACACACACACACACACACACACACACACACACACACACGTTTACATATTGGACCGTATTCGCCGATGCGATCTTTCCGTTTCGTATCAACAACGATTTGGTCCGTATTCGCTTGCTCGAAACTATACGATTTTTGCGGATATAAATACGTATTTGCCTGTTGTGGAGAGTCCACGCGTCAACGCGTCTAACCCGACAACATCAGCTGTCTACGGCTATCGCGGTCGCAACGTGTCACATTCACCTCGGGATGACTTCCCCTAATATCCCACCTTCTACCCACTCCTCTTCCCTCCACCAAACCATGGTTCGTTCGTTTTAACCTCCTCTCTCAATTTCGTATGCCTCTCCTGACATGGTAAATGACACGATGTTATACACGATATTCACCAGCCTAACGCATCTCTGACTTCCGGCCGTCGTCATCTTACGCGATCCTCTCCGGTATCCGAAGATATCTCGTCCACGTATATATTTCAATAACGACATTATGATAAATTATTATTGTTGTTCATCATTATTATAAATGCATCTATACGCTTTTGCGGTACTGAGTAGACTAGAAACAATGAAGTTTATTAATATGTACAACATTATTTTTAATTTCGGTTTTTTACATTAACGTGCTTCAACATTTTTTAGTTGTCTATTTTTACCTTATCTTACATTTTTTACTTCTTCTTTTTAATTTGTCCATTAAATTACATTTTTATAAATAATAAATTACAATATTATACTCGTTTAGATGTTTTCATATAATAATATTATGTTGAATAGGTTATATAATTATGAATTCACATATACACACGTGTAGCAATATTGCCTATACAATACGCCGTTTATGAACTATCAATAATAATGTATTTTAAAGTGGTATGTAACATTATTTTAACAATATTAAAGGTTTTACCAAATGGATAAAAATTTAATGAACATTAAATATACTCACTTTTTTAAATTTATGATATATTTATTTAATTCGAATAAATTAAAAATATCATGTAAAAATAAATATAACTTCACATTTCACTAGTTAGTTGTCTATTATTATTGAATGCAAGGTTTAATTTATAAATAAATAAATAAATAACTAGTCATCTTTGTAGTTTAAAAAATGTTTATATAACCGTTATAAGTTTTACCTTATTATAATATTTATTTGTATGCGCATATTTGTTAAATACTTATAATAAACACTTTACTAGTATAAGTAACCATCAGATGAGATAATTTACAGACTCGTGAAAATAATGTTATTTTAAAATATTTTATCTATATAGATTTCTTTTGTGATTCTTATATACTGATAAAAACATATATCTGAATATTTTATGGTAAAATTGTTGACAGAGATCATTATGTATATAACTTTACATATTGTATCCGTCTACAAAACTTCTTCGTGAGTGTAACGAAGTCTAATGCAAAACGAACAATGAGGGAAGTGTGGCACAACAATTACTTCGTAGGCGTAAAACTACGCTTAACTTATTAAAATAATAATATTGAAACATCTCACATAGAAGTAGAGTTCAAAGATATTTAACATCGTGTGCAGATATAATATTATGCGCTTAACTTATAACATAATATAGCATATTATTATTATTTAATACAACTATTCTAAACTTAGATATATTTATTGATACCATCTCGCTTTCAATCTATATTTACGTTATACTTTTCTTTACGTCACGTCATTAACATTCCAGCCCCAAAACATTGCTTAGATAAACAATAAAAAAAAAACTTTCGAACGTCAATACTTATTGTAAAATAGAAGTACTTATAATATACACTAGTTCGCTACATTATATTACGGTTCATCGAATAAAAAGATAATTGGCAAAGTTCTTCTATATTCAGAATTGCCTACATTTTTATGCTGTAAATACTAGTTTCTCTGTGTACATATTTATACAAATGGTCGACAGCAAAGGGCACAAGAACATTATATAGTTTTGTCAAAGATCCCGGAGGAATATTATTGTTCTAATTATTAACCAGCATATTATTATTTTTTTAAAAGAAAGATGAGCAATTATATAAAATATTTACTTATTATATAATTTCTAAGTTAATAATATGTTAAAGTTTAATTTGAAATCCTTTGTTTAGGTTCAAATATATTTGAATTTTATAATTACGATCAAATTGTTTATTTAAACTTAAAAAAGTGGTCCAATATTTTTTACTATCTACTTTGTGACATTTTTTTACTTGATTAATAAATAACGATTTTTGACTTTAACATAGGGCTCTTATTTACTTTTAAAATTTTAAATTCTATTTGTATTTGATAGTTTTCTAATTACACACAAATAACTGCTGTATAACACAAAATAAATTTAATTAAATTTTTTTTTACAAAATCATTATAATCGTTGATGTGAATTTTTAATTAAATTGTGTTTGTAAATAATACTCGTCATATTCAAATTAATTCATTATAACCACATCGGTATTACCTAAAAAAAATATATTTTTTTAAAATTATTATTATTTGAATTTGATTGGTATAATTTGTATTTTGTACCATCGATACTGCTAAATTATTTAAAAAAATTAACTTTTATTTTGTGTATGTGAAATAACTATTTAATTAAAAAACATTTTTTTATAATAATTACATTGAAACTTTAGTGATAATTTACATCATAAAAAAGCTCAAATAAATATAATATATTTAAGCATATACCTATATATTTTGGACGAAACTTAATTTCATTTATCAATGATTTGTAACAGTGTATTACACTCGATAAAGACTAACCATTCAGCTATAATATAGTACCTGACTATTCACAACATAATATTATATTATACTATATAATGTCTTATAAATATTTAATCGAAATTTACGCAAATCGTTATTCGCGATTGAACGGAAACCGTTATAGAACAGTGTTGCGTTCCATATACTTTGGTAGAAAACATCGCGATCCTTTGATCCCACACCACTGAAACAGTATCCGCGTAATAAACAGTAATAATTAAAATACGAGCAAATATACGAGTTACACCATACCGAGCAAATCGATTTCTACCCACACGCGCCACAACAAAAACAGTGCTCGTCCGTATTATGTTTTCTCGTCCAACAAAGTCTGTGAAAACGACGATGATACTATATAGGAGCGCTTACGCGATTCATTATAATATTATAAATAATACGTTCGCGTGTTTATAGATTAACAGACATTTGCAACCATACTTTTATACGCTCGTGGATTAACTATATTATTTTCGTAACTTTTCATTATTTCAAAATAATTCGTGAACCAACACAATGTGTTTTGTTATTTAAACATCGAACGATATCTCAGGTTTTTGTCCAGTACATAAACGTTACGTCTTCGCTCGTAGTAGCATACTCTTTATTTTTCCGTCCAATCGACATCATAAACTTCATGGCGTCGTTAATTTGTTCAGTGCCTATATCGTTCTTCTAACAAACTCGACGTCTTTTTCCGTTTCGTTTATTATTATGTTTTTCTCTCGACCGTAAACAATTGTTGAACGTTACTATAATGTTTGGCATTATGCAATTCTGCCCTTAAATAACCACTTCTGTTAGGTCTCTTCATCAACGTTTCCGTCGGAAATGATCAAAATTCTTTGAAAAACCTCTGAGGTTAGTCGCATTGAAAAAAAACACACAAATCTGTTTATATAAATATATATGTATATGTATCGTATAGAAATATGTTCTCTGGCATTCTCTTATTCGCACTTTCTCTCTTTCAACCCTTTGAATCGTGTAATTTCGGAACCTGTCATTCGGAATTCTGACATTTTTCCACCCTTTGTGACTTACGATTGACATAAAGAAACACCATGTGAAATGAAATGTTTGAAACACGACCAAATCAGACTGTCAAAATATACATGACGACGAGAAGAAAGGAAACGAGTCTAATGAATTTTCGACTGAAAAACATGCTTAAAATACTTTTCAAAAAGCGTATATTATGATGTTTGTGAACCTTTGCCCTAGTCATATATTTTTATAAATTCTAAAAACATAATTTTTGAAACTAAAAATACTAAGAAAACCGTTTAAAACAAAAATGTATTATGATTATACTTGTTTTTTTTATCGTGTATAAATGCTACGATGTTTTATTTTATTGTCAAAAATATAATAATATAAATAAAATATACCATCATATACCGTCGCTGCGCAGGTGCCCCATCAGTTTGGACATATTATAAATAGGAATATGAAAGAGTCAAACCGCAACTACATTCATTTTTTAAATTAATTAGGTATTTAAATGTTTATTCTCTCTGTTAACCTTTGGCTCTTGATCTCAAGAGTAGTTTTTATTTTCATAAATTAAATTATGCGTTTTTACAATTTTCACTAACGTCACTCATCTAAGTAAAATTGATTCATTTTTCTTAGTTAGTATAACAAGACATATTTATTTTTTTATATTTAAATAAAAAATTTAAATATAAAATAAATGTTTGAATAATTTGCAGACGTATAAAAGACAATATGTATTGTATAAAAAAAATATAAAATAAAATACTTGACTGATTATTAAATATTTAAATTTTAATGCAACTGAAAGTGAAAATTATAAACCTACTTTTTATAAACGAATACGGTAACAAAATTCATTGTACATTGTATTAGATTAAATATAAAACAAATGGTTCCGTATCGATATTTATTATTATAATAGTGAATTCATAATACAAAAGAAAGTTGTATATATTATATTTCTTAAATTGTTTAAATCAAATTTCATCGTAAATATTTATCGAATTCTATTATAATTTATAATTTTATGGAAATGTATACACATTGGGTCTATATACAATATAATTATATTAAAATGTATTCAGTGCGGTTTCTGAGCGTGATTGTCAAAAAATTAACAATTTATTAAAACGATTGCGAAAGTTTACTTTTAAAACAGAAAAATAAACTTTTGGACGAAAAGCGTCTGATTAAGGCTGTCGTAACGGACAGGAGTCGCTCCCAAAAATGAAGAAGAAGAAGGAAAAGAAAAAAAAAATACGGAAAATGGAAATTTAAAAACTTTTACACCCGTCGAATTCAAAAGTTATAATATGTTCGTCATTTTAAATATGCCGAATTGAATATTCGATCATAATGCTCGTTGGATATCGATTTTTACTGTTGTTTGATAATAAAATGTAAAAGTAAATAACAATACAATATCCGACAAAATATGATATGATATTTAGTCGCGTGTATATAAAAATAAAAACAATCCCTCCTAAATGAAAAATACCGTAAAATGAATTAAAGACGACACGATAGCGATATTATATTATTATAAATTCTACTGGAAATATTATCCTAGTCGCACGAACCACAGCACATAATCGATACGAATTTAATGATATACATTTCATTCGACTACAGACTTCCAAATTGTCTAAGTCTTTAAAATCAAACAAATAAAAAGCACAATGAACATATCATATCTCAGATGTAGTTTATTTATTACTCTCCTTTAGGCGCAGATTTAAAAAAATATGGTTGGGGAGGGCTTAATTCCTCTAAGGTATGATTTAATAACATCATTTTTCGTATACATTTTTTAGATTAGGCTTATGATTAATTTATGAAAGGGGCTACAGTTCGCCTTCCACCATGGATCCGAGCTTGCTCTCGTTTCTACGACTCCAATCAAAAACTATCACGATATATTTTAACAATACATTTATTTCATTTGGTAAATTCGAAAAACGGTTGCTATTGTTTTTGTTTCTTAAATATAAATTAATTAAATACCATTAGAAGACTCCTTGAAAATTGTTTATATATTTTAAAATATATTGCGTTCGATCCGTATTTATGTTACATTTAATCTCGTTTATCAAATAGTAGACAAATTTCAAGTTTTATATGGGAAATAATTATTATAATTATAAATATAATTATTATTATACGGTATCCGTATCGTGACGATGGCCAGAAAAATATTGATGTTATACTTAGGTAACAGTTAACTATTCTACAACAGCGAACGCGTTCGGTAAACATAATATAATACAATATAAACTACCTACATACCTCAGCGTCTCATTTCAACCAAACGTTATTATTTTGTGCGTGGTGTTATTTTAACCCCTAATATTTCTACGAACACGTTATTATTTTGGCACAACGTCACTTTTGACACGCTATTTATGAACATTACTTTTACATTTTTCTATTCAGTACTTACTATACGCGTGTTGTAAATTGACCATTGACTGACTCAACATATAGCAAATTGGTTACTAGTACGGTATAACTAAAGTACTATGCGATTTTATGTGGATTATGCACGATAATATTACTATTATCGTCTGAAAAGAGAAAAATGTGATTTTCGTCAAATGTCATAAAGAAATTAAATATGAGCACGAAAACCACGTATTTTTAGTATACAAAATATATATTATTTTTTAATGGATTTTATCAACGTCTTATATTATATAATATGGATATAACGCACATCAATTTAAAATTTAAAACTATTATAATGGCAATTTCGCTGAAAATGAGAAAAGATTGAGTTTGTCCTTAGTTTTTGAGTAAAATAAATATAGTTGAAAATTTATCAAAATATAAAAAAACCGAGGAATACGAGCGAAAAAATGGGGTCATAACACTGTGAAATTTTACTGGTTTATCGAAATTAACATTTAAAACGAAAACTAGAGACCACAGTCCGTAAACATCTGCTGCGCACTCGAAAACAGCCCGGCACCGACTCGATCGAGCACACGCATTTAACCAGAAAAAAAACACATTAATATTACAATGGGATGAAGGAAAAAAAACCTTTTTTCTTGGTGTAAATCTCTGAATAGACGTTGAAGATAGTAGCGGTTTATCCTTAAGTGATAACACTGTGATAACAATAAATTATAATACTCTAGAAACGGTACTAGAACGTAAGAATTTATGACCGCATATTTAAATTTTTTTTATAAAAATAATAATATACACTTGTATAGTATTAGCTACTTGCTAATATAATATATTATAATATAAGTTACACCTGCCGCGGTTGGATCGTATAGATCGCGTAATCTTGTTTATAGTCCAATAGTGGATACCAAAACCGGTTATTACGAAACAAGTGCACACCTCCATTAATATTTTCACTCCCAACACCGACATTCTTATTATATCCAACGACCGAGACCAAAAACGTGACACATAATCATTCTTTTAAAATACTGTAGTAATATTATTTCCTGCAAAGTAAAAATATTTTAATTTAACTAGCATCCTAGTGAAATGATACTTTACAATTGAACTAATTTACATTATGTTTTTTATTTCAGTTTTTGTTATTTTAGAAGACAAGCTGCCAAAGCTTAATAATTGTTAATAAAAAAGCATCGTGTAAACAAATTTTTACAGTTATATTCCCTATTAACATGCTTTATTTTTCAGATAATTTCTTATTTTTTCATTTTCCAATCTGACTTGAAGAGATACATGTCTTTTTTTTATTGATAATATGCTTACATATTAAAAGTTTTGTTTTTGTTAATTGTTAATTGTATATTAATAAAATTATTTTAATAAATATTTTAGTATATTATTATACTATAAATATAATAATATAATGTCTCGAGGTAAAAGCTTATTAAAAATAGGACCTTATTTTACTTAGATTTTGTTTATGGTTTAGTTCACCGTTTTAGCGTTATATCACGTGACTACATGTTATACAAGTAATATGATTATTCATTAGTAAGTAAAATTACACGAAATGCGTTTCGTAAAAACGTAATGACTTATAGATATATTCGAACGTTGAGTTTAATGACGTAATGTTCCACACGTTTAGTGAAAACGAATTTCCCCTTACAGTATAATAATAATGCATTGACAAAATTAATGGAGTAAAAATATTTTTCATTTATTTTTACATTATTTATCCATAGGTATATAGATATAGTTATGTATATATTCGTCGTTATATATTTTTCTTCGAAATAATATTGTTTCTTTATATAGTTACAAATGAATGGTATTATAACAATTACTCCATAACCTAGTTTAAAAAGGTATTTTTTTTTTTAATATTTCAAAGTTAGTATAAATATTTTAAATAACAAAAAAAAAAAAAATTAAAACCACAATACTCAACTTTCCATTATTGACAATTTTTTAAATAATTGTAATCCATCAAGTTTTATATATTTTTTTAATAGCTTTACCTAATTATTGGTAACTACTAATGATGACAACTTTTTAATGCTATGGCAAGTACGAATGATGTTCTAATAAATAAAATTAGACATAATGATCAGTATTTAAATTAAAAAATTGTAATATCTATAATAGGATAGATAAAAAAATGTTACAAGCTCTAAAATTATGAGAAAGTAAAGCGAAATATACAAAACCATGAGTATCTTTAAAAAAATTATTATTACATTCTACACAATAAAATCACCTGAATACTTATGATTATAAATATTATTATTATTATTTTGAGTAACCTTAAAATTCAAATACTAATTCTGAAAATATAATGTATTTAATTGAAAACTATTATAATCCATATTTTTTCCTGTAAAAGTACTAAAATCTCACTCATAGCAATTTATTATAAAATTATATTATAATACCTATTGATATATAAATATTATATATCAATGATTTCATTAATAAATCAAACGATAATTAATTTGAAAATAATATGAATAAATACGTTTAAAAATGTTTACTGGGAAATGCAAGTGCAATCAATATGATCTCCGCGAGTGTTTCTTAGTAACGCAATATTTGTTTAGAATTTCAATCATTCAAAGTTTATTAAACAAATATTAATAACCGAACATGAATTATTCCAAATATTTAATTTAATATTTTATGTTACGCATACAATGGATAGATTATCTAATCTAAACAATACTAATATTATAAATTAGTATATTGAACATTTACTGGAATACAACACTCGTATACAAAATAAATAGAATTTCATTTTTAGAATGTTTATTATTGTATAATAATATATGTTTTTCACCTTAATCCAATAGGCGTTTCACACGATACGATCTTACAAGATTCTAGGGGGTATATTCGGACATTATAATAATATATGCAGCCGTAAACGAGGTCACGTGCGTTTTGGAGTGGTCACGAACATTCATCGAGTTCTATATACACTCCTTTGAGACCTATTCGGGAAAAACAACCCGTGTTCTACAGACCAAAAAATTCTCGGAGCTAAATAAAAAATAAAAATAAAAAAAATCAACCAAAACCCTACTTATACGAGAATTTCTCTTCTTAACCTTTTTATTTTGCTTATTTATTTATATATATATATATTTTTTTTTTTTTTTTGAAAAGTCAAATGGATTTTTTAAGTGTTTTTATTATTTTTTTTTTCCTATTTTTAGCCAACAATAATCCACAAAGCGTAAAATAGTAAAGAGATGTTTGAAAAAATATTATTTTTCCTTCCACCTCTTTTGTTTCTTTGCTCGTAAGAAATAATAATACCACAAAGTCTTTAAAATTACTATTTATTCCGTGTACATTGTACGTTATTATATATCGCACTGTTATTGACATCTCGGAAATATAATTCTCTTTTTTCTTCTTTGTTGAAACCTCTCTAACTTTACTTTGGTACGTTTTAATCTGCGATTTACCCACCCGAAGCAACTGCAAAGATTATACCTATATTTTTTATGTCTTGGAATATCGAGTATACACATTTCAGTCAACAGGTATATGTATTTATTTTTTGCTTTGAAGTTTATCAAAAACATCAGTTTAGGAAATACAGCATAAATTACTGCGTACAATATATATATATATAACAAAACTATCTGAACGACGTAAATTAGAAGTCGTTACCGACACGGAATTTATTATACATTTACTAGTTCAAAAGTGTGGTAGAATATTTGAAATTATAAACTATATTCAACTATTTCAGATTTCCGATCACAACTTGAAACATTAATAAATGGAATAAAATATATATACGAGTACTACATATACATTTTTTTTCTTGGCAAATATCTATATGTTATTTAAAATTGGATCAATATGTCGGACTAGTAACTAGACGGTAACTTGCAATAGTTTTACGTGTTTTTTCTTTTAAAAACGAACGTATTACGTTTTTTATAATATTTGTGTATCCGTGGGTATACACTTTTAAGTTTTTTAAGTAACTAAAATATACATATGAGATAAAAATAATATTTTTCTAACCTTTTACACATTGTAATAACCCCAAGGAGACTTCAGAACAAAAAAAAATGTATGTTTTGATTAACATCTGGAACTTATTCCCATGAATATTTTTCATGCGACTCGTAAAATCATTCTTCAGATTCAAAATCACTCTGTGACACACCACGCACGTTTTTATTTATAATATAATAAAAACGAAATTGTTGTTGGATGTTTTTCTGTGTACTACACACAACAATATTGACATTTTTATTTTATTTCATATTCATTATAGATTTAGCCGTGAAAATTATTTCTAAATATTCTATTATAAAACATGGGTAATATATTGTTACACAACTCGTTTGGTAATATTATTATTACTTATTTTCATTCGGACGCCATTATGACATTACACATTATTACACTTTATGCAAACTAATTTGTAGAAATCGATGTTTTTAATACATAAAATATTTTATTTTTTTTTTTTTTGGTGACTTAAAATCAATTTACGCGCAACGGTAGCGAATTTGACGATTGTAATTTTCCTCTCCGATAAAATACAGATCACATCACGAAACGTGCGATAAAGCACATGCACGTTTATACAATATTGTTCGGTTGAATGGACGATGTTGATTGCGAACGCGTGAACTAATTTAATTTATAAATTTTCAAACGAGCTTTACAAGTTTGACGGCGGAAGAATGTAATATTTATAATATCCCTGACGGCTGAGTCGGATGTTGGCGATACAGAGCAGTGTTACTCAAAGATATATAAATAAACGGACTGCGCTCAAATATTAAATTATGTCTCCAACAAAAACATAGAGCAGTCATGAAGAGAACATTGAATTGAATATATTATTCCATGAAAAAAATACTTTTTTAGCATTTTATAGTTAATTGCTACTAGCATGGTTCATCGTTCATACCATGATCTTAGAAAATAAGGTCCGCTATTTTCTCCTTATCAATTTTTCGGTTAAATAGACATATATGTTTCTAAATTTGCCACTTTTCAAACTGCTACTTTGATGGCAAAAGCAAACTTCTATTTCTCCTATTATTCTAGCAACGGCAATATACTAAAGTAGCAACTATAGCAGTGTACGTTGTACAACCAGTAACGACTTTACGATATGGTGGTCATAATTGGAAATGATTTTGCCTTTTTAAGCAGACACATATTTAAAGGCGGGCGTGTAGAAGTGATCGGACCTTATCATCTAAGACCATGGTTCATGCTACTGGAATACTAGATACTACTACTGTGATAGTAATAGTTGATAAAATCATCATTCATCATGCAGTAATAAATAATACTCTACATTTTTCTACGATTGCCCTGACATAATTTTGGCGACAAATTCTTATATTGGTCTATAGATGCATTAAACGCATTCCGTTTGTTTAAATGTCTATAGCGTTACTCTACCGTTTTCGCGAGCCGATCCCTAAAAAGCATTGGCCTCGTTACGCGTATATTTGTGGGACCCTAAATACAGGTTAATACAGGTCCCTGTTCGGTGGACACGGAATTGGGTCACCGATGTTGATGATGTTCCGCGCTCTCGGTCTAGCTCTATCGATGGCGATATTTATCTTTTTCCCCGGGCACCGGACAGCGAAATGATACGATAAATATCCACTACGCGGAATTATTAAATCAAACGGACCGGCGTCCGCGCGTTGGCACAGCACACGTTTCAATAAAACAAATAAATAAATATAACAAAAAATAACCAACACTCTATGTGTGTGCGTGTAATACAATGGAGGTGGCTGTGGAGAAGGCTTAGTAGTAGGGGGTGATGGGAGGGGAAGTGGAGAACGAGAGAGAGAAAACCGAGGGGGTAGAAATAAAGCAACCCCCGGGCGAGGATCTCGTTAGTCGAAAGGGTCAACAAGGGATGTTTTCTTTCAATATGAACCCGCGCGCCCACACCTCGTCCGCCGCCACCGCCGGTGGTACATAAACTATATACCCGACCGCCGTCGTTCGCCGAACTCTGCAAACGTCCTCTCGCTCGCGGTCCCGGAAAACGAGCGCGTGTATCCGCCTCCGAGTACCGTCATACCGGTGGCCTACACCGAGACCCCTCGGGCAATATAATTTCTAATAATATAATGTGTGCCGTAAAAACATCGTGTACACAAACAAACATGCACGCACACAGTAGTAGAGAACTGCACCGCCGACAATAATAATATTAATATCTTGTTTGTACGGCCGCAGAGGAAAAAAGTAGAAAAATCTGGCCTTTCCGCGCGCGTTGTTTGCTCCCGTCCGTTTTGTGCGCGCCCGAGACCGACCGGGTTGCGTACGGGTGCGGTGGGCGCCGGCACGAGTGTGTTTTCCGAAGAGAGAAACTATATTTGTTCAGCAATTCCAAAGGTAGGATTTGAAATTCCGACTGACATGTGACCGAGTACGTATATAATAATAATATGGTATATACCGTACGTGCGGTATACAAACTCGGGGCTAGTGTTTATTCGACGGACCCGAGTCATTGTGATTCGTATCCTCAAATTATGCCTCTCTAGCTAAAAATAATAACAATAAAATTGAATTATTCAACTCAACCCGAACGTAATGAATTTTATTTTTATTTTTATTATTTCACGAACGTTATTATACAAATATTTATCATCAAGAACAATTGTTTCTGTTATTGTTGGCCCACTCGGTGGTGATTGTTGGGGGAGTAGTTGAGGTTAATCTCCCTCTTTCCCCAAAATTTCAAGATCTTTTTTTTAAGAGAAATACCAAATAGATGATACAAATGTAATAAAACCCTTACTCGAAATAAAATTCTGCGCGTACGTTACTGATTGCACTCGTACTATAATATATTAGATTAGGTTAGGTTAGCATGCATTATCACAGTTTTATTGTCAAACAGACCCGAACTAATAGAGATAAATTATCAATTTTACATCGTGTTGTTTACGCTACCAATATATTAATACTTTTTAAATTAAAATTTTAAAAAATATGTACTTAAAAACATAATATTGTTATCTCAAAGATTAAATTAAAATCTAGTCGTATCTATTATTTATGTATCATTTTTTTTTACCCGAGACCGTATAACCGTTCAAAGATGTTTTATATTAATAAATAGTTGTTTTTGTTCACTTTGATACTATATATAATATTATATTATAGGTACTTTTGTTACTGCATTGTTTAGTGATTAATTTTCAAACCTACCTGTACGCTGCGTTAAAATTAATAAAGTGTACAATATTTGATTGAAATTCCCTTAACTTCCAGTCAATACGGTTTGTTTTATTAGTTTTAAATTAATATTGCAACTGGCAATATTATTAAAGATAATTAATTATACATTGATGAGTATATTATAATAAAATTCTCCTTAATACCGATTTTCCAACCCTAAAATAAAATATATTTGTTATTGTTTCAATATTACACTTTTTTCTATTAAAAAAATCCAATTTACTTGTAATTTAATATAATTTATTGCTGATCAATACCTATAGTAATATTGTCCCATGGATACATTTTTGTGTTAAAAAATTTAAAGAATTTTTAACAATCTATTCCGTCGTAAATTTCCTTTGTTATAATATATTGAAAAATATATATATACATCTAAATAACATAATATAATATAAAAATCTTTTGTTTACTAAACCGTTGCGACAGCAAAATATTGGTAAAAAAATGTCATTATTTTATGATATAATATTATGGATTACATATTATTATATTTAAAATTACTAAGTTTTAGGTAAAATAGAATAGTATTTAATATATTAATAATTTATTCGCATTTATTAATTCAGTGATTTAATTTGAATAGGTATTATAATAACTAAATTTACGACGCAAAATGTCTATATGAAATACAATAAAGACCATTTATATAATAACAGGAAATGAAGGGACTATATCCGCACATAACCCGCCATAAATACTTCGAAAGTCATCATTCAATATAATTTTGTACAAGATTCTATATCATCATTTTAACAAAATATCCTACGCATCTCGGTTGGAATTATTACTTTAAAATTTAGAATTACTTTAACCGATATATTATTAGTTATTACGTTTGAGATAATTAATTAAATGTATATTTTAAAGCATCTGAATCGATCAAGCTAAATGTAAATTTCTAATTTTTAAAATACTTTTCTAAATTATATTATAATTAAATATATATAAATCCCATTTTGTATAGTAAATCACGAGTATTTTTGGTGGTTAAATTAGCCAATCATTGACGTCATAGGCAAGAGAAGATTAATACACATGTATGTCTGGAGTTTTTGAAACAACCTAAAGTTTTTAAAATTTAATGGTCTATTATTTTTATTATTATTATTATTATTATTATTATTATTAATATCTTCCAGAGTTTCAAAAAGACGTTATAAGAATAGGTACATATAAAAAACAAAAAAGTATTAGGTTATTGATCATATCGATTGCAAATAGTAATTATAGTATTATAAATCAACTATTCTCAAAATTTAAATATATTTTGCTTTTTCTTTAAATTAAGATGATCGAGTTCATTCGTTCCTTCGGTCCTCGGATATATTAATAATTTATTATAATTACGATTTAATTCAATGATATTAAATTTTAAAATACGATTCTGAGCGGAACTCAATCAAGCATACAATAAATTCAGTTTAGTGCATTATCTATATAATATACAGTTATTTTTTTATCTTATCTAGATAAATAAATAGACTATCTGAGAATAATCATCTAGATAATTATTCAATCAATGATTTAAAAAATGTTGACATAAAATTATTTATGATCGCGTTCTGTAAACACTATTTATAGTTTTGAATGTAGCATCGGATAGTTAATAATAATAATGTTTACAAAATAATTACGATAATAATATAACTATGGTCTACGTCGAGTACGAATGCTGGACCTACAAAATTAAATATTAATTATCCGTTTTTTTTGTCCAGATGAAATTAACTATCTTTTATCTCATCTAGATAAGTTTAAGATTTATCATCTGTCATCTTATCTAGATAAATTATAGATTAGATATCTTTGTACAACAGTGAATATATAATACTGATACTCCGCTCCAAAATTTTACCGTGTGTGTAATTTACCTATGAAATTACTCAAAAAAGTGTACAAGACCCTACGTTAAAAACTGCATTAGTTATCCCAAAATATCTAAAATCAAATTCACGACAACCGCAATTTTGCATTTTTCTGTCATTTTTTGGCACTTTTTCTTCTTCCAAAGATTAACTTTCGAGAAATAAGTAGATACAATTTGTTACCGATAACATAACCTATTTGTGTTAATAAGACCATTATTTCTACCCAAAAAAATATTTTCAAACACGGGAAAAAACATCTTTGTAATACTAATAAAAGGAAGCAAGGAAAGCTTCGCTCAGAACCTAAAATTAGATGTATATATTCACTTGGACTATGTAGAATATTATATAGCAGTTGTATATAGTTTATACCTTATACTTAGCTTGTTTTTTTAATAATAATTGATTTCACTTGGAATTTAAAACCTTATTCTAAATATAAACAGTATACGATATTATTATAAATGATAATGAACATCGATTGAATCATAAGTAATATGTACACCAGTATTGTTACGTCCTTAATTTATAATATAATTTTAAGCACCTAACTGTGCTCTATGTTCAGTTTAATAAAAATTAATCTTATCTATAACCTTTGGACGTTCATTGATATTGGATTAATGATAATGTATTATGTCTTAACTTATATTAATAAATGTATAAATAAATACAAAGGTGCGGTAATGCGCTTATATATCATACACCTGTATACGGGACTACAGTGCTGAATCTCCAAAAACGAATGATTAAATAATTACTCAGTCGTCATAGATGTATTGAAATATAAATCGAATTAAACTATAAACTAATAAATATTGTATTAGTATGTACATTTAATAGTAATAAGTAATTATTACTTAATATAAAATAATTATTTATTAATTATTACTATTCATAGAATGATTTAATATCATAATAGAATTTATCATTATTAAAGATTAAAAATTCTCTGTGTAGACGAAGAGATGACAAATTTGATCTATTAGTAGTTGCAAACAATTTCATTACCCATAATATTAAAGTTAGAGAATATAATGAGATAATAAATAATATTTAAAGTTTAAATTTTATTTATAATTCTAGTGCTGTGATATTGCAGTTTAACTTTTCCACGGATAATGAATGATACCGCGATAAGTGAATGTCATTGTTATTTTATATTTAAATATTATATTATAAAATCGAAAAATGTCTGCATTTTAAGCCCCCCTCTCCGTCCCGGCTCTTTTTAAAAATATTGTGTTATAATAATTTATAAATTATAATTTAGTATTGGAAAACGAAATCTTCGAATACCGTCAACGTCAGTCATTATAAGTTATTTAAACATTTTAAACGTTCACGCGGATTTTACGCAACGGCTGATTTTGTCTGATATTATAACAATATATTACGTAATATACAGTAAAAATCAAAATTATTATGAAAATTTAACCGACGTGAGAGATACTGCTGTTATATAATAATAACAATAATTTATAATACCGGGTACGGATGACACGTATAACGAAAACGTAGTCATGGCCTCCGTCGTGTGCGGGTTAATGTCATTTGTATACGTATATATTATAAAAGACTCGTTTGCGAAGAAAACTCGTGCGCGCGGGTGCGATGGGAGTGAAAACTGAAAATCCCTTGCGGGCCGTCGCACTATAGTCGAAAACAAGAAAAAACACGTTTGACCCGTACGTTTCTGTTTTTACCATTGTGGTGGTCTGTATAAATATATATATATATATGTCGTGTATCTATCGTAGTGGAAATATACGAGTCTCTCGTAGGAGACGGCTCGGAGACAACGAAAAAATAACATTAAAACTAGAAAAACTTGGACCGGAATCTGCGGGGACGAAAACTGTTTGCCGAATCGGTACGGCCAACTTTGACGAACACTGCGTCGATGTTTTTTTTGTTTTTTTCGTAATATATATATATATATTATATTTTTATGCAACGCACCGACCGTCTACCCGCGGTCACCCATCCAGTCCGTTATTTATTTTTCAACTTTTCCCGACGTGACGGGTTCGATCCGCGAACGAATTTTAACGGAATACGGAATTCTCCTACATGTATACGCGCGTATAACAATAACAATAATAATAAAAACAACATAACGAGCGCAATAAATTATCATCGTTGCCGCAAGAAAGTTATTATTTAACTTGGCAGGACCGTGCGGCGGCGGCGGCATGGTCGGCGATGACATGTTTTATTGATAAATACGGTCCCCAGAGGAGTGTTTGTGTTGTGCTTACTATACAACCTAAACCGTCGTGGCATCGTGGACTGCCGCGTCTCCGTGGGCACGAAGTAGCAGTAAAAAAAAAAAAAAAGAGCGAAAAAAATAAATATAATAAACGTGGTAAATAAAAACGCATACCGAAAAAGACGAGCGCGATAATATTACCGCGAGAGTTTTATTTTATTATTATTATCTTTTTACAAAAAAAAAAAAACAAATCCTCGTAATAAGATGTGAAAAAAATCAAATCGTAGGCAATGCCCTCGGGCGTGTTTGTTTTTTAGCGGAATAAATCTGAGGATTTTACAAAACAGGGATTTCCTGAGATTATTTTACCGTATATATGTATACGAAAACGGACAGGGCGACGCACAACGAAGGATCGGGGTCGCGTGTTGATGCCCGGGATTTTCGTCTACGGGTATACGCGAATCTTCGCGCGACACAGTCATCGTCGGAGGTATTAATACGCAAAGTAGTCGACGAAAACCGGAGATTTGCCGTGATAAGTTACCCCGTAAATTATCATTTACCTCGGACGTCGCAGACGGCGTTAATAATAACGTAAGCGCGATTATACGACGGGATAATGTTGAACCTTTGATCCGGTTTATGTGGAAAATGTATTTCCATTTTATTATATTATATATATATAATATTTATTTATAGTCGTAACGATGATATAATATTAATAATAATAATTCATCAGCCCGAAGTAGACAAATACACATAACGAATCGCGTAATAGACACTACCTACTGATGGTGTTCAACGGTAAAAAAAAAAACTTTATTTCACGTGAAAGGTACCGAAATTTAAACATTTATTATGAATAATGGCTTAATATTTTTATGAGCAAATTCAACATGCTTAACATGATGGTAGTTCTGGTTTCTGGTTCTTTTTGAAAAAAAAAACCAAATATAATATTAACCGCTCCTGGGTCTGATATTTAACGAAAATTTATTGATCGGTTCGGTCCTGTGTTAGAATTTTCTGCCCCTGAAATTATTACAACGCGTTAAAATCGGTCGACCAAACATAATATAATTTCCGTATTTTATTTAAAAAACACAATATTATTAGGTAGAGAATTATATATCGAGCACTTAAAAGATACTGGTCACCGAGAGAATTTTATTAAATCGCTTGAATATCCATGAGCGAACACATATTATACAGCGTATAATCTACGTATTAAATTACAAATTATAATATTGTATACACTTAACTCAGTGGCGTAGCCAGGGGGTGGGATAAGAGGGCTGCAACCCCCTCTTCGAAATTTCAAGAAAATGTATAAATTATTTTTATATTTTATGATAGTCGCTACAAAAGTCTTCAATTGTATTTTACTGATTTATTTATGAATTATTTATTGAATAATGTTCATTTATTTTTATTAATCGTGTATTCATATTTATTAAATAGGGTTTTGTTTAATGATATAAATTCTTAACACATTCTATTTCATAAGAAAGAAATACATTGCTTTTATTAATTTACTTTTTAAAATAAGTCTAAAATAATTAATTTTATAATACTGTTAGTTAAATATTCATACGACTATTTAAAGTATACAAATTTAAAATGTACCTATTATATTAAATCAATAGTAAGACATAAGATTTAGTACGTTATAATAACAGATTTGAATAGGAATCAAAACCTAAAAAAACATCGGCATCAATATGTTAAACTTATGAAAGACCCTGGTTAAACCATTTTTGTGTAAAAAATTATCAGCCCCTCCTCTCCCCAAAAAAATCTAGGCTACACTACTGACTTAACTTGAGTATTTATGTGTACGAACGTTTTGAGTTAAATTTTATATATCATATTATTACGTTTACGTGTTATCGTTCAAATGTATTAATAACGATGATGTTATATAGACATTTATTATTTGTATTATTATAAACTATAATAAAATAATATTAGTTAGTTTTCAAAGAGTACAATTTTTCCATCTATAACGTAAATATCTGAATTTTCATTTTTACATACTAGCGTAAGACATTCTCAACTATTACTTCAGTGCTTTATAATTATCGAGAATAACTATTACAAACAATCGAATCGGAATCAAATTTCATCAAGACGAAAAAATGTACTTTTTTAACACTCTGTAAATCGTTGTGCGTGTATAGCGAACACGTTTAGGCCATTAAGCTCGATACATACGCAAAATAAACATTATAATTAAAAAGGATAATAAATATTTGAAAAAAATACTCGCATTTAATAAAAAAAGATTGAACGTTAGAAATAGTGCATAACTCGTTCTAGAACAATGGTTATAGTTAGATACAGGATTTGTTTTCCGACAACGTTCCAGGATGGACAGGGGATAACCTCTCCAAATGATCTCTCCTATCGCTCCTTCTCGGTAAGCATAATATTATTTCTAGGGTATACCGCGGTAAAACATTCAAATAATACGAGTTTAACGTGTATTAAAATTATGCAACTGGTATGTTGCTAAAACAATATCGTCCTCTCTAGTTTTGGGTTACACTAACGACCCGATTGCGCAACTTCGTATAATAAATAATGTTTAAAAAAATATAATTCAAACGCTAGTATGAACTATATTATATTACATATTTTACTTTCAAATTATATAGTTTAATTATATAATATAAAATACGATTATACGTACGATATATTATTACGATAAAATCGAAAGAAAAGGAAACTGCCGCCGAGTACGCGTTGATTTATGTAACGAAATTTAACACTCCGCCAAAACACAGTTTGTCCGAATATAAATAAACGAAATAATAATATTATCTTCCTCGTCTCATCTCTCGTCTATATTATAACATAATAATAATGATAATAATGATAATAATAATAATACAACTCGGCGTAATGCGAGCCAATAAATTCTGATATGATAATACATTAAATTAATACGATTTGCCGTTCGTTCGCATGCACCGATACCGGATACCTACTATATTATATTCGTTATCCATTCGTCAATCTAGAAAGGAGCTGTATTACCACGGTTGTGGTATAGTTAAGTCGTATAATATATGTATATGTATGTATATACCCCGATATACCTGTGTTGTTATAATTGAAACAGATTCTGCAGTCTGCAAACTGTATATATTATACAGATGGATGTTGCTATATCACAACTACGGTTATGTAACTCAGGGGCGAGCGCCATTTCAGCACTTTTATAAGAGGAGCAAAAATTAAAACTGGTCGAGTTTTACGCCGATCAAGCCAATTTTGATTGATATAAAAATTTTGTTTGTAACTGACAACTTCATATGCTATGCATTGTTTAGAAATATACAAAGTTTTTTAGTTATAATTTTATTAAACATAGATGCAGTGAATAATTCATTGTTAAACAAACCACAAGGATACAAAATACAAACGGCAAAATAGTATAAAAGTACAATAAGGGTGTGTTTGCATATTATGTATAGTCGCGAAAAAGTACAGAAAAAAATATAGGAAGCTGTGGCCCACCCTGCTCCCCCCCCACCAAATGGCACCCCTGATGTATATCCTTTATAAATATTGAAATAATAGTAATTTTATAAATTTCCTGTGCCCTGTACATAATATTTCTAAATATAAAGCTGTTATTGTAAGTCCTTATTATTTGTAATTTACAATAACTCTGTTCTGTAGTGAAATACATCATATGAATATGATTGGAGAGCCATTCAAACATTTACCATTTTAAATTATTATTCTTAATCATTTGTTTATGTTATGTTATATAGAATATAGTTTCATAAGTACCGTGGTATACGTGGACGATTATCACATCGAATCATTTTTCAAACAAAAATTAAAACGGCAATATTAAATAATTAATATAAATTGAATTAATCTTGAATTATTGAAATGTTCTATAATATTTTAGCCCGAGTGTTTAAATTTCATGAAATGTACATTCGATTAATGCAAAAACCATAAACGTTAAAATATTAGTCCTCATGAGGAATTGCACTTCTTCAGTGTGATGATTGTCTTTAGATAACTTAAAAAATAACACTATAACTAGACAATATCATATTACATTTTTTTTAACAACTTTAGTGTTCTCTTGGGTGTACACGTTATCTGTAATAAATATAATATAAATGTTATATAATAACGGTCGTATTTACACAGTGATATATTATTATTATTTATAAGTGTATATTATTCTAATAAGCGACGATTATTACTATTCTCACATATACCGAATATATTAGTCATTAAAGTGTTTGCGAATATTATGTTTTATAATCAATAATAATAAAGTCTCAATTTTAAAATAAATATTTTTAATAGTCATATTTTTCTAAATTATGTCTTATTTCAATTTTTTATGGAAAAAATGTAACTAAAGCAAATTGTTTTGTAATTATTAAATAAATACTGTTAAATTTTTATAAATTAGCTGTCAAACCTAATTTGACAAATACAAGCTAGCGGTACTTGAAATACCTATTTGGGCGGTGTAAGCAGTGAAACATATTTTATTCTAACGATATATTATACATTACTGAGACACTACCATATTTATTATGAAGTATACTTACAAGTCGAATGTCCAACATTAAATTTTACCTTACTGTGCTGAAATTATTCATTTGATAAATAATTGCAGGCACAGTGACACCTGCAGTACCTATAGTAATGGATTCGACCCAGTTTTTTGACTTCGCTGTTATTACAATAAATTTAATATTATTATTATTTATTTATATATTGTGTGAATTTAAATATTGCGGAAAACATTGCGATATGACTATTTGACTAATTGTTTTTATCTGCTTTATCATTCGCTGTCGCGTAATATTTTATTTAGATTATTGTGGTCGCATAAAACAAGATTAGGTATATACTGCCGAAATTGTAATCAAAATTACACCGTCGCCAGGGGCGTGCCAAATGGTTTATTTTAGAGTTCAGATGTCCACCCATGGTAGTGATAAAACAAAAAAATGGGATAACACTATATTCCATTTGCGAAATACTATAAATACTTAGCTTATATGGAACAAGTATATATATATATTTATATAATACAGGGTGATCATTCGTCCCGTTAAAAACGAGACAATCCAGTTTTTTAACATTGTATCCCGTTTTTCCAACAAACTTTCAACAGAACGCTACAATTGTTCCGTATTTTGAATATTATACCGTTTTAATCCCTTTATTCTTATCATATTAGGACACCTACATATATATAAATATAAAAAATACGATTTACGTTTTATAAGATAATAAAATTCAATCTATCAACACAAGAAACATTTTATTTAATTATTATTTTATCGAAAATAACGTCACAAAATAATTTAGTAGGTACAGAAAATAATAAGTATTTAAAATAAATCCAATAAGTGTCGTATCATAAATGTTTTATTAAAGTTCGATTAGCCTAATTTTTCTAATTAAAATGTAAATAAGAGGTTTATACATTTAATTTAATTACAAAAAAAAAAAAAAAAAACATTAATTTAGTTTGTAAAAATATGGTAATATTATTTAAAGAATTTGAACATTTTTTTTTAAGTTTAAAATATTTTTATGGGTTTTTTTATATAAATTTGGTTACCCTCGTGTAATATATTATTATATTTTAATCTTTAAAAGTTTCTAAAATTTTTATGTCCCTTTTGTGGTTTATGTATCTTGAAAAAATGTAACCAAAAGTATTATATTATTTTTTTTTGATATACCAGCGTTTGATGTTTATAATTTTGTATATATATTTTATATAAATAAAATGTAGGTCACAATTTAAAATGTATGTTACAGTATTTGGAATTATATTATATTTAACATTTTCTAATATAATGAGACGTAACAAGAGATTTTGTTAAAGAAGATTAGGTCGTTTTGTTTTATTTAAAACTGCAGCATATTATAATCATTCGTTCTTCTTTACAAAACAGTTTCGATTTCAGCCAGTTTGATCGAAGAAGAAAAACTGTACAATGAGTACACCCCCAATATTTATTTTAAACCCCCTCGACGTAATACATATCTTTTTTTCTTATTTATATCAATGTAACGCAGTTTAATATCGATTTAGAAGACGCCGCATACTATACCTACACTATAGCGTTGAATTTCTATAATATGTTTATCCAACGGGAAATACAGAAAAATCAAAGTCACGTGATAATTATTTAAATATTATGGCAATTGAAAAACACTTATCGCCACAATTTAAAAATTTGCAATATTCTCCTCTCGGGTTTTTTTGTAAAATGTCATCTGATAATATAATATAATCATATTGTTATTTATATTATGAAAATAATTAAAACGCCTCTACAACTTCGTGTTGCCAAATTAAATTTTCCAAAATTATCATTAGAGAATATAAATATAATATTTTTAACTTTATTTTGTATAATAAGAGAAACGTCTCCGCCTGAGTAACACGTGGCTGTGTTATTGTTATAATACGTATAATCTTAAAATAGATAGGTATCGTCACATTAAGACGCGTTTTTGTTCAGTACGCGTTTATTCTCCTCACCCGACCAATATATTGTAGTTCACCACAATTTTCTATCGGTTGATATATTTTTTTCCACGTAATCACATAATATATAGTATCTATTAGCTATAAATCTATAATCCAAGAAATCCGAGACGTCAAACTAATTAATTCGTATTAAAACCCAAATATTTCTCATTTGTTTTCGGGATACATAATTTATAACATAATACAAATTGTAATAATTAACTGTTTCGACTATTTATAGCTTATTTGTTCATTTTGAATTAAATAGTTATTATTTTTGGTTTTCCGAGACAAAGGTCACGGTATAATAATCATATAATATAATAGTATTCTATTATGTTACACAAAGTCATAGTTTGAGCTGTTCCCCGAACCCCATCCCGTCCGTTCGGGTTTAAATACACTGCCAGAGGATAAAGAGGTGTACAACAAGACGCGCGCGGGGTAAAATGCCCGATCGCTGCAAGCGACTGATCAAAAAGATGATACCTATAATAAAATATAATAACAATATCCATTTTCTTTTTTTCGCATTATTTTAAGCCGGACGGTATGACATAAAAAAAAAAAAAGCTTCAATATATATTATACGGAGTGTATCGTTAGGATTTGACATTTTTCGGTATTATATCGATAAAAAAAAAATGTAAAATTCTCGTGATACACTCTGTATGCACAGAATTCCACGTCCTTTACGCACGACTACCGTTCTCTTTTCTTCGTTTTATTATTACTTTACAGCGGAGTAGGTGGGGTTACCGGTGCGTAAACACGCGATCTCGTCGGACGAGCGACGACGACGTAATTATTATTACATTATTTCTGTAACAGGCGTTTTTCTTCTATAAAGAAGGAAAAAAAAACTCGTATCCGTTTAAATCTGTCTTATCGATCTCCGTCGATGGATGTGCGTGAAAACTGAATTATTATTAACAAGAGGGAAAAATTGAAATTAAACGTATAAAAAAATAAAAAAAAATTTAAAAATTTAGTCGCCCAACGTGGGGCTCGAACCCACGACCCCGAGATTAAGAGTCTCGTGCTCTACCGACTGAGCTAGCCGGGCAGTTGCTCGAAATGTCCGAGTGAATATCAATTAAGAGACCTCTGTTTCCAATTATTTTTCTGAAACATGAGTGAATATAATTTTTTAGGACAGTCTATTTAAATCTTAATTAAATTATTACTATCTTCCTGACCTACAGGTCTATATATTTTTATTACAATTGTTTCAACCCGATATCCTTCATAATATTATTATTATTATTATTATTTAATTATTGTTATTAATAAAATACAATTACTGTATAGTTATTTGTATAATGTAAATCTCATTAAGTAATATATTTTTTTATTTGGTAATTTATATTATTTGTTAAAGTTTTTCATAAAATTTACGATCAAAGCGATTTTTTTTAATTATATACTTATATAGATATACGCATTTATTACTTAGGTATATAACATTATAGGTAATGGGTACTTGTATATGACAGGTATATAATTACTGAATCGCTCTCCAATATAATATAGTAAATAATTATGAAAAATGTGTTTAATTATTTTTATTTTAAGAATAAAAAAATAGTATTTAACGATGTCGATAATATTACTTAAATAAATAATTAAAGACATATTACGTATTACGATGAAAGAAAAATGACGATTTAATTATTAAAATTCAAAAACGTTAAAAAGACAAACATTATGACACGTGTTTTATACAATATATTTATTAAATTGATATAAATTATGGATAAATATTTATTTTGATATTATGTTGACCTTTTGGTATAGGTATAAATATTAAATATAACGTATATTTGGTTTCGATCGCAAAACATATAGGCATATATATAGTTTTAATAGGTACATTTCGATTTCATCATCGATATCGCCTAATCACGATAATAAAATAGTACGATAATAATGCAAAATAATATATTATATTATATCCCATTGAAAATATAAAATTCAACCTCATCATTTTAGTAAAAAAAACCACGTGGTATTTTTGGCGATATCCGCGGTTTTGTCGTGTTTTTAAGTGTGTGTGTATTTATGAGGCGCCAAAGGATGTTTTTTATTTCACAGGAACCAGGACGGAAGCCGTAGACAATATTTTAAAACAGCCAGAGCACAACGTCTCGGACAAAAGTTGTTCAAGACAATAAAGCCGTTGATATATGACCATTTTTTTTTCGACTTAAAAAATACAAATAAATAAATACATATTACCAGAAAAATATAAAAGTCCGCGATAGTGTATATCGGTGATGGTGGCGTTCTCGAAAAGTATTCGATGCGATCTCAACTCGAATGTATTAAAATCATAATAATATATAAGTACCTATTTGGATTTACTTTTTTTTAACCTTATTGTTCTTTGCTGTCACAAATATTATAATTTTATTATCAACGATAACGACGCTAATAGAATCGAACGGACAAAAGTACGAATAAATAATATAATGAATAATATAGTCCAAACATAATGAGCCAAAAACAATATTATAAACGATGAAAGATTTTCGATCTAATGCATTTCATTAGCAAACTTTTTGTATCAAATAATATTTATTTTGAATATATAATAATATATATAAATAAAATAAAAAAGTAAAATTCTATTTTAAACCTTCAGAATACAATCGTTTATATTTATACTATGATAGTAATAACAAGTAATTATTGAGACATACTACGCATTAGCTGTAAACTATAGTATTTACAACAGTTAATAAAAAAAGCATAAAATATATTTTAATTAACTTATATAATATAAATTAAATTATATTTCCGATTAAATTTGTAAATAATTGCTCCTTTAAACACCTTCAATATCATATTAGAACAGTTTAGTTCTAAATCAGAGATTATTTTATTTTTTTTTTTTTAAAAAAAAACGTGTGTTTACTACATCGTTATAGTGTGATAATTTATATTGTATACAAACATAATACGCCGTTGTGTTAATTAAGAATTTGGTAGTATTGTCCAATAATCAAAATTAAAAAAAAAAAAAAAATCTAGAATATTATAAAGGTAATAATAAAGTATAGTATTGTATACTGTAATATATTTCTTTGCTTTATCAACAGTTAAACGTCACGAATTCAATATTTATATTATGCATAATATGTCGATTCAATTCTGTCGTTTCTCATAAAAACAAATATATATATTTTTCATTAATATTATATAGTTGATGGTATGATTCATTGATTTATTAGAATCTATAAACATGCTAAATCATAAGATTATCAAATCTTGATACCTTGATTTATCATTTGTAATCATGTAATATAATTTAATTTACTGTTTTATTGTATATATACTTTTTATACTACTAAATAAATTTGTTAAATAAAACTTGATATAAAGACATAATTTAAAAACAATCAATATAGTTGAACGGAGTGGAGTAAATGTTGAAAATGTCCACATTAAACGCACAAATCCCTGCAATTTTAACAACTCTTCATACTTTCGTTACCTATACTTCGTTGATTTTTTATTAGTTATTTATTTAGTTAGTTTAACGTTTACGAGTAGTTAAAATAGATCAAAATAAACAGCGCTAACGCGTGAAATATAATAATATGGCACGAAAAAACAAAGGGGATAAAAAACAACCCATTTCGAACGTGAAGTATAAAGCTGCAGTATAATTCACTTTGTCCCTATATCGTCGTTTTTACGATTTAACCGTACAACTATAAAACATTCATTTCCGTAAATATTATTATTATTATTTCGCAAAATTCCATTTATTTCGCCCACATTTCCGTGTTGTTATATTTCTCGCTTTCGCCTCTATATTTCTAAATATATCGCGAGATATCGCATTGTCGGATTTCCTTTTACCCCTCGCCGAATGCCGCGGCTGTATATTGTATTGCACATAATATTTCGGCGCGATGCGGTTATTACCCGTTATTATATTATTGCACGTGTGAACGCGACAGCCAAGTTCTGCGGCTGAGGTCGGGTGCAAAGTTTCCCGGGCTTTTTATATTATTCACGGTCGACACGCAAAGTAATTTCGTCAAAACCAGCGCGTTAAAGCCCTCATGTTTTCTTTTTTTGGTAGAAATCGAGTTCACAAAGTCCTCGCGGAGTATATTATAGATATAGAGTGACTAGCCGCGAGAACCTATCGAGACTCACATCCGGCACAAGTGGCGCGAGGAGTAGTATACATTTAATATAGTTTTCCGATCCGAGGGGAGAGCGATAGAGCACGAAAGAAAACGTAAGAAAAAAAATCGTTTTTCATATAATATACCGATTGATCAGTTTTTCTTTGTAGCGAATACGCACAGTCGACTGTAGACTGCAATTTCACGGTATGGAGTTTTACGTATTTCCCCCCCCCCGCCATCCCCTCTTTTTTTCGTGGTACGTCATCGGGGTATGAATATGATATTGTGTATATACAGTGAACATGAAATAAATTGTCCGCGTCGACGCCTGTGTAGATATAATGCTAATAAAAATTGAGTATTATTTAAAACGGTAAAACACAGAAAAACATTAGATCCATAATAAAATTCAGATTTAAATGACATAGAAAATAAACGCAAATCAATGCTAAAAAATTATGTGATTTATAAGATACGTATAACAAATAACGTAAAAAACTGTCTTATAAATATATTAATTTCATATTCTGAGCGAAGCTATTTTTTTTATGTCTGTAAGTAATTTTTTGGACAGAAATAATGGTCCGAATACTACAAGTGGAGTATGCTTTTAGTTGATAATTGAATCTAGTTGGTACTTTATTCATCTTATTTTTTTAATTTTACAAAAGTTTTTGTTTGGGAGAAGAAAACCTATGAAAAATGTTTGAAAAATTACAATATTCATGGAAACTAATTTTTGACGAACTTAATTATAAATAATATATTATAACTAACGAAATTAATTTTTTTATTTAATTTATGAAAACTAATTTTTTTGTTGTGCGTTATTTGATTTATAAAGAAAATTTATACAAATCAATGTAATTAATATATTGTATCTAAGTGTAATTGTGTTTTTCTCAGAATTGTTTTTTCGAATGCATTATTATTGTATTCAAATTTTAATTACTAAATAACACAATACATTCCACCACTAGCCTCTACAAGGACCGAAGGAATAAAGGAGGAATCCCCAGAATCAAATTTCCGGCTTTGTTTTCACATTATATTGTTGAAATTCAACGCTTAAATATTTTAAATATCTATGCCTATATACGTGCAATTAATAATCAAGATATTTTTTTTACGTCACAAAGACAGATCGTTTTTCATGGTCGATTTATGTCTCAATTTATATGTTCGTTGTAATCTGTTGGTGGAAATATACATAATTTCGCAATAAAATGATTATTAGACGAAGACGATACAATGCCCTAAACATTATAAAGATATTGCCATTGTATATCAGTAAAATAATTGCACAGAGAACTGTATTCCACTCTTCAGGTACAGAAATGCAACTGAATCGTAAATTCATTCGGATAATGAAACGTAGCAGTCATATAGTAGAAAATGTCTCTGGAGAGTTTTGGCAAAATATCAAATACAAAACGTACTTGAAATTTCCACCTAAATGAAATGTTTTCGCCACTACTAATGTTTGTTAACGTTACACACACACAGCACACATGTCTTATTTCATTATATTATGTGATAATAACAGTTTCTTTTGTGAGTTTTTTTTTTACATTATTTTGAGATACACAGTTAAAAATATTCATATATTTTAACATTACTTTTTATAATATTTTAAATACATGATTATGTTATTATGTTAAATAATACCTAATATCATTAGATTTATAGGATTACAGGCATGTTTAATTAAAATAAATCTTGGTTCTTTTCTAACGATTCTATTTAAAACCAACGATTAATGTTTATACATTTTCAAGGTTAAATAATTATGATTATACAAGAATGATTATACTAATATTATACACAGTATAATATACCTAGGTATGCGAATGAATTATAAGTTCCTATAAATTCAAAGATTTGCAATAATTGGAAAAATATGTAATATATTATTATTAATATTAAACAAATATTTATAATTTTTAAAATAAATGTCAAATAATATCAAGTACTTCCCACAAATTTGACATGATATTAATTATTTACATGAAATTAAACATACTAATATTATAACTGGAGTATAGAAAATAATATTAATAATATTAAGATTTATAGTTTTAATTTAAATTATTAGTTTCATTTTGGTCCTATATTTTTCAGGTGATGGACAAAACACAGATTCACCTGGTTTCGAACTTTTTGATTCGGATAACGGCCATGATCTTACGCTATCCCCACAAACATTTACGGCTAATACCACAGCTGAGTCATTTCTAGTCAACGACAACTCAAACAGCATAGGCATGCCCGTTAACGAGTCTGACACAGGTAAAATTAATTTTTATGTTTGATAATGATTAAAAAAAATATTTTTTCATAAATAACTTATTCAATTGCATAGAATAAAGATTTTTTAATAACAATTGCAATTGAGTATCTAAAAATCGTTTACTAAAAGTTACCGAATTAAGTTTGTATTTTAGGGGTATAAAAAATGATGTTTGTTAAATTCAATGGTATATAATGTACGATGTACGATGTACCTATAGTAAAGGAAATAGGATTTATAAAACTCAATTAATAGAATAAAAATACAATAATATAATATATAATTGGTATAATTTAAATAAGTTGTTAAACAACAACAACAACAACAAAATATCCACAGAAAATATATATTATTAAAATAAATATATACAATAATATTTATTTTATAATAGCATTTTATTTATTGAATTTATAAGATATTTACTTAAATAATATAATGATAGGAAACAGTAAATGTAGAATATTTTTAAAACAACTATTCGTTTTTAGAATAACAGAGACACATGTTTTTTTATTTATTATTTTTGTTTTTATTTTAAATACAAAATGTTGAATATAGGTATTACTGAATAATTAAATATTATATTTCCATACGGTGTAAAATATATTTCATTTGAAATAAGTATTTAATTAATTAAAAATCATTTTAACGCGTACGTCAACATATTAATATGATTTCATTATTTTTGAGGTTTGATTTGTATTAAATTGTGTTATGTGAATATTAATACCTATCGGTTCGGTATACGGATTAATGATTTATTTGAGAACTCATCAATCTTATTCGAAACAAATTATATCAAAATTTTATAATGTTATCGTAATGTTTGCGAAATAATAGAAATTCATACTATTATTATTATACTTAGGTAGGTATATAATATAATATGTATAAACTGATTATTATATTAATCTGATGACATTATTAATATTTGGAAATAACGATAATATTTTAGTATACGACTTTTAGTGACATTTTTATATATATATTTTTCATTTTTACACTCTCTTTCTCTCTTCTTATACCTCTACAGACTACAATACACCGGTGCGTTTGATTACGAGCAAATTTCATACCACTTTTCCCTTCTCCCTCGTTCTTTACACTTCTCACTCACTGTATATACACACACGCACACACACACACATACACACACACACAAAACACATTACACATATACTTATCATACAATAAATACGTATATTTCGAAAACAACTGCCGGGGGAACGATAAATAAATTTGGGGAAAGTTTTGGTTTTGGCGCCCAACAACATTGACCCCCTCTCTATTTTAACCCCCTATGCGAATCCTTAAAGTCCTTGCGTAATTTAATAGTTTCGATCCCATCCCAAAGGGGTGGGGATGGCGGTGGTGGCAGTGATTCAACCCCACTCCCACGATAGCTACGGAAAAACTCATAATTCACGATATTTTCAAATATATATCCTCTCATACACACCCCTTTACAGAAGTATTTGATTACTCGTGATGCCAATAATACTCACTTCTAACAATATAGCAAAATAAAAATTAATATTTTCGAGATGAAAAGTTATAATAATAAACCAAAACAATCTAGAGGCACATTTTTATGCTTTGTAATGTTCATAAAAAATAATCGCATTTACAATTATCAATTAGTACAATCGAAATTCTCAAAAAACAAGTACGATTGCTTTTATTGAAAAAAATTCTATTGAAATCCAGACTGTAGTTACAATTTCCAACGTTAAACTAATCCGTTTCTTCACACCAAGTGAAATCATAATGTAAATATAAATAATAATATTGTTTTGAAAACAAATTGTATGGCTTAATATTACGCTTTCCAAAAGTATTTCGCAGAATAATAAAAAATGATTTCTATCGTTTTGTCAAACTTTAATACTGAATCAAAATTTATTACAAAAAATATAAATATTATAACTTATTACACTTTACTTTAAGTTTAATAATTCTACACTTTTATATCTTTTGTCTTTTTTAGATTATTCAAAACTTATACACCGAACACATTTTATATTAAAATAATACTCATTTTGGAACTGAATATTTCAATTGAGTTGAGTTACCTACAATAAATGTATATACGTTATTTACATATATATTATGATATTTGTGTTACATCAAATTTATATTCATTGACTAATATAACATTAGGTAGGTATAATATTTTTTATTTGATATTTTGAATTAAAAATATGGTTATTTATATTATTCTTCTATTATTAAATTTTGTGTTATATGATAATATCGTCGAGTTAATTTTTTTTACAAATACTTGTTAAAAGTACATTTAAAAAAATAGTTGACATATCGGTTAAAGTAGGGTAAACGGTTTGTAATATAAGGCGGAAACCCAAAATAAATTACAGAAAAACGAATTTGAATACAAAGGAAGCCTATACACTTTAGCATAATATGTATGCATGCAATTTTGAATCATCGACATTTGTTTATTTGGCTGTTGAATTTCCCAACTATTTGATGAAAACTGTTTAAATTTAAAATGAAAGCATTGTATTTTTTGATTCCTTATACCTCTGATCCACTAGAAAAGAGAACATACCAAAAACAAATAAAAAGTGTATATGTTCAAGGAGTTTTTTTATGTTTGAACAAATAAATCATATCCTTTTCAAAAACATTTATTCAACTATTATTTAATAGATTTATTTATGAATTTTATTCATAGCCTTTAAAAATATGTTTTATTCATAAATAATAAATAATTATAATTTTAGTATACCTACGTGCACATATATCTTTTATTGTAAATTTTAAATTTTTAAAAATTCCGAAAAAAAAACGAGATTATCAAAATATTTGTGATTCAACAGTGGTTGAACGGTAAAACTATTTTAGTAAACTTTACACAGTATATGTTACCGTACTACACTAAGCGTATGGTACACTAAGCGTAAGACATTATTTTTTTTAGAAACTATAGGAAATTATATAAATGTCATAATAAAAGATAATTTTTGGGTATGTACATTATAGCGTCATTATATTAACTGAATTAATAAATAACATTTTTGAATTATAATCTTTTTTTCGCCGCCAACTCGAATCACCTCCTGTCTACATTATGTAAATACATGGTTTAGTGATCTAAAGAAAAACTGCTCTCGTAGATAGCAGTGATATTAATTAACAGCAACAGTGTATAGGAGAAGTATTTTTAAACGTGAATATATGTTATTTTTAAATCGGGACAAACATTATAAAAATAAAAACAAGATGTGTAAAACCAGACGTGGTTTTTATTCCAAGAGATGTGCGAAATCAGGTCACGTCAAATGAAACAAGGGATGCATCCCCTACGTGCACACAACAAGTCTTATAGTTTAATTAAACTACAACCGTAGGTGGGCTATAGTATCAAGTGAGGGGTAGGGGAAGCAGACAGGTACTTGAGTCCATTGTCGGATTATTCAGATTTATTTAGGTTATATGCGAGCTTAATGGCGAACGGTAAACAATGATTACCGACGAGTTTAGCGACTCGGAATCCTGCGTTGTTCGGAGGGCTCTTATCGTGTTTAAAATATCAGAAACAGCCCATCCAAACGACAAAATTACTGCTGAAGAGTACTGAAACAAAGATATTACGGTTTGAATGCAAATTCGACATTTTTAACATATCATAGAATTGTATAAAATACATAAGTATTGGAACCCGACTTGATTGGCAACCGAATTCAATTTAATAATAATTATACGATCCGTCATAATATATTCTTCATTAATAAAATATCTGTATATCCGTATTAAAATTATAGCGTTGTATGTTTAAAGTATGTATATTATTATATTATAGTATTATACAACTTAATAATAATTGGCAACATAATATAACTAAGTACTAAAATAAAGTTGATTTGGACATTTTAATTTATAAATATAAAATGTTTTATAATAAATTACTTTTTTGATTTCATCTTAACTAAATAACGTAAATATACATTTATCATGACCTTATATAGTAAAAAAAAAATCATTATTTATTTTTAATTTTGTATAAAAGCATTGCGATTTATTGGGATATGCAAATAAATAAATACCATTTCATTTAAAATAAACAGGATATGATTGTAATAAGTTATACAAATAATATTGATTTTGTATTTATTTAATATTATGTATTATATCAATTATAAATTTAAAATGCCATTATGTTTAGTTTTATATCATAATAAATCCATTAAAAACTTGATTTAAGTGTTTATACATATTTTTTAAAAATGTAAAGAATTAAAGAATAAATCGCCAATATTCAAAATTGAATAATATACAAATAAAAGAACCTGTGTGTTTGGTCTGATAAGTAAATAAAAAACTTTAATTGTTATTAATAATAATTTAACTTACTTTTCACTTGTAGTAATATTTTTTTCCATAAAATAAATAATTATCATGAAATTAAAATAATTTAAAAGAGTTTTATTCAAAAGTATACGAATATATATTTTGTATTCAATAATTATTATTATAAACTTTAACGGTGTTAAAATATAAGTGGAGAATTAGTGAAGTTACAATTAAAAAAGTTTTAAATTTTCACCAAGGATACATCGATTGTAAAAAAAAAAAAAAAATGATTGAAAATATATTTTAGGCAACGTTATAGTAAAATTATTTCAACTTGAATAATTGATAATTTATTTTTAATATACATAACTGCCTAAAATTGTATTTACCAATTTTTAATGATTATGAGTTATGACAATATTACAAGCGAAATTATATAAAACAAGAGTTATTATTTTAGTTATTTTTTATTATTTAGTAGAAATTATGTTATTGCGTTCCAGAAAATGTTTTAAAGGTCTGTCTCAGAATCCGTTTGTGAACTTTAGAGGAGTGGAAGACCAAGTTATTCGCACATTATATACTAAAGGAAACCTTGCCCCAAAGGCAATAAAATTAGTCCTTTAGTGTCCCATCAGACTGAGTTCACAAAGATCTATGTCTTCGGCCGGAAGTAAATAGGTCCTTTAGACTACTTACAGTGCGTGGCCGTTTATAGAACGCTTTTAATCTAAAATCTTTTGCATGCAATTGTCCGCATGTTTTGAACATTGAAATAAATATTAAAGTAATGTCATTAAAAGTGATCAACATATTCATTTAAAATAATGGAATAATATCAATTATTTTTAGTATGTGTTCCTAATAATATATTAAAATTAAAAATTGATTCACATGATTCATACATTGTTAACATTTAAAATTTCAGATATTTATGTTTAATATTAATTCTTTAGTCACATCCATAAAAAAAAATATGAAAACATCGTAATAATAAATTAATTATAGATGTCTAATTTTTTAGAATTTTAATAAAAATTCAATAATAATAAACATACTTGATTTTAATAATAAACAAGGTTCATGTATACAGGTAAAATTTCTAAATGAGACTAGGTAAACCCGTATTTTATAGGATCTAGGATGGAAAATTACTTCTGATAGAATTTTTGATGCAGTAAATATTTTTTTTTTTTTGGTTATTTTTAACACGCCTCCTCCACCACCAAAAAAAAGGTTGGAATTAAAAAGTGCCCCGGGATACCAAAATTCTAAATATGACGCCGAAACAGGGTTTATATAAATTGTGTTTTTATTTTTGTTTTATTAGGTAATTACATTGAAATGTGCTTAGAAAAAAATAAAAAAATGTTTAAAAATATAACAAGTATGATAACATAAAAATGTACATAGACATGTGTTTTTACTTTGCATATGAAAATAACCTAAATTAAATAACTTTTAATAGAAATTTGACAATATCGTTTTTATTTTAATTATTAAGTTTATCCACATAATAAGATAAATTATTAGAGTATATAATTATTAAACACCACGTAAACCTTGATCATAGCCAGTACCTAACAATTTATAGAACCGTCTATACTCAGTAACCTACATTGGGTATTATGATAAAATCCCGTATGATTAATCTAAATTATTATGGAAATTGTTTGTAATTATACGGTATTACGGTAATATATATAACGTAAATTACGTAAATGATATGAGCCTTTGATCAATATTTAAACACTATTATTTATATGTACAAAAAGGTTGCAAAATTTATTAAATTATATTAAACATAATATATTTAAACCAATATTTTTGGAGTTAAGTCCCATCAACTTTTAATTTTAAGTTTAATACATGAAAATTCAGATTAAGCTTAATACCACTAAACCGTTTTAACTTTAATTCCCTTGTCAAATACTCGAATTGAATCGTGTTATGTTGAAAAAAATCTAACGGATAGCAATAATTAATTAAATTCGCCAATGACTTTGAATTATCGTCTGCAGATATACAAAATCTCTAATATACCATTTATACAATTAAATATCGTAAAACACGCATTATGGCTATTGAACGCATAATTCAAGTTTATGACATGTCAAGAACATTGCGTAATAGACCTCGGTGAAATGCATTTCGAGATCACATATTCAGTTAAGTATGTTTCAATGTATTAAGGGTGCTATATTACATGAATTGAGTAAGAAACAGAGAAATAAGTATAACATAGACACAATATTATTTAGCCATTTTCGAAAATATTATATGTATAATTTTAAAATTTGTATTGCGTAAATTAAATATAATTCATTATAATCGATTACATAACAATTATTTATTACAATATCGTATATCCGTTAAATTCTAAATTATTTTTAGTACTTGTTAGTAACACAATGAAGTAACTATAATATAAACAATAGTATAAAATACAAATCTAAATATAAATTTGACTAAAATTATTTTGTTTAGTTATTAATTTATTATAAATAAATTATCATAAATATATCTTTGATATTAATATAGAATTTTAAAATTATTAATAAGAAGTTTAACTTTAAAAAGTAATTATTTATTTTCACTTTTTTAACATTTTAATATCGAATAAGTACATAAATTACACATTTCCAACGATTATTAAAAAAAAAACTTTTTATCATGAATTAAACATTTATAAATGTTTTCAACTAGGTCAAAGACATTTGTTGGAAATAACTCTTCTTAAAATAATTGTCATGATAATATAGTTCATAAATAAGTATAGTCTTATATAGATATTATTTTTCATCGTAACTGCGTGCAATACAAATAGTTAATTTAAACCTGTTATGGGTATCATGTTTTTATACCCCGAGAATAATTAGATTTAAACAAAATGTATATTATTACCTATTTCTAAAGTTACTGAATTAGATTTTGTTGACCCAACTTTAATTATTTCTGATTCTATTTGCTGATTGTCAATTAATATAACTTTACATAATATGATTAATTATAATGTGTGTTTCTCAAAAGTAGAATAGTTATATATAATGTTTCTTTTTTATGCGCTCTCAATTTATTAATAATAAATATTGTATATATTCAACAACAAAAATGTCGAAAGTGACATATTCAATGGACGGCTGAACTATTGAAATTCACTCAACGTACATAATAATTAATAATATAATATTATATAGAAATAATCGTTGATAGTAGACAACTTTGAACTGGGTTTATAAATATACAATAAATAAAACGAAACAAAATAAAAAATATACTACCTAATATATCGATTTCCATATGTAACCAAATCAAGATAAACTTTGTATAATACTTAAAATATTTTTTTTTCAATTCATCAGGTGATAACCTATAATAAGTGTATACGGAAAAAATTAAGTTGACATCTAGTTTTAATGAAAAGGGTTAATAATATTAACTTTGTTGATGAGTTAATAAGTTATTTTTACGGGTAGAAACTATTGTCAAAGAATTAAAGGTGGGCAAAACTGTTTAATTAATTCTTAGCACGTTTATGATGTAAGTCATTACAAATTATCCTTAATATAATTTATCTATTGAGATTGAGTTTGCTAAAATATGCCATTATTTATATTATAAGTAACCCAATATGTTTGTAATACTCAATCATTAAAAATGAATTAAAAACGTGAGTTTACTAACAATATTTATTTTTTATTATTTTTTTTTTTTTTTGTAAACTTATAATAACATTTTAAATATATTTTAGCTAAGTGAATATTATCATTAATATAAATTTTGGTGGAACAAATTATCTATTTTTTCGCATGTTTTTTGATATTGTTAAACAATGTGCGCCGGTTGTGGGGCCCCCTTAACCCCAACCCCCCCGTTAAAAAAGTCGTGAATTATTAACAATTAACCGACTAGATAGACGAGAATGTACAGTCTCTAGTGAAGAAATAAGTTATTTGATGAGATTCCGGAATACTCGTTTTCGACGGTAGTCTACACGTCCCGCGTAATATTGCATATTTAATCGCTCCGAATCGGACTAATTATGATAGATGGATAAATGCCAGGTGTAATCCGATCGCCATTAAGCCCAAATGCGATTATTGTGGTTGCTTTTTCTACCGGCGTTCACAAATTGGATGGGGTGAAATGCTGTAATCAATTTCCGCGAATTTATCTCTTTTATAATAACATTTACAATACAAATTGGCCTATTTTTTATGTACCTATGCAAAATAATAATAATAATAATAAATATGTGTGTGCACGTGCGGATGATAAAATCCATTAATTATATATTCGCCGATGCCGGGGAAACGATATTATATACGTTTTGTTGGAAAATTGAAATTTCACTTATAATGCTATATAATATTATTATAATAATGTTGTTATATATATTCGAGTAGAGGTACCTACACTGCGTGCCGTTTCTAATAACTGATACCGCATAGTCCGTCCGTCCGAACTAAACTCATTATATACCTTGCGTACCTTACGTTTGTGGTAACTGAAAATGACGTAAAATCACGACCATCGTCATATAATATGTAAAACGAAAATGTTATTTTATATCAAATAATAAACGTCAGTGGTTGTGTAAAATGAATGTGTTTAATTAAAAAAAAAAAAAGGTATTTCTACTGAATCCCCGCCGGTTTGGAGCCACTTTCCAACTAGAAACTATAATTAATGTGTTATACCGTCGAAAAAAATATATAATGCAAGTGTTACCCGTTTGAATTCAATAGTATACCTCCTATGCGAACGTTCTATTCGAAAACGTAGAAATATTTATTTAAACATTACTTTAATTATACGAATTTCATTAAAATGATATACAAGCTAAAATATATGCACGAATTATGTTTCTGTTAATATTAACCTTTGTTTTTAATTGAAATATAATACAACAATTTACACAAAAGTATACAATTTACCTTTAAGAATTTCGTTTGAATTCGCATATTATCAATACAAATAACAATAAATAATTCTTTAAACATTAAAAATAATAATATACATCATTTATTAAAAAATAACGATATTTTTTGGTTTATCCAATTATATTATTTATATTGTTGTAAAAAAAAAAAACAATCTTAAAGAACTTATATGATTCAAATTTGATCAATTTCTATTACATAATTAATTTTTATAAGGATGTATCCAAACATAAGAGGTAAATAGTTGGTTTCAAATAATTTTGATTTATATAAATATTATATTAATTGTCTTACAACATTTTCATATTTTACTTTATTAACAACGTATTATTAAATTATTCAATAACGTGAATTATAAAACTTATTTGGTTAAAATATCAAATAAATGTTTAACAGGTATCGATCCTTATCAACAGACAGTAATAATATTATTATAGAAAGCATAACGACAACCGTTTCAATAATAACTGTAATATTATTATCGTTGCTGATAATTTAACTCCATATATAAACATAATAATTAATATCGTAGTGTATAAGACCAATAATGGTCGTTTAATTCAAGGATTAGATTATGAAAGTTCCTAAACTAAAGCGTAAATCGAAAACGTCATGGGAAAATGATTAATAATTTAGAAAATAAAACAGTCTTATATCGATTTAAACACGTGTAAATTATTTATTATATTCATTCAATAAAATTAATTATATTTATCACTTAGTAAGTTAGGTTACTAAGCAAATAGTAATATTGTTTTAGATTAAATTTGTTTCGTATATTTATTACGAGCTGATTATTATCTCTATACGATTTAATTACAATTTTACAAGAATTAAACAAGTTGATTCTATTGGAAATACTTTAAAAACAATATTTCAATTATAAAACAAACAATTATTACAGATTTATCAATTTGTAACTGCGGTATAATGAATTATAAGTAACGATCAAAAATTCAAAACTATAATTCAGTATAATATAATATTATTGATTATTTTAGAATATTATTTTCAGGCCTAAAGATATTTAGGTTTGAAATTTAAAAATTTTAAATTATAAATTGCAATACCTACATATTTTCAATACAATGTAATTAATTATTTAATAAAAAGTACTTTATTTTATAATTCAAATATAGTTATAATAGACAATAGTTATAATATAATATCGTTTTAAGCGGCGTATTTTAAACAAAATTTAATTTTAACGATTTAACAGTACCCGATTCGTAATTACAATACAATAAGAAATATTGGGAAATTTGTGTTTTCAATTATTCTGTAAATTTTTTTTAAAAAACTGTTCATATTTTATGTTATAAATATAAAAATTTGCGTTTTAAAATAACATTTGTTTTGAAAAATAATTATGAATATTTATTCTACCTACATGCGAGGCATGGATGATTTACTTTTTCCAGGACTTTGGTTATTACTTATTTTTCGTGTCGACCGGCGGCGGAGAAAATCGAAATCGGCAACGGGGATAAAAATAAAAAGTACTCGGTAAATGTATTATTATAATATGGTACCTATATACATTTGCTCGGTCGGTCGTATATTTTAACATAATAATATTTCCGTCGGACTTAAAATATATAACATCGCCTTCGGTCGACGCGATTCCGATACCGGGCCGAAGCGCTTCGTAAAAAGTCCGGGATTCGGAATTAATGCTCGTCGGAATATATTTAATTAAGCTAGACCGGCGTGATTCCCCTGTGGGAAATACGGCTTTGTGCGTGTATACAGGGCGCTCGAATCGCGTTTGTCGAAATCGCCGACGATAGTCAACGTATATTTTTTATATCTCTCGATATTATCAATTTATGAACATGATCACCAATGAGAATGTCGTAATATCATTACAATCCCGATTATAGTAATATAGAGAAATCGCATTAATATTTTATTCGTTTGTATGTCTGAGGAAAACGCAATTATCGATCATTTTTTTTTTTTCTCTCAAGCATCCCGTATATTATTATACGCTTTTGATATCATACACGAAGTAGTGTGTGTGTGTATTTTATAAACGTTTTAATTCCTCTCGTCCACCCACTATACGCACCAACTGAATCCACGCTGTTTTGTCCATCGATATTTTTAACCGGAATGATATAATATATAAATATGAAACGAAATAAAATGTAAAAAAAAAAACGCTATTGAATGAATATGCGCACATATAAAGAATAAAATTATATATGAAAATAATATTATCACGATGTAAATCGACTAAAACGCGATTTCGGTGCAATACACATTTTATAAATTATAATACCTATCTACATTATATTATGCATGCGTGCGTGTGTGAATGGTGGGTGGGTATGGATTTAAACGAGTAAAGACTTACCGATGTACTTTTTGACCCTCATCTATACATAATACATGTCTATACGGTTTTCGTAATCCGCGTCCATACTGGACAATTTAATGCCCCCGGTACAGTATACAGGGTGATAAAAAACGGGTGTTACAAAAACGATGGGAATCACATACATTTTTAATGATATTTCCATTATTTTTCAAAAACACGATAATCTGCTTATCACCCCATGTAAAATGTATGATTTATAATGCGTTTTTTTTTTTTTTTTTTTTTTTTTACCGTCCGACGTATTTATTGCCGATAGAATACATTTTTTTTAGAAATAATTTTCAATTTTCCATTCTATACGTATATTACTGTGTAACTGTGATTAAAAAACAATTGTAAAGTAAATATTTCTTGATACGTTTAATAATATATCAAAGCAATTTTAAAAAATCTTGTGAAGTCTTATTACACAATATTATAACATACATTTATGTAAATAAGAATTCCTGCATTGGTACAATGAGTTATCTTTTATAAAATAATAAAATTATTTTTGTATTTAACTTCTTAAACTTAGATTTTCTAAAATAACCTTTTAAAATTATATTAAAAAAATATGTAACAAACAAACCACAGGCACGATTTTGTACGTACATATTTTTGATCGAGATATTTTCACATTATCATATATTTTCATAATGATAATTCTAAATCTATGAATTTTAATTTGGCACAATAACTTTTTTTGTTGCAAACATAGTAAAAGAAATTAATATATTATGTGTATCTTGTATTATAATAATAAATCAAATAATATGCATATATTATTAAATATTTTATTATTATTAATATTTTATTTTAAATATTATAAAAAATAAATTATTATGTGTTAAAATATAAAATATAAAATGTTTTTTAACGCATAAAAATATAATTAAAAATAATTTACTATCGTCTAAATTTTTTAATAAATATAGCAATACATCAGTACAGATACATAATATGTTTATATATATTTTAATAATTCTATATATAAATAAGATTTAAATAATCATATGTATTAAGTGTGAAGTTAAATAGGTACTATAACGTATATTTGATTTAAAAAAAATATTTTCGGAAAATAAATTAAATTACCACATAATCCTAATTTGACTTTGTTTTTAAAACGAGTATAATAATTATTTTAGAATTAATAATAAATTATGCAATTATTTATGTTTTTAATAAATATTATATTATATTTTAAATTCATATTATACCTTCAAATTATTTTCAAAAACTTTAATTTAGATTTAATTGATAATATCTATACTTTGTATAATATGTAATATATTAATATATTATATTTAGAATAGATAAGTTTATTGTGTACTTACTACTTAATATAGGTTGAAAATGCTTACATTTTTAAATGATTGATCTAATTTATTATTGATACACAATTCCTAAACGATTTGTATATTTAGTCAACTTTGGTATTGTCTTTAAAAGACATCGAGCAAAAGTTTTTACTTTTAAAATAAACCTTATTTAGGTTGAGTTAAAAGTTTACATGCTGAAATAACTGTCATTTATCCATATACATCAGAAAAAAAACTGACAAATTGATATACATTTCCTGTCAAAGTTTAAGAATCGTCGTTACGCAACTTATGTAAAACTAACTTACTTAAATGTTAATTTTAACGATTCTAAGAAAGTGTTACCTTATAAGTTAGATATATAATAATTAAGCAATGTATATTATAACGATAATTTTATAAACAGTACATAAAAAATTAAATAAAAATTGTATATAGATAACTATAGTTAAAATATGTACCTATATTAAATTATTAAATGTAAAATCTGTTTCTTAAAATATATCCTAATAAATGAACAATGTAATGTTTAGATTGAATCATTTAACCACAAGTGTATTATATGCCTTTATGGCGTATAAATACATTTAAGGTTATAATCTTGACACACAGACTTAAATATACCTTAGAAAATATAAACAAAACGTCTTTGTGTCTGATGCCCTGTTTTGATCCCATGTATAAATGCATATACATAGGTACACATTATTATAGCCTCTAAGCGATTTATGTCTGAGAACTCTGAACAGAATTCTGGAGGCAACGAACCTTAAAGTTTCCATTGCTTTGCCGTAGGATTTATGTGGTTTTTGACAGATACTTAAAAGCGACGTCGTCACTGCTGAAAGCCCACGAACTGTAAAAACTATACACGCAAGCAAGACCTTTTCCGGTGAATAGAGATTCTCCAGGCCTTCTATAAATCTTTTTAAGTATTTCTTAAACTTTCAGACATTGTCAAGAACGACGTTTATAATTCAAAATGGTTACCTAGTGTTATTGTACCTGTATTGTAGCTATTATAGTATACGAATACGATTTTCTTATGTATAATAATGAATGCTTAGAATTAAATAAAAAATAAGTATTTCTATGGTATAAACAATAATATTGTAATGAAACACAATCTCTTGTTAATATATTATATTTCGATATTTGATAAACGAAACGGGTAAAAATATACATAATGTGCATGGAGCTATTAATAAAATCTCGCTTATAATAGTAATAGGTTATTGCAGTGTAGGAATATTACGAAATATATATATATATATTTTTTCGATGAAAATAATACTGAAATCCCCCCGTGCACTTATTTCCGGATTGCTCGCCCCTCGTCGTTGGTCAAAAGAACTTGGTATTAAAGCGGATAATAACGTCATTCGTCGAATCGGCCAAAGGAAGCGGTCATTCAAATCGAACGAGAGTATTAAAGGCTGGCATTCTTCTTCTTTGAAGGTCCGAATCAATTCCGATCGGTTGAATAAGATAAAAGTTCCCAAGTCCAGTAATATAGTTTCTTACCCCCTGGCCCCTACCTCTCTCCAATCTTCGATAATTTTTTTTTCCTTCGAAAAGTTCTTTTATTTATCAGTAAACTGTATAGGGTGGCCCGTCTAAAACAAATTACACTAATGGACTGCACTGTGTAGTTCAGTCAGCAGATCTCATGTAAGATATTATATAAGGACCGAGAGAAAGCACGAGAAAGGATAGATTCGTACAAAAGACCATCTGTATAGTGTACAGTAGAGTCAAGATAACTGTTTATGGTGTCGAAAAAGACGCATCCTTGATGAATGCCCTTTGAACGATATCTCTGAAAACTTCTGGCCAAATGATAGCGATTCATTAACGTACGATCAATATAATACGACGCAGTAGGTACACATTTTGTGCTTTGAACACGGTTATCGTACCTATATAACTATGATATTAGCAAAACAATATAAAATAATGAAATGCTACATAATATAAATTGCTTTAATTTATTCTTGAGCTTTAGATAATAATATTTAAATGTTTAAATGCTCTATCAATAAACGTAGGTACTTAAGGATTATTAAAATGATAAACTATATTTAATTATAATGTTGAGAATCGATCAAAATTATAATAAAAAAATTCACTTATGTGTACTATTTTTAAAGACCATTGAACGTAAAAAATTAAATGCAAAAAAGAAAAAAGAATTAAACTTATTTAACATAACATAAAATATTTTAACTATAATTATATTTTATCTTCAGATTGCATATCGGTGAGGAGGATGATTAATAATATAAGGAACAATTATGTTATCTCTCGATCTGGTGGCATCCCAATAAAATAAACATAATACAACGAAATTCAAATATCATTTTATTTCGTCTCGATTATTATTATTTTCTTACAATTCCCTACTGCTCGTATATTTATTTTCGCACTCTTTCCCCGCTTTTTCTCGCATCTTATTTTTATGTTTTCTTCTATATGTCTGGGTCATATCTTGAAAAATAATATATCCGTTATGCCACGCGCTTCCAGCCACCTGGCTCGTTAATCTTCCGGCCAACAACACGCGATTACACATACAGCACCGTATATCGTATATAATCTACAACCCTTCCCCTATCCACCATACACCGCCCATTTATAAATATATATATAGAAGTGTTATTTTTCCCCTTTTACGTTTACACACACACACACATTAATATATATATATATATATGTATAAATATTTATTTCCCAGGGACCGAAGCTTTTTGGGTAGTCCTAGCCCTATTGTTTTACGAGATCACGTACTCTCTGGATGGGCGAAAAAAAAAAAATAAAAACGTTGTTACCCGAAATACCTTATCTGTAACAACTAGCCGCCATTTGTCCGTGCACATAATATTATACGGACGGTGGAAAAAGAGACTTTGCGTAGGTGGACGATTTTTGTGGCAGAGAGAGAGAGAGAGAGAGAGAGAGAGAGCTGGTGTTTTAACGAACGCTCGGTTATAATGGCAGAGACTCGCTGTATCTTTTAAAGAATAAAATGTCTATATATAAATATATATAATATCTCGTCGCATCGTGCGTGTTTTGCATTGTTTCAGACTCTGCGGGGTCCGTATATATGAAATATCATATTTTTATTATTATCCGATGGGAAATAGAGAAGCATTATTCCGTATTAAATACCGTGCCGCGACCTCCACGATAAACACACGTTTTGACGTTTTGTGTTATAGGTAATAAAACTAAAACGAATAACGTGTTTTGCAATGTAAATAATTTTATTCTAGGACAATTAATTCAGGCTTACGCGTTCCCTACGGCGTTTATATTAACGATTGAATGATTATAATGATTGACGGGAAGACTTGACATTTCTTAATACGATATCAGTGTGAAATTATTGGCAAATTCTCGTGACATTCCCTGTAATATTATTATAATGCGTCCGTCGTTTGCTATTAAAATAAACTGTCCTTTTGAACTAGAGTGTGTCTACATTTTCATTTTTTTCTTTTTCAAACTAATGGATACAGACGCGTCGGTTGAACCTTTCGTAAATAATGGCAAAATTCGTTATAAAAACAACCAGCTATTCGGGAAGGAAAACTAAAAAAAAAATTCCCAACGGGCCGTCACAAAAGGGTTTTTTTTCCGCAGAAAAACTTAAATTTATCAAAGAACATACGTCCATTTTATTTACGTGTATATTATAAAGAATACACATAAATAACCTCTGTAATCTATATAGTAATTAATATTACAATAGTCGAAATGATTTGGAAAATAATTACGATAAAGCTCAACAGTCCCTGTAGGGAGTCGGATGATCAAAACGCTTTAAACAATTCAGAATGCCATAATATAATGTCAGTATTTAATTATATATGTATAATTAAATACTCAACTGGATGCGCAATATATTTCGTTAATTCATACTCTACTCTACAAAATGATAAAAAAAAAATAATAATAATACGCAAACTGTTCCAAATTTAATTAAAATACATTGTACGGTCATTTTAATATAAAATCAGTAGGTAACTGTTGTATTTACTTTGACGTTGATATTGAATGATGTTTTTAATAATAGTTGGCTGTAAATAAATTATACATATATTACGTAAAATATTATTATCTTAAATCATTTCATAATAAATTAATAAAAAATGTGAATTTTCATCTATACCTCGATTTTAAATAAATATAAACTTGCTTTATGTATTATATTACACTATTGTAAAATACTACACTATCTCTTATAATATTGTACCAAAATGAAATAAAGAATGATGTATGACTTTCTATTGAGTTGATCCGGTGTTATATAAATTTTCAGATAAAATAAATAACAAGTAATCCAATATATCTATCAGGATTTTATTCTGAATTGGAAACTAAAGTTTTTTGTAGCGTTTATAATAGACACAAATGTATCAATGGTTTGTTTGCTAAAAGTCTGTGATTTAGCGAGTGTCACGCGATCTTGATGTTTTCTACTTACGGTACTAAAGTGATTGCAATTTATAATAGTTATACTTAAAAATTATCACTGCTTTAAACTAAATACCATATTTAGTTAGATATAACTTACCATCAATAATTGATGTTATAAATGTACGTCATAAATCATAATCAAAATATTAACCATGAGAATGTTAAACGTAAAATTATACAATGTATCAAATACCTTAATAATATAAGTATCAAATAATATTAGTTTTAGGAAATTGAATGTCGGATAATTTTACTCGGTCGAGGATATAGTTTAAAATATTTTCTGTAAATAATTGTTAAGAAATATGTCAAACAAATTTACCATTCTTTGCCGTCGACAATATAGAACGGAACATAAACAAGAAATTTCCCTGATTGATTTTTACAATATGAACAATATACAAATTACACTTCTGTTATGACTCAAAACGGATTACTCGAACAATATATAAAATATATTGTCCGAGAATCTCATTGTAAAAAGGTCGATGAGATTCTATAATGAAAAATAAGAAGGGCAGTCGATTATGGATGTTCTTCCTTCATCCCTTCAGTTCTTGCCTTCTTGGAGAAATTAGTAGTGGAATGTCATTGTGTTATATTATTTTAAATAATATTACATTAAGAAAAAAAAACGATTCTGTGAAACTAAGTCAGACATAGAATTACTGATAATATTTATTTTTATATATTTTCTTTATTTAAAAAAGAAAAAAAAACGATTTATTACCTATAAATTAATAAAACTAATGTTTGTCAAAAAAGTAGTTTCCGCAAATTTTTCCATTTTCTACCATTATTAGTGGTTTTTCCATACCATACCTATATCATTAAAAAAAAAAAGTTGAGAATCTCTAAAACTTACTTAAATAAAATACCAAATAGACAAAATTCTCTACCGAAAACATACCCTACAAGTAATAATTGCATCATTATTTCTACTTGAAAAAGTGTCTTCAGACATAAAAAGAAAGAAAAGCTCACATATTTATAAAACCAATACATACCCTAGCATAGCTAGAAATCTAAATTAGGATCTAAAATTCGAAAAAAATTACAACTACATAGAATAATAATTATGGACGAGAGAAAGTCATAAAGTTCTCGCAACGTACACATTACTTGGAATGTCGACAACGTAATCATCGCATACATACGTACAATAGTTACTGTCCAAACAAGACATTTAAAAAAACTGTGAAACGATTTTGAGTTAATTGAACGATATAATAATATAACAATATATTTTAATATAATATTTTATTGTTGTAAAATCATTAAAAATCACACACACACACGATATCTACGCGTTGTTTTATAATATTATAATATATATAAAATACACTTTACGCATTACCACTCGTTAGAGTGTTAGACGATCCACGTTCTTATGCACTCAATAATAATACTCTAATAATAAATTCCGCGTAAATATAGCTTGTTTTCGGGTTTCTGCGCACGAAATCTTAGTTTACAAATGTGATTTAGACGCACAAATATTAAGTTTAATCCCTTACCAGTGAAACTCTTCTTCGTCGACGTACAAATGTGAAATGTAAGCATCACGATGAAAATACACGATTGTTATTTACCCTCGTTGGAGATTGTCGAGGTTTCAGCATAAGCGAGTGAACCGGGGCGGAATTCCGCATAAAATGTGTATATCATCGTATTTCGTGCGATCCTAACGCGTTGGGAATTCGTTGCCGCCATAATAAACGCGAATTAGCAATCCGTCAAGTTTTCATACTGTCCGTTAACGATTGTATATAAAATACACACCGTACGAATAGGTAATAATTTTCGTAATCATCGGTCCACGTAAAAATCTCGTGGTACAATATTCGTTAAAAAAATAAAGAGGTTAAAAAGACCGGATTCGAATGCGATCAAGTGTCGTCACTTTGATCGTTTCGAAAACTCCGGTAAAACGTTTCAGAGCGAACGTGGACCGAATATTGCTCAAGACTCGAAACGGTATCGTTTCGTACGGCAGTTTCAACGGAGATAGGAAAATTTGAATATCGCGCAACACGTGTCGCCGAGTCCCGTACCCACGTCGAGTCGCCCGCGGTCGACGCGATCGGCGGCGCGGAGATAAATCCCTCGTCGGTCGCAACTCGGGGACGCGCGGGCGTATTCGGTTCTCGCAAACGCGGTGGAAAATATTGTACTTACGCCCGAGGCATTGCCCATATTATATTATACACAAACGCTTATAAATACGCGTTTAATATTCAGCCAGAGCTCTCTCGCACGCGTATTCCGAATGCGTGTATTATATTTACATATCTGTTATTGTGCGCGTGTAAGATCGTACAAGTCGCCCGTCGCAGTTAGTCGGACCGAACGTCGAGGATTCCGCCCTCTCCATCGTTCGTTATCGCGAAAACCTGCCGATTTTCAGCCGCGACGTCGCACGAACGGCAAGCGAGTTTCTGACGGGTTTTTATTTATTTATTTATTTTTTTTTTTTGTTCGACGAAACGCCAAATGCTCCGAACGGATTACGATATATTATAATATTATATGAGAGATCATAATAATATAATAAAATATGTTCTCGCGTTAACGAGTGTCAGAATAATGACTAGACGCCCATACGATTTTCCGTCCCGATGGCGTATTATATCATATATTATTATCGTCGAAATAAGCTCTCGACACGTTTTACAATCAGTTCGGTATTATTTATATTATATTATATGCACTTTCGTATTGTAATTTTTTTTGGAATTTACAGCCGACTAAATTTAGCAAATATATTATGTACAAACTATTGTTGTTTGAACGACTCGCCCAACGTAGTATCACAATAAAATTAAACTATATTAATCAGTGCGTCCGTTAAATTTTTAAGTACATAATAATGTATATTTGTCGTCATTATTTACGTTTATTTATGATGTAACTCTCAATAAAAATCAATATAAATAAAAATTATCGCTCCCGTTTTAATTTTCATATGTTACAAAACCGATTATTGTAATAATTATTTGCAACATAAATCCTATTTCTTTTATTCATAATATAATATTTAATGTAAATATAAAATAAAACTAATAAGAATTTTGTAATAACTTATATTTGTGTTTACTTTATTTTCAGTCGGCAGCTCGGAAGACGTTAAGTCAGCAGATTTAAACAAGTTAAATATGTCGAGGCGGTCAAAACCAGCGACGAAAGCTATGTCTCCCAACAGACAGGGTCCCCAGCAGTGTCTTGTGAGTATACAATATACATAAAAAAATAAAATAAATTACAATATCAGCAGAATTATTAAGCTGGTTTTATACAGGCCTATAAAACACAATATTATTTTACTCCGGTTATTCGTAAACACAAGAACAAAAATAAAATAAATTGAAAATAATAAATTGCTATAATAGCAGTGCACTATAGCGTGGAAGATGGTTAAGTTGGGTTAATCATAATCTCTCTTCGTCTCACTCTCTACAATAAACTTTGAGACCTTCGAACCCTTTATTATTATTTGCGACTAAAAGGTACTCCACCGTGTATTCGGTATGCCGTCAGCTATGTAAGCAGACATGAGTGTTATTTACGATAATATTCCCTTTTACCCCCCCCCCCTCACTCACCACACCTAAACAGTTAAACTCGAAACGAGTACAAAAGTTGGTATATGAAAATGACGTTGAACAATAAGACTGTTAGCCTTCAACCCAAGTCATTATGATCTAAATACACCAAAGACTGGTAGATAAACTAAAACACTGGCACTGAGGACGGTCCAATAAACAAATATATTTAATTTTCATATCTAGTTAAAGAGTCTATTTTTCTTAATAATGTCAATGAAATAATATGCAAGAATAATTTAAAAATTATTCTACCGAATTCACAATTTTAAATAAAATTATAGATCATTTAGATAAATCAAAATCCGTATTGAAAAATACCAATCAATTCAATAATTGTTATTATTGTAAAAAAGATTAGAACCACTCATCAAACATGCAAATTTCAAACATTGTCCAATTGTCCACCAACCAAGGTTATCTTTTCATTCTCATTACATACCATAAATCTTAATTACCCGTCAACTTTGCAGTAACTTTCTTCATCTATTCAACTTTCTCGAAATCCTTGACATTATTCTTAAGTTTTGGTGGATCCCTCGATGACCAGGATATTCGTCACTTTCTTAGTCGTATCCAAATGTGTATATACCAAACAAAAGTTTTCTCCGTATTCCATATAAATCACCGACACAAACGAATATTTTGACTGGTAAATTCGTCTTCGCTCTATCTAAAAAGGGTCAACATACCATGACGATATAATGTTGAGAACTCGAAAGTTTCATCCGCTCGTAAATTATTGTTAACTATACGTATATTCTTCTTTCAACGTTTTTTTTTTCCCACAGACGATATTTCAGCAAAATAGTATAACAAAAAAGTAATATTATATATTATATACACTTTTTGAATATCTCATAATAATCGAGTAGGATATTTGATTTATATATGTAGAAAAAAGATAAACTACAGTTGACTAAAAGTTTTCCGTAAAAAAAATATTTGTAGACAATTAAATAATGCGATCATTGTATACTCATACAACAATGGCATCCGCATACATCGTCAATAAACATATTATTATGTGTGAATAAATACTTACAAAACTTCAGTGGTAATCGTTTAGTTGCGATATCAGTAAGTCTAATAACCAATCATATAATGAATTTGCCTTTGGAAATATTATAATTTAAATTTTGCCAAAACGAAAAAATGGAGAACTGTATTATATCTCCCTTTTACATCAGTTAATATTATCACATTGAAACAAGCAGTATATTTTATTTTTTATTACTCAATTGTATATATTATATTAGAAACAGTACAGACCGACTTAATATTGTCGAAATTACTCTTTTTAATTCCATTCTCTTTTACCGTAATGTTCCACATGCTCGTCGAAGTAGTTTCAGACACGTTCGTTTAAGGAAAACAATAAAGAGAAACTTAGAACGTGCTTTACCGTACATTTTTTCTCCTACAGAATGATAGTTTTCTAGATAGGATATCATGAAAGAACGTTTCATTCGCTGCTATTGTTTAATCCCCCATACAAAATCCATTTCATTTTCACCTTCTTCGTAGGTCTTATTATATCTAGTTTTATCTCCTCTTTCAAAATAATATGAAACGAAAATCTCTGAAAACAAAGAAAATGTTTGTTCGTTCTATTAATACCAAATCTAAAGTAATCACCATTTTTAACAGCAATAAAATATATCAAGCATAACATTCTATGAATGTGGAAAAAAACAATTATTTTCAAACAATATTATATTATTTTAATCATACATAATTAAATCAAATTTAAGCGAAAAAAATAATTCTAGTGAGGCCATTTGGAAATCACGACAAGTATATTTAATTACACTATTTTTCTCAGATACCTTATCATAATTTATTATATGATCATATATACAATATACATATAAGTATATATAAATCCTAGTTAAAATTAAATATAAAATATATTCTGAGTAGGCACTGACAAAGTTCTGAAAACATATTTCAACTTTAATGTATTTTTAATAAGTAACTATTTTCTTTTCAGTGTAGCGTTTCATTAAACTATTCATTTATAATCATGATCAAATTTGTTTATTAAACGAAAACTTCCAAAATGTAAACTTTAAAAGAAACTTATTAAGTACAATATTTATGTTCAATCGTTCAATTCTAACATTTATAATAAGCACTCATAAACAAATATAATATATTGCTAATATTAATATTACTTAAAAATGTTTATAAGATTAAAAAAAAAAACAATATAGTCCTAATAAATATGTACAAAAGAAAATATTATGGATAAAATTTAAGAAATAAATAAAGAAGAAAAATATATTTGCTTTCCATACGAAACTCTTATATTTCTTAATTGGTAAAATAATTTAATTTTAATCCAATTTTAAACATAAATTATTTCGTTTAAAAATTATATATAATATACAATCAACTATTTATATAATAATTTGTTTTTTTTTTCATTGTCTATTTCGTAAATGTAAACTCTTATCAATATACAATAATCTTTTTTTTAAAAAACTATTTGTTCGTATTACATACATAGAATTAACAATGTTTAGAATTTTTTTTAAAAAAAATGTGATTTGTATTACCTTTTCAATATAAAATGCAATATTATTGTTGTTCAGAAACAACTTTAAATGACTATAATTATTTCGATGATTGTTGTTTTATATGTTCAAGCTATATTGTTTTTTCGTTTCTAAACTTTGACTTCATAACACGTGTGCTGAATAATAATAATAATAACAATCAAATTTTATTACAAGCACTATGTAGTGGTTAAGTATGATGTGCGGGTGTGCCAATTTTAAAACTACGATAATTTTCTATATATTCGTTGCGATATATTTTATTGTCAGTCGTTTTATGCATAGCAATACGAGTATAAATGTATTATATAGTTTAATTTATTAAATTTCTATACATTCGTTTAAAATTCAAAACTCCAACGAAACACAATAGTATTACGAAAATTTTGCAACAACTCTCATCCAACTACTCAAATACCCGAAATATTGTAAGATGTTTAACTGCACTATCGTAATATTTTTTTAATATCATATTCACTGTACACAGTATACTGTATACTGTTTGCCGCCGACGTGTTATTGTAATTCGATTAGAAATCACTTCATTGTCGAGCTACCCGCGATTTAATCGGTCGCGTTCACAACGTTTGAACATATATGCATTTTTTTTCACTAAATACCACGCGCCTGTTGTGTTTCCACGATCACCCGCATGGTACAAACCGTCTGAAATTCAACTCTTCGTATTTAATCCACGGCGGTGTAGTGTCGAAAAACCACTCGGTCTCTCCGGCGACACGCTATACTACGCTTGGCGGAGATAAAAGTTTCGAGAAAATTATTTTACGACCGGTAAACGCCCGAACGAGATATCCGAAACGCGAGAGGGGCAATATGGCGAAGGAGAAGTATTACGGAAGGAGTAGGCGGCTTATAAAATTATACGACAAATGTGTTTGCGCGCTGCACAAACATATTATTATATACCTATAGGGGGGCAGAACAACAATAATGAAAGCCATACGTATATACGTTTTATATTATGTGTGATACGCGAGTGGAGTAATATTTACCGGAATTATTCATCTCCAGAGGCTTTTGTTTCGGAATTTCGCTCGTTTTCACACCATTAGGGGTGATAAAATGTTATAATATGGGATTGAATAGGTTCGGCGAAAATGTCGCGTGTGCGGGTAGTAGTAGTAGTATATTTTTTTCACAAAAAGTATTCTATGCCATGTCGTGAAAAACATTACGTGTCCCGTAATATGAAAATATTCGCGGCTAGGCATTGTATTCGAGTACAACGTATAAAATCGTATTTTTTGCAATTTCGTTTCTTATAAAATCGCTGAACACGACGGAAATTACATCAAAGTCGAGATTTCGGATGCAATACGTAGATTTACAATCGACTGAAAAGAATTATCGTTATAACCTATACATAACATAAATGCGTATGCTATAATTCCGCGATCTTCTTATTCAACGATATACTGATGTTTAAAATTGACCATCTCACGGCTACTTGTAGATGACTAGTCAAAATATAACACAAAAGTACACTTCAACAAAATATACTTAAAATCTTGAAGTATTCAATTATATTTTATGTTGTTTAATATAAAATATTTATTAATTTTGTGAAAATTTGTCATTTTATCATCAAAATGTACAGTTAATAGTCACTATCCTCTGATTTAACTAAATAGGTATATTAATTATTATCAATATAAAATATACAATTTGATTAATGAAAGAAAGATGTTAAAATAATATAAGTGCAATTTTTATAAAAATTAAAAAATGTAATGATTTACTATTTCACAATGAATTAATCCATAATTTTTGTTATATAGGTATGTATGTTTTATAAAATAATACGATATATGCCTTTGTGTGGAATGTAATAAATATTAATGCAGTGTAATGTTTTACTTCAACAAACAAATAAAATCTGTAAAAAAACATTCAATTTGCAAAAGTATTAAACATTTTATTTATTTAAAAAAAATAATAATTAATGAATAACTAATTATTTAAATAATTTATTGAGATGTAATTAAAATAAATAAATTAATAAATGTGTAATTATAAGTATGTATAACATGTTAATATTTTGTTATTTTTATCTGTTTAAATTAAATGAAAAACCATTAAAAGATATTTTAATTAAAGATAATTTTGAATAAAGGTATTTTGATCATAAATGTTTTCCTGATATATTACTACATAGAACCCTGTTGTATCTTCATGATATTTTAACGGCTTCCAAATGATTAATAATAAAAATCATAATATTTATATGTTTATAAATTTATTTATTTATCATAATTATACAAAAAATATAATAATTAAATAATTAATCGAACTTAAATTAAACGTTTTAGGTTTAGATTAAACAAACAAAAATAAAATAATATATTAACATCCAGTGAAATGAATGAGCTTGTTTATGATATTTTAACAATTTTGGTTTTCATAATCATTTCTATAATCACAATTACCAATATCATATTAATTTTGTTTCCCTTTTCTATTCTCCCTTGACTAACTCATGTAAAGCTAGTGGAAATTGCGATGCACATTATGGATACTGTTGGGTTAATTAATAATATAAATAAAACAGAAATCACATATAAATTAGAAACTTAGCGATATTTTATTTTTAAATTATACATTTTAGTTAATAGCTTAATACAATAAACCTTTTCTTATATTAATCGGAAATAAACTATAAATAGGTATACTAATAACATTAACAAATAAAAAGGACGAGATACACAGCAAGCATAGAAATAATTCTATTATAATTAAAAATTCGCTTATTTTCAAGTTTTAATACAGAAGTATTCATAAATCATTGCACATTATATCGTCCTACTTAAAATTCCTACAAAATTAAAAATAACATTTTAGCTCAGTTCTAAGCATCATTTAAATATTAAAATATTAAAATAATAAAAATGTTATTTCTTTCATTTTTTTAATAAAAATATTAATGCGAATTATTTTCGAGATATTTAAATATGAATTATTTAAATTAGAAATAGAAGAACTTTCAGTATTCAAATTATTTCAAAAAGAAATATCTCAGATATTAATTATTAAAAAAAAAACTAACCATGAATAAGTTTACAAAATAGTGAAAAATATGAGTTCAAATTAGTAATAAATTAAATATTTTAAAAAAATCAGTATGTTAAAATTCTTGTTTCATCCCTTCGATTTTTGAAAATAATAGACATATAACTTAACCAAATAATAGTGGTTGAAGTATACTATAGATTTGTATTGTAATTAAGATTATAAAACATATTTTGTGTAAAACTTAACTATACAAAATTATACCTACAATAATTTATTCATTGAAATCATTATAACAGGAGTAATTGATTAAAAAAATAATATTACTATACTAACTATATTAAAGATAAATCACTGTAGAATATAAATAAATCATAAATTTTAATTCACGTTAAAAATAAAATATTTTATCATTAAAAAAAAAAGGTTTAGAGTGTTGAAAATTATAATGATTTAGTTACATGACATACAAAATTAAAATCTAAAACATCTAAAATATTATTAAACATTTTACTTATAATTGTTGCAATAGTTATATCATACAAAAAATAAAACACAATAAATAGCTATAAATAATTGCCATTATTTTAAACAATTATTTTTATGTTTATTATTTTTAAAAAAACTGTGTTTACTGATTTTTGAGTTATTATATATATTTTCAGCTAAAATAATACGTATTACTATTGTATTTTATTTTAAATTTATCGATACTCTTAAATTCATTGGATGACATCAGGACGTCTTGAGAATTAGTATTCAATTTGTTTGATATTTTTTATAAAATTACCACCTACATGTTATTTACATGTATAAAATTAATTTTATGTAGTATTCATATTTTATAAAGTATAATCAACATTTGTTTTTTGATCAATCAATACAAAAATAATAGTTATTTTATAAATATTAGTATAAACTGTATTTATTTCAGAATTGTTTATTTGAATTTAACTAATTTAATATAATATAATATAATATAATATAATATGCAATAAATTACAATAATTCTCTAATTATTTTAATGACATTGAAGTCTTTTTACAATTTATACAAAGTATTTTAAATAATATCTGAGCGTTTCACATAATATTATATCGATACATTTATATAAATAATATTTATGCACAATTAGACAAATATAATGATGCATAAATGACAATAATTATAGGCTGCCACGAATATAATTTTCAACATAACTAATCGTGATAAACATTTGATTAAAAATGTATGACATTATAATATAATAATTTATAAATTACGATTTTTTATATCTGAATATAAAATCCAAAAATGTTTATGATCTTAAAAGATTTTTTTTCAAATGAGTAATTTTATAAATTTGTTTTATTGATTTTGGTATACTTTTAAATGATTATCTTACTATGTGAATTAATATATGAATTAAAAACAATTGTATTTCTTTTTTTTGCATCATTAATTATTTAAAAATTAACATTTTGATTAAGTATAAAATTTAATTATTATGTACATGTGTTTAATTCAGATATTTTAGCTAGAATTAACATTAACTACGACAACATTTATATATAAGTATAATAAAACAAACGTATACAAGTACTAAACAAGTTTAAATTATTCAGTTTCCACGTTTTCTACTAATTAATTTTATTAACTTAAAAATTTTAAAGGTACTAATTAACTGAATATTTTAGATCTGATAAATTGATAACTAATACTAAAATCGACCACGATAAATAACTGATAACAATATAATATAACCATTATTATGAAACATAACATTTAGAATCTTTGGATAATTAATATTTTACTGTCTCAAACCTCGATAAATGTTTACTCCTATAAGATAAACATAAACGTTCAATTCTGTTTTGTTTACTTTAATTGTAATTCTAAAGGTATTCTGCATAAATCTAAATACTAATTACTATATATAAATAATACATATTATATCATGTTATATTCAAATATATATTATTGGATTCAGTTTACTATACACATTATTATTATTTATATTATTAAATCATTGATTTTATTATTTAAAAATGATAAATAAGCCACTGGAGTATTTATCTTTTTTAAAAAAAATCAAATCAAAATGTAAATAAATGTGTGAATCATCTTTTATTTTATTAAATATGTAAAATTGTATAAAGTATAATTTACACCTCTACAGTATTAGTTTAAAAAGATCAAAAAAAACAACGAACTTTTCAAATGTAAATATATATGTAGTATAAATGCAATATCTATATCCTTTAACATAAAAATTAGCATTTTTGATCTAATTAGGTGATTAAAATAAGATTTATATTTGTATATAGCTAAATGTTAATATGCCACCAATATTTCAAATTCGAAAGTTTCATGAAATGCATTAACAATTTTATGGAGATGAAAAAAACTTTATCTGTTAATCTTTATCATATTTCAATATAATTTATTATACATCACATAATATAAAAGTATAAAATATCATCCATCTTTTTATGCTACCAAAATTATGGATTCTGTATTATGATAAATTAACATAAACATTGAGCTAATAAAACAAATATTATAATTTTTTGTAGATAATTCAATACCTCGGTAATATTATCAATTGTTAAATATATCATTGTCGTTTACCTAACTTATTCGATAATCCGTACCACGTATAGTATTATTTACTATTTAGCACAACAGTATAACCTAAAATAATAATTCCAATGTTGACGAGTCCAATAATTCATATAAACGATCTGAATTTATTAAGGTCCGTTACCACGACCACAGCCACATAAGGGTTAAATAACAAATCGGATAAGTCATATTTAACAACAACTTAAAATAAAATAAAATCGAACATTAAGTAGAATTTTATTTCAATATAACACATAGTACCTAATATTATGTGGTGATGGCAAAATCATTTTATTGTTATTATTTTGTACGAAAACGATAAATTCCCAATCTATCGTTTTGTACGATAATTACAGCCTGTAAAGAAAACTTTTTTTTGTCGATATTCGGCGCAACAAACATGTACACGATATTATATATAATGTTAATACGCACCGTATCTTTATGAATATTAAACGCCTAAACGGCCTTCAGTTGGCCCCTGTCCATATTATAATATTATATCTGTATCGTCGTTGTATATACGATAAAATTAATTGTGTACGCACGCGATTTAGGGTAAACAAACTGCAGAGAAGATAAATTTCCCAAATGAATCGTTTCGTTACGAATCGAAATTAATGACACGTTTTATCTAACGGAAAATCGTATATTATTTTAATCCGGCCGCTGTTTTATACAGTGTGCCTGTCGCAAATATTAGTTGACGCGCAAAAAAATCCGAACGAATGATAATAATAATAATTATAACGTAGACAAATTACGTAGATAAATATAAAATATAGACATAACGTTCAGTCGTGAAACTATTGATGTGAATAATAAAAATTAATCAACTAACCTGGTATGATATACAAACACGGTGTAGGTATAATACGTAAATTAAAACAATATGGTTGTCTTTGAACGGGGAGGGGGGAGGGGATATTATATTATTAAAACGTGATTGAACCATCGCCGTACTTAAACTATTATTATTATCCTCCCTATTTTAAGTTTACCCCTCATCACTAGCTCATTCGTAACATTTCAACGAATTGTTGTTAGTATTATTAATAGCAAACGACCTATTACAGAAGTTCTAAACCTTTCTTTATTTGTTTCATTCTTATCCACGAGAATCCAATACACCATCGAAATATTATGCATTAGCATTATTATGACTAACTATTGTCAAGTCGAATATCTAGGTTTTAAACCTTCGAAGAGAAACTTCAAAAACAATTACAATACTGAGTAAAATTTTAAGCTAATTTTTGATAAGAAAACATTAAAAATCCCTTAATTTTGTTCTTTTATATTTCACGTACCCATACACAAAATAACTTTACCTACAAAATGAGTATAGGTCGATATTTTCGATCGAATCGCGCGTGCGGACGAAATCTACACAACAAATTAGCAGTAAAATACTTTATCACTTTATCTCTTCTAACGACACGCGCTATCATAATCTTTAACCAAAAATGGTATCAAGATGGTACTTGTGGTTAACTAGGCGTATGAAATTAATTAAATGTTCATCAAATGTGATTGAACGGTTTTTTTTTTTTATGGTTATGCTCCAGAATCCATACGTTATCGCGCGAAAAAAACAAGCGATACCCGGGAATCGAACCCAGACCAAGTAGCGTCGAAATACGTGTTTAGTCCACCCGGCGAAAACGATGTTCATGTTAAATTTTTAACAGTGTCAAAATTCGAATATGGGACACTTATTAAGAAAAAAAAAATGTTTATAAATACGCATCCGAGGTGGCATAATAAATATACGCGGATACAACGATAAAATGATAATACCGTGTACTCGTAAAAAAAGCGATTTTTTTTTTCTCTTTTCATTTTCGTAACAAGCACGTGCCGGATGAGAAGAAAAAGAAGTATCATCATCGTTATATAATTTCAGCGTTTATGACGAGTCGACTGTATGTGCGTGCTGTGCGTTCCGTTTCCGTATGTACGTATAGAGAATTAGGAACGTAGGAGGGCAACTGGTGTAAGGGATTGAAGCTGGATATTCGTGCGGGGGAGAGTAACACTTGGCGTTCGTCTTTTTCACCCTTTCCCGCCCTCCCACCACCCAACGCCATTCCGACGCACACAAACGAGTGTTAGCGCGTGCTCTCTCACTCTGACACTCTGACACATACACACTCGCGCCCTATCACTACTTCCCCTCGCGTGACCGTTTTCACGCTAACATAGAGAGTTTTTTAATATTCATTTTTTGTGCCGACGAACAATTTCACGTACCGATGCTTCTTTCCGGACTACGGAACAGCGTTTAAAAAAGAAATGCGAATATTGGGCATCGGGTGAGGTTCACCGGCGCCGGCAACCGTAGAAATATATAACGGTAACAACATGGCATAATAGTTACGATATTATATGTATACGTATAACGATATTTGGAATTAGTTACAGTAATAGTAGTTATAGTTATACTCGTACATACGTAGCACGGGGGAAAAAATACTGCAGTAACGCGGAACTAACAATAACACTAAAAACAAGAGGCGCGTATCCGCAGACGCTACAGACGCCATTTTTTAGTTAATGTCGATTTTATGGACAATTTCTTTCGTCGCTGCTATTATAACTTGATTCGTAGAAAAAAATCGCAAATTTTATATTAAATATTATAATCGTGTTTATTATATTTTTTTATATTTTTTTTTTTACATATATATAACTTCGTTAAAATAAAAATACTTGCAAACGTTAGTTTATTTTTTAGTAATTTCACAGATTTGTTTTTTACGGTTATCCGTCGAGATTATCAAAGGATTGTATAAAATATAAATATATATAATATTAGATTAAAGTCTAAATAAAACGTTGAATAGTTAAAAATATGTCTTTCACAATTTAGATTGAGTAAGTGTTTTTGATGTGAATATAATATTCTTAAAAATGTCGTGTTTTGAGTACAGTTAATTATTTTAAATATTTTATTCCTTAATAACAAATTACAATAAGGACATTAAAATCAAAAATCTATATTAAATTTACAAAATAATTTTTATACATTAAATATAACCTAAAACTATTTTATGTGACATAATATTAATTTAAAAAAGTATTCTAAATATTGAAATGTGAAATTTAGTAAATATTAAACATTTAACACGAGATATGCATTATTGGGAAATATTTTAACTGAAATTAGCATTTTTACTTTATGGATAATAAAACTTTATTTCGTCATACTTTAAATATTTAGTTCAATCATTTTTTTTTTATTTTGATTGATAATATTTTACTAAAAAGAAATTATAATATTTGTAGTTTTCCCCCGGGGATTGAAACCGTAAATTTTTATTTCGATTTTGATTTCGGATACCAGTATTTAATTTTTTTTCCGATTTCAATTTCGATTTTGGACTAGTTGATATTGATATTTTAATAATATTATTTTATAATGATGTTCACGAATGGAGAATTGGAGAGCAAAACACATAAACATAATGTCACAATATTAATTCTGTACACTATAAACTTTTGAATTTCTAATAATGCAAATTGTACAAATTATAGTTTATGCAAAATAACATCTTATATATATATTTTTTTTTAATTGTGCTATATGACAGCTCGTATGGCTGTTTGGGTACATGGTACAACTTTGTTATTGTCACAAGATAATGATAATTATTAAAATCACAAATAAAATACACGACAAATAGGTATAATATATAATAATGATACTTGTAAAGTTTATAAATATACATCTTGGAATACTACATTATTTCTTATATCCTTAGTTATGTAAATTGATAAATTATATGAAATAAACAACGCGTTTATTCGATTATTAGGATTTATATTCGTGCGGGTTGACACGGGTTAACATAAATACACAAGAATAAAACAACATTTATTACATTAATTATTATTATATTTTAAAATTAAATCAATAATATTCGTAGTTCGTGTAATCGTTATCCCTATAAAATTAGAAAGTTAAAATTAAAGAGTTACTGTTGTACATTTTTCCGTTTTGATTTACGTAATTTTTATCGATTTTGAATACTGGTATTCAATATTTTTCGGTTTTAATTTCGATTTTGAAATCAGTTTCAAGCCCTGGTTTTCCCCACATCGTAGTATAATATTTTATAAGAGGGATGGTCAAATTCTAATTTTAAACATTTTAAAAATTATATTTTGACTATCAACAAAACATGATATTACATTAAGACTGGATTCAACTTTATAACATTAAATATAATATGCAATAAACTTTAATATTTTATACTTTATTTTCCTTATTATAGGCAATTGAATCTTTCGACTGCCTATACTTATAATAACAGAAATTATTTCACAAACTTGAAAATTATTTTTATATAATTTTTAAATCACCATAATATGAAGTATTTTATATGACTAATATCAAATTATAATAATAGAAATGTATTTTTATCGGAAAAAAACTATTGTTTATCTAGTGTTCATAAAAAAAACAAATACTAATGTTTATTTATGTCAGATTTCATGAATACGTCATGCTACATTAATAATTTGTTACTAGGGTTCCATTTTCTAAATTAAACCAGCACATAACTGAGGTTTTTTTTATGGTACTAACTTGTCTTTTCAAAATGTATTCGAAATGTTAGGATTGTAAATTTAAAAAAAATAAAAACAAAACAAAGGATATTCAATGACGACATAAAATGTATAGAATAACGTCCGGCATAGAGCCAACTGATTTATTTCCAGTGTCCCGTGGGTCTCATTTACCTGACAAAAACTTTAGAATGTAAATAATTTATTAGTTTCGAATTCGTATTAATAATATTATCAAGTAAATGGTTAAACACGGATTTTGTTTTTATTTCTTAGTTTTTTAAGCTTAATTTTCACGTTTGTTACATTATCCCAGGGTAAAACGAAAAAAAAAACATAATACAATACATTATTTACAGAAACTAAATTTTACGTCACTTTAAACCGTTATCATATTTGACATTTCGATTTGAAAACATTATATCTGACTATTCATTAAACAACCTGTGTTTAACATAAATCTATTGTTATGTAATTTCCCAGCATATTTTTTTCGTTTGCACAATATTCTCATCACCAATCACATTTTTATCACGCATGAACATAAAACATATATAAACAAATATTCATATTTGTATTATCGTATAACATTTTAATGGATATCAATTACAAAATTGCGTTTGATTTTGTTTATAACAACTCTATCGATGTTTGGATTTTTTTTTAAATGTATATATCTTTAATATTAAATAAAGTCAAAGCTATTTGATATAAAAAATAAAAATAAAACATTTTTATTTTTTATCAATATACCGTTAATATAAGAACGTAACCCTCTTTCCACTCATCAATAACTACTGATTTCCAGTCAATACTATAGGATGAAAAACGACGGATTTAAAACGTTTCCCTAGCGACGGAAAATCCTCTTTGTGGCGAACAAATTAAAATATTGAAATCTCTTTTTCCATTTCTTTTTTAACTCAATCGAAAAATAATATTTTTTTCTGATTGTAAAATATAATACGTCATAAGACTATTTTCTCGAGGAAAATACTCAAAAATACAAAATGAAATTGCTACAAACCAAAAGTTACAGTTTGCACATTTCTGTATATTATACTCGTTGCATTTTTATCAACAGCAAAAAAAGACACAAATTATATTTTTTATAACAAAAACAAATTTCTATACAAAAAATATGCGAAATAAAATATACAATATTAATATATTCTACGTGGATTTATATAGATTTAATAAAATGATAAATTGTATGTTTTTTCATATCACAAATCCGTATTACTACTTAAAATATAAAATTAAATTAAATTTTATATATTAATATTAATCAAAATATTATAAATTATGTATTAAACGGTAAATATTTTGTAAATCGTATATTTATAAAAGTTTGTGTCAATTCCGCAGTATAATATTACTGTCAAATCTCATATAAAATATGAAATAATTTTTTTTTATTTTAAATATTTTTATATGAATATACGAACAAAATACTCTTTTGATAATCACGTTGAACGGAATAAATATTAAAAAAAATACCAGTAATGTAAATTACGTTATTATGTACCGTGCGAGGTGTGCTTTGAAAACCGTTGGTGAAAGGGTTGAATACTATGAACGATGTTAGTTGAATAATAATTATTATTAACTAGTTAATATAGCGTTGAGTTCTATATCAAAAAAAGTAGGTATAGATACGTTTTGTGCGACGTGTGTCGGGGTGAAATGGTATTGAATAAAAATTCTACATTTATAAATACATCATAGAGCCCATTAAAAATATTGCTTCGCAAACATGGCGCAATTTCTTTTTTTCACCCGACCGAGATCAATCGACACGCGGGTAAAAGTGTTTGCGCAAGCCATATACAGTCGAAACGCACATTTATATTATACTACATTATATTCATAGCGCATTCGGAACGTTTGGCACGTGAGATTGAGAGAAGCCACCGAAAAACTATCAATCATAAAAATAAAAAGAACACATAATGTATAAAACTTTAAACCCGGAATTGAATGTTTAGTTCCAGGCAAACGCGTGAGGGGAAATAACGCAGTGACGTATATAGTCAATCGCCAAGAGTGAAAAACGTTTAACGCCCCGAGAAGTTGCTCCGGATAATATATTATTGTTTCGCATATTTGTTTGTTTTTTCTCCTATACGTGTATATAGTATGATGTATACAGAGTGATCGGAATTTCGCATTCCAAAAGGCGAACAAATTACATACGTTTTCGATATTTTTGTCTTTATTGTGTTTGTTACACGAAATTCTGATCACTCTGTATGTATCATATTATTTATTATACACGGGTTATATAATGGTAGTTGTGTACGCGTGTAGAAAATAATATAGATTTCAATGCGAAAAGATATTATTTTTCCAACAGAACGACATTTCCAATTCGATCGCGAACGTTGCAAAAAACAATTTAGCGTCATAGTATTTACATATAATATGAGTATTATATATTATTATTATTATTATTATTATGATTTAGTCGCGTGCGAAACAATAACACCGCCAACGAGTACTAATCTTGTAATCAACATGACTCGTGTTATTCTCATTATTTAAATAGTTAGGACGTAGCCTATTATACGGCTGCGACAATCGTTTCATTCCGCAGTGTCATAAAATCACGTGTAATAAATATTTTTGTTTTTAAATTTCAAATTGCAAACATTCCTGTTATTAATAATTATATAAAAATCGACATATCGTACTGAAATATTTAGTGCACGATTCCATATATTCTCACATGTACATAATATATTAATTATTTAGTATATGGATTAGCTCATTCTAAGTTAATCAGGACTTTGTTATCATTTAAATTAATGTACCTAATACAAATATTTATTTTTTTATTTATTAACATTTAAAACACAATTATATTATAGTATAAGTATTATCATTTTGGATCGTATATTAAAAATTAAACTATTTCTAAATATCAATATTATATTATATATAGTATGTTTATCCATATGATTTATGTGGTTTTAATATCATTTATGTACTCACAATTCAAAGAAAAAACATAGTTGAATAGATTTTGTAATAAATAAAAATAACTCCGAATAAAAATTTAACGTACTTCATTTTTGATACGGTACTTTATTTATTATACAAACTAAAACTAAAACATTTACATAGGAATAAATATTTAATATAAATTGTGAGAATTGAGGAACGAGATAAAGGTAAATACACAAGACGTAAACGGTTAAAGACAAATTAATCTGTTGATATAAATCAATTACTTTTATAATATAAATAAGTAACATCACGGTGATATAAAAAATATAAAACTTGGAATGAAATCTGTTCGAAAGTATATAAATGAAAAGTAGAACGACCGTTCGCGTTTGATTATTTCATCGAATTTACGATAACAAATTGTCAAAATAACAAATGCTGAAAAATAATTTTCTCATCTCAATACTATTCTCATTATTATTTAAAATTACATTCGCTATTGTGTCGTGGCTGATCATAAATATATTTAAATGTAAATTCAATTAAATATACAATTTATCACTAACAAAGTTTTTTTTATCTACCCTATAATATACAACTAATCATAATAATAATAATATCGTATTTTAGCATTTATTAATTATGAATATTTATTATTAAAACTCGTTTTATAGTATGTTAAAATGTACTAAGTATATATAAATACCTATCTTTCTTTTGTTTCTTAGACACTAACAAAAAGTCGATATTAAAATATATATAGACCGTTTAAATGTAAATACATCAGCTAATCATTTATTATTATACTAGCCCTAGACTAAATATGGTCGGAGAACTAACGAAGACATTGGAAACATTTGCATTTTATAACATCAAAGAGAGTGGCCCGTTATAAATAAATAACGGGGTAAACCGCACCTACACACACACATATAGATAATGTTTTAATATCGCTATAGGGTAAAGTTTTAAAAGTTATGCGTTTCATTAAATTTGACTGTGGACCGACCGCCGGCTGCTGTTTACAACCCCGCAGAACCAAAATGAAGCCACTGCATCGCTTGGTTCTGAAAAGTTAAAAATAAAGAGAATAATAATAATAATAATAAGTCATTTTTAGAAGAGCTACCGCAACCTATAACGTCATAATCATAATAATAAACCCCAGTATAGTGTCTGGCGAGACCTTACTACTGACGTTCAACGATTCGCTTTATTCTCCGAAGTACGAAAGGAGAATATCTTTTTTACGAGAATATTCCGTTAGTTTTTATATGCGTTCAAAAAAACCATTCGATCGTTCACAATAATATATTAAATTTATATATGCGCTATTTGACGTTGTGTCAGATTTTGTCGGTTCGGGAAGAAAAAAAAAACATCAACAAATAATTAATACGATATTATTGAGGTAATCGGTAATGGCAAACATAATATTAATATTAGATGCGAAATTTGGGAATTCGCAACGTCCAAAGAGAAAGATTAAAGAGAATAATGGGCGAGTCGACACAGACTAAATGGAATAATGGACGGAGAAAGGATGATGAAAAGAAACCTAACATTTGGGTTTAAGTGCAACGAGAGTAGAAACATTTCTACGAAACACCTTTAATGGACACCTATATAAAGTCCTATAAATCGAGAAAGGGTTATAAATCAGTTAGGGCTATAGTAGGTAGCACAATTTGTTCCACTGCAATAAGAAGTTTTACGAAAATAATCCTCGCGATTTTAAACGGTTAATATTTTAAAATGTACATTCAATTCATTTCTTGTGTAGAATTTAGCAGACTGCAAAAATTGTAAACAGTTTTTTCCCCCTCGGTTCGTTACGATTTATATACACAAATAATGAATAATAAGTAAAATCTCATTTTCTCTCTTATCCAACCCTCTAAAAGACAGTAGTTCACTTTATTTTTTTTTTTTGTATGTCTACTCTTTTTTTTTCTTTTTTTAAACGAGTGCTCGTTAAAATTCTTCAAGAAGACATTAAGATTGTTGATTAACGAGCATTTTATAATAATAAATTGGCAGGGGCCAGAAATTTCCAGTTTTTGTACTGTTCAATCGTAAATTCAACAACACGAATTTATAATTAATTAATCTTGTTAAACAACATTGGAGTAGGGGAAATACAAACAAAATTTATCGGATTTTCGAGACATTTTTGTTATTATAACAAATACTATTAAATAAATATCGATAAATGTTTAGTTGACAAACCTTATAAAATATTATATTAATGATTAAAAAAAATCACTATCAGAAATAGTTGGTAAACTATCTATAATTAATACGGTTCTGATGAAATTTATTTTGCATTTAAACTTATAGCGAATCCATTATACTTGTGAAAACATGTTTAACAGCCTATTTTACTTTAAAATGTATTTAAATGGGATTTTGAATTTAAATAACAGTATGTACGCATATGTCAATAATGTGGTACATATGTTTATTTATCACATAAATGAATTTCGCAAAGTATTTGACAAATGTTCACATAACTTTACAAATCTATATAACGCGAAAACTATTCTCATTAGAGATTTTACGTACAATATTAAATGTACATAATAAAGTAAAAATAAAATTCAAAGTAGGTATTTGTATAAGTTTAACATATATGTATATATATATTATAATATTATATCAATATGAATTTTAAGTTAAATATTTATATTTATCAAATGATAAAAACTAGCATTAATATATTATGTTTTTTTCATAAAAGCATATTTTATGGAATTCAGAAAAAGCATGGTTTAATATAGAAAATAGTTAAAGAAGTATCAAAGATATTTTGTTATATAAATGTATTATTGTTTGATGATAAAAATTTAATAGTTTTGAAAGAAGACGAATGAATATAATTTCATGTAATATTTTGACTAATAAATTTGTGTATGGCAGATCATAATTTAGATAAACACTTGTGTATTGTGCATATCAAACTTAAATCCTTTAACGTTATAATAAAATAGCAATAGGGTTTATTATTTTTCTAGAGATAACATTGGTATAATAACATATTATCTTGTATAAACTATAGTTTTATAACTTGACAATCTCCATATACTTAGAAGCTAAAATTACTCAAAACTTAAAATATATAATACATTTATTTATAAAAAAAAAATAAAAAAAACATTAAATATTTATGTATTTTAGACCTGCGGGAAAGTGTTCGGGAACGCGTCTGCGCTGGCCAAACATAAATTGACACACAGTGACGAACGGAAGTACGTGTGTAATGTGTGCAGCAAAGCTTTCAAAAGACAAGACCACTTGTAAGTTATAATATTTTAAATACGTAAATTCGTGTAAATATTAAGTACAAACGTTGTGCTCATTAAAAAAATTGTTAAACTGTCGTATTGACCTGATTATGTTGTTGTATCAATAGAGTCGGACAAATATTACTTTTTTGAATAGATATTTCATTATATTATGTTATACCTATACGTATATTCATTTAATCTTTCCGTCATTGCATATACTCGATCATAATTTCATCCGTCTCAGTTGATATTTTCAAATTATAGAGTTTATATTATATAACATATATATTTAGAAAAAAAACCCTCCGAGAACGGTCACAGCCTAACAATAATTTATGTTCACGTGGAACCTTTTTAGTTATTATTATTTTTTTTTTCATATTTATATTGTGACCTTTTCTCCTCCGCCGACCAGCTAGCACACTCGTTTATACCCTTCCGCTCGCCCCTCCGGAGAGCCAACTTACATCGACAAGTATCGGTTTTCATTACACTAGGAAATTGAAAACGCAACCCCCGGGATAAGTATAACCACACCGACATTATTGCCTAAGTACCTATACGCGTGCATGATATATTATTACGTAAATGGTTTTTTTCCTCTCCCCGTCCACGATGCTGTTTAAAATATCCGCATATAAATTATCGCGCATCGGTGTAATATAGCGGGACGGTACGGTGTGGGAAGGGGCGGCTTTTCGTCGGCACCAATAATAAAAGTATTTATTGTGAGATAGATTCGCGTAAGAGACCCGCAGAGGTTTTTAAATTGGAAAACGTATTCCGGTCACACGCGCTATCGTCGACGTCCGGGGAAAAGGGATGAGAACGACCCAGGACGGAGCACGGGTGAACAACCGAACAGCTGATACATCGAGTGGATATCGGCGATTTGGGATAATAACATTGAACATTCACGCTTTATTGCGGAGTGACGGAAAGAGAGGAGAGAAAAAAAATTAAAAACCTATGAAGATGACCTAACACACTGAAAAATAATATGACCTTTTAACGCGAAAATGCCAATTGTACGGTGAAAAACTGATAGTTTTTAAAAAAGGTTATCTTATTTTTAAATAAGATCCTTTTGGCATTTAAAATGTTTAGGTCCAACGGCCGAAGACGAATTTTATTCGTATATTGAAATAATTTGATAACACAAAAACGGCTTACGAACTGAATGCCGTATTTTGTTTTTCCTTCTTCAATTCTCTTTTTCTTTAAACAAAATTCTAAGTTATATCCCTATAAAAATATTTCTAGAAAATATCTATATAAAAAATGTGTAAATAAAATTTAAACAATTTAATTATTATAACATGTTTTAATTAAAAACCTATTTCTAAATATTTTAAACGTTTTAGATAGGTATGCTTATTAATTTTCCGTAACGTAACTCAAAACTAAAATATTTAATATAACGATAAAATTTATTAAATTTTTAACGGTAAATAAATTAATATATTTCTCATTAACTTTGAAAATACATAAATTTTATGAGGTAAGTCTCAACACAGCGCAATGATAATAATTGTTGAAGTTTAATATAATTAAGAGGTAGACTATTATTTATGTATATTTTGAATAATAATAAAATTATCAAAATGCACTTTTACGAGTACTTCGAAAGTAAAATTACACACGAAATTATCATCATTATACAGAATTTATTTTTACATATTTTTATGATAGTTATATTAAATAAAATATATAAATATATATATTTTATACTATGAAATATCAATTATACACTCAAATACAAAATATGTATTTTATAAAATCACATGAGAGATACTATTAAATAAATATTGGTATAGTGTTACATTTGTTCTAAAACTTACGATAATATCATAATTTAATAGTATTGGAATCACAAACAGTAACTTTATAAGCTTTATTTATAAAGTCTTAAAATTATTTCATTTCATCTAGAATGGATTAATATACATGTAATGATAATTATTTTACAAATATAAAACGAACTTTAATAATTTCTTCAACGAAATATTAAACACAATAAATAAATATAAATATCAATTTTTTGCGATATGAAAAATTTAACGTATAAAAATATTAAACTATGATAGTAGATTATACGAGATTATACTGATATCGTGATAATCTCGATTGGACAATGATTGATACAATGATTAACTCTGTTGCATGTTTAAAAATACATTTCTATCTGAAATACCACTATGGATCCCGTGAATTTATTTGACAAAGAAAACTAATATTGTCACCGGGGAATACTTAAATTTTATGCGTTTTGGGCCAACTGCCGAAAATATGTATCGCGAAATTGGCCATCACAATTGGATGAACGGCTGCGGAAATAACAATTTCGTCCCCTCCGACTGGATAATATTTTAAACGAACCCCATCGTCAGAATCGCAAATCCCCGGAGGACACCATGCTTATACCTGCCGCGTCCGAGGATAAATGGTAGCCAAAATTGGTTTCTCAATAGCCTAGATGATCGGCTGACGGGGGAGATATATATATATATATATATATACTATACTCATGATTCGCAATCCTTTGGATGATGGTCTTCGAACCCGAGACCTATTTATATCCCCGTGACCCGATCGATTGTCAATGATTTAAGTTTTCGTTTATTGTATATGTTGTTGTTGTTTTTTTTTTTTTTCGAAAAATAAAGTCGGTGCAAAAAAAAAAGTATAAAAGAGCGAAAAAAAACGGATGAAAACACTCTTCGAGGTATATATACCAGGTTATATATACCAGGTTTAGGACGAGCGGAATCCAACACACGCCGGTTGTATAAGGTCGTATATCAGCCAAAAGGAAAACCGGAGCAATAATTTCGGCGTTGGAATACAGCTATAAATCTATTAACGCCACGCCTCCGCCGCTCGCCCACGACCGCCGCCGCGCGTCTAAAGTGTTCCAGTCGAAAACGACGAGAGAACTTTATCCGCGGGATTGTTCTTTGAACAATGGTCGTTAGCATTTCCGACCGCGCTCGTGTTTTGCCGATCTTCGTAATAATACGCCAGATCCCACTGTTTCATTCCCAACATTCTATTATTACGGTGGAAATAATAATAATAATAATAATAATGATAATATAAAAGGGAAAAAATTAGAACATTCGCGAACACGGAGAAAATTCTGGTGCGCGATGGCACGCGGAATATTGTACGGGTACGGCAAATCTACAATAATAAAGAAATAAACGGAATACTTCGCTATACTTCGCATAGGTTTAGGACAAGTGCTATAAATACATGTTTTAACGATTGAAATATTGTTCTCTTATGATATTGTATGACCATTAAATTTGAAAAAATAATCCACCCTGAATGTCTTTTTTTTCATATAAAAAATGTATTTATTTAGCGCAACACCAATATAACATTGTGGTATACACAGTGCCGGATGTAGAGGTGGGCTAGAGGTGGACTAGAGGCTCAGAGTCAAGTTTTGGCCACTCTAAAAACTTTTTTTGTGTACTCTTTTAACGAGAACATGACAGCTACTTTTTAATTTTTAAATATTTTCATTTAAAAACAACCACGAGTTATATTATTATATTCAGTCGTATCTTAAGGTTATATATTATGTACAGTGTAGTCATATAAAAAATAAATAATAAATAAAATATGACAGATCACCCGATAACAAATATCTGTAGCGGAGAACGATTATTTTTAAAAATAAATTAAACATATAGGTTTCGTATTTCCATGACACAAAATCATTTATCAAATCTAGCACTCTTATGTATTGAGTGTGATTTTCTTAGGTCATTGGAATTTATGGAAATAATTTACAAAATTTCAATATTAAAATCACAAAAAGTACTTTAATAAATATAAATATAATATAATAATAATTTTAACATCAAAATAAACGTGTTTGTAAAGTACTAAAATCAATACATTTCTTACTTCGCTCAGATACTAAAACAAAATAAACCAAAATATATTTGGACCCTAGGATCACATTTTAGAATCTAGCAGTGGAATTAAAATTATACATACAATACATATATTTTTTATCTTATTATTATTTTCATCCGGTTTAATATATTTTTGTAATCGATTAATTTATTAAAAAAAATATAATCATTTTAATACATAATATAACTTCGTCAATAATGTTTTCCACCAATCTTCCTAAAATTATCAAACAAGTTAATGAAATGACAATTCTACAATATTGAGTTTATGAGCTCCTAGGTTTAGGAACTAGGACCCATAACTGGTTAATTATTCCGGTTGAGTTAATTCCAAAATCAGTACAAAAAGCCCTTACAGAGTAATTTTAAGTGATTTGTTTTCTTAAACATTCATTAGAATCGATCATTTTTTTTTTAACAATCGATGGTGGTGTCCACATTGTAATCAATCTTATTTGTGTTTCTTTATTCATCTAATTAAATAAATCTGATTGTACCACCGTAACCGCAAAAATGTTAATCGTATTATTGGAAAAATCCATTAATTCTACTTTATACCATTTGACGTACCGATTGTAACGTGTCCTTACTGTTCTTAATTTCAAGGGGGAAAAACTGATTGCAAACTATGGGCAGTATTATTTCTACGTAGAAGAAAGAATTAAAGTTAAAAGTGAATAATATGATATTCTTTCGAAATAAAAAAACCAAAGCTTGTGTTGTATATCTCTATAGATAATCTAAACATTAAGTAGACATTTTTTAAAAAGATAACAGGATGGCGTACGACGTACGTGCCATTGTGAATATTTAAAAGATAACAAAACATAGCGTGTTGATGATTTCAGTTTGCAAATAAATAACTGTCCATAAATAGAACAACGAAATACAACGTAAGTAAGGCTTGTAAGCTCCGATTTCTGCGATACACGAACGAATATTTACATTTTCGTTTGTAAATCATCGTATTCGCCGTTATTTGTCGCGAAAAACATTATTTTGTTATCACAGATCTCCGACAGATAAATTTAGGCTAATTTTTCGTTTGTAGAAACATGCAAAAACTGGTTCAAACTGTGGTGAATATTATCAATATAATTATATTATTTCTATCAAAATGTTAACAAAATATTATGATGTCTCAATCTTAGACGGTCTGTAGACAAACAATGTTAGTTTTCGAGCCGTTTAATTTATTTCCGACTCTATAAATAATTATCGTGTCACGATTTCACGTTGACAGCGAATAAAACTAGTATTTTTCGGTCGCAGAAGCCCAAAACCCAACCCGACCTAACCTAGCCCAACCAATCCTAAACTAACCGAAAATCGATATTACTGACTATAACCGGTGATTTTTCTCGGTCACAGGAATGGACACATGCTGACGCACCGGCACAAAAAGCCGTTCGAGTGCAAAGCGAACGGATGCGGCAAATCGTACTGCGACGCGCGGTCGCTGCGCCGGCACACGGAAAACCATCACCACCACCAGCCGTCGTCCAACCAGGGTTCGCCGCCGGCGTCGCCGTCCTCGTCCACCAGCTCCGGTTGCATACAGTACGCGCCGGCCCCGATGCCGTCGCCGCCGGCCACCACGACCGCAGCGGCCACCACGACCACCGCGACCACGGTGGCCGGCAGCGCGCAGCCCACGTGCGCCGTCACGTTGCACCAACAGCCGCACGACGCGACGACACCCAGCCAGCTGCAAAAACTGCTTAGCGCCGAACCGCTGTCGTCCACCGTGGCCACACTTCCCTCGAAGGTAAGCAAAAGATAAATATAATTACGCGAAGCCACTTAAATGCAACTTATGATGACACGCCTCAAATATTCTCCTCAAACTCTCGAAACATAATCCAAAGATTCATAAATATATTAATTAATATTTCAGTTTCGGTTTTTTTTTTAACTAAAAACATACAAATTTAAAAAAATATACAAATTATTTATTTAGTATTGAAAGGGTCTATATGGAATACGTTTTAAAATTTTGGAAATATTAAAATGTCCTGTGTGACAAAAAAAAAATAAACATTAATTTTCTCCATCAATTTGCTTTCTTTACCACATCATAAAATAAATATCTAAGCCAAACGAAATAATTATCGACCATTTACAATGATATTCTAGACTTAATAAAAATAAAAAAATAAATAACTAAGTAGGAAAGTGTATTCGGAATTCGTAGAAAGTAAAAAATATGTTGAAACTTTTAAACATTTTCTACGATAAAAGTGAAAAAATTTATAACACTAAACCTTTTCACGAACCAGCGAATTTAGTTAACCCAGTTACATTATTTATCAGTGTTATTTCTTTTTTTCTAAATAAAATGATATATGAGAGTATCGTACATTTTACTTTGATTCACTGAGTAAGATATTTAAATTTTGTTTTAAATTATCGTTAAAATATAATATAAAATTGTATATTCACATTTCGAAGTTATGCAATTTTAGTACCTGCTATTGCTACTTACTTAACAACAACGGATATATCTGAGATATGAGGTCAAGTACTCTAATAATAGTATGCATAATAATAATATGTATTTCCAGATACTAAATATATTAGTTCGTTGAATTGTTTGATAACGGAATAATATTTCAATATTATATTAAAAATAGTAATGTTTTATATTTTAAGAATATTAATGCATTGTCTATGCCATTAAAAGAATGAGTTACTTGTGAATTATAATTGGTAATTACGCGGTTAGTCGTTCAGCTTCATCCGGATTATGATCTCTGCTCATAAGATTTGTGATATTTCAATTTTTAAATATGGTCATCGGTCGTATCATTAAGGAAATGTAATTCAATAATAATGATAATTACACGTATACACGATCAATAAGATAACAACAATGAAATTACACACAATTGGCTGGAATCTATCAGCTGGATAAATTACTGTAATAATAATTAGCCGGCCAAACGAAATCGAAGTTAAAGAAATTAAGTATCATTTAAGTAGACAAGTATTATTTAGCTTTACTGTAAAAAATATATTGCGTAGCTCACTTAAAATCCACATAAATTATTGATAAAAACACTGCCGGACTGCTAAATTTTAACTATTAGCCGATACAATATTATATAATTTAATGTAGATCAAACAAAATATGATACCAGTTTTCTATTGAATAATCATAATTTATGTACAGGAGGTTACTGTGGAAGTGTTCCGTAAACTGTAACGATATAGTACGCATTACGCACTTACTGAGAATGAAAAATTATAATACACTATCTAATAAATGAGAAAATAACTTAAATCGCATTATTATTTCATATAATACGTTTAATATAAGCTACTTTAACAACTATATATATATAAGCTCACAAAGAATATCATATTATTTCGATCACAATGTACTTTATGAAACTTATATTATTTTAAACTACCTAATACCTATACAATAATCGTATTATTTGTATAATCATTTGGGAATTGTCCGCGAACATGAAACTTATACAACATAATATTTATTTTTCTTCTTTTCAATATTACTATAAAATTGCATTTGAAGTGTACAAAATAATGTTTTTTAATATAAGCGCTATGTAAGCTCATTTCCAAGAATGACATGAATCGATTATTAATTTCAAAAGACCTTTGAAAACGAAAATAAGACCGAAGTAAGTATATGCATTATTATACAACCTTTAGCATTTTATGCATATAAAAACTAATAATAAACAACGACAATATTCGCACACCAATTATTTTATTAAAACTTTTCTGTTGGAATTCACAATATTGTTATGCTTCTGTTCCGACAGTATTTTATTAGATAATTCTTATCTTACAAATATATCATATAATATAAAAATATTCGTGCCGATTTCTGAGACCTGGAACAATTTGATCAACTTTGATTTTCTTAAAATATTAATAATAATAATAATAATAATAATACTTAATTCCGTATGTATACTTATTTATTGTTTTTTATCTGATTTCATCTGGAAACTACTGATATTATAAAATAATACGTATAATAATATAGAGCAAACATTACGTCTTGATATATCTCAACATTATCCATATCACGGATTCTTCAAATTAAATTTAAAAACACATTTTTGTTTATACGTATATTTCTCTTTATTTGACATTTTGTGCAAGGAATTCAGTTTAAAATATTTCAAGAATTGAAAACATTAAAGTGTATTTATTTTACTTTATAACTAAAATTTTGAAGGTATTTAATATCGAAAACAAGTAAAGAAACAAGACATTAATACACATATTTTTATATAAGTACACAATGTCTATAGACCAAATAAAATATGTTAATAGATACAACAAGAAAATAAATTATTATAAAATAATCAAACATACAGATTTACTTTTACATTTATTTGATTTTCATAAACAAAATTGTTTTTATAATATGTACTATTACTGATACGGAACTTAATTTAAACACAATTATCTCGAAGGTATATTCATTTAATTAGATTTTAATCTATTTAATGAATTCTGTCCAAAATTTGATTGTTAATTATGAATTTTTTTTTTAATTTAATGAAAAAAAAAACGCAAATTTATGTTGTCTATAAATGGAAATATCAATTTTAATTAACCCTTTTGATACAACAAAATATATTTTATAGAAATGAAAAATACGAATAATTTTTATATTAAATCTAATTCTCTTCAAACTTCTCAGACTGTCATTTTGCAAAATTATATTACCTTGTCGAGTTGTAAATAAAATTATATTTATTTAATAGCATCATAAAATTTAAATAATAGTTTAATATTTCACGAAGTAAAAAAAAAAAATATTTTTCCAACGAGTTTATGCAAATAGTACGTAGTTAATAGTTGAAAATTTATCAACGACCCTAATTTTTTTATATAATTTTAATCAAACTGATTAATTTATTTTAATTATATTTTACTATATCATATTTTCAAACAAATAATTTTGTAAACAATAAACAGAATACTTGTATTTTAAAATATAAAAACCATTTTAAAGACAATAATAATAAATTTAATTTCATAAATATTTTCAATGCCTATTGATCATTATTTTGATAAATTGTAAATTATTGTATAGATGTTTCTCTTATGTGTTATGACATAATTTATTATTGTATATAAATTATTATACTTACAATAATATTACTAGAATTCTGTTTAAAACATTACGGATTTGGTGAGTTATGAAAATCATTGGTGCCCCGCGAAAAAATGTACAATACGCCACTATAGTTATTGTTGTGATATAAACAATATTCATTTTAGCGCGCTAAATGAAAGATACTGATTTAAATTTTAGTAGGTAGATTTATATTTTTTTGGCTACGACGCTGTATAATGTATTCAAGTGCATACATTGGAATCGTACAACAATATAATATTGTGTCACAAATACTTGTAGATTTCATTTTGGCGTATACGGTATTATAATTACATCGCGTCTATTAGATCCAAAGGTTCATATAATATAATGATTCGTAGGTATATGAAGGAAAATTCGGATGAAGAAGGAAAATGGAAACCTTCTATCCTTGTCCAAAGTTTTGACTAAAGTTAAAACGTGCACCCAGACCTAAATTACCCGTCAGATAAACGTAACCGATTTCCGACATAAACTCGGTAAGAGGGTGAACGAAGACGACACACAGGAGAGAAAAGATAGTTGATTGCAAATATAAGCCGAGAAACTTCTTCGGCTAATGTTCTTTTTACTCTTTGTGTCACGCAGCTAATGGTTTTCTTCTCCTTTTTCCTTTTTTATGGACCCCGATACTCAATCCTCGTTTTTTACTCTTGCGATGCATTTTACTTGGAAGTTTGCCCTATTTTTATTTCAATGCGGGGTTGTTTTCCTTTATCATTTTTTTTATTTATGCGGGTAAAATAGACGGAAATAGAGCGAAACAACCGCGACGGTCATATACGGGTCTTAATGTTCATTCCAATTGAGTATGTTAACTCAATATATTATTTAAAACGATCTATGTATGTATTTCCAAAACGCGTAAGTATTCGTTTGACCAGTGTTTCCCAATCTAGTTGACCTCACACTTAATAAGAGCATCAAGTTTAATTAGTTATAAATTTATAATAGGTATTAGGCTTTTATCATATTAATGTCATATGAATTGTATTTATCACTAAATTAGATAAGCACTAATAAATAACTTAAAATGGTGTATTTATTAAAGTTAGAAAAAAACATGTAAAATCATATTTTCGTTTAATTCAAAAATTAAATTAAGTTTTATAAAATAAGGTATAATTTAGCATCTCAAAATTTATATTTTATCAACAACAAATCTAGTGAAAAATTTGGGCGTGATAACCCTTTCATTTAACGTTTCCTCTTTACATTTTACATAAAATTTCAACTATTTAAATAAGGCTTTCCGTGAAATTTCGTGGCCTATGGTTATTCAGTTTTGAAAATATTTATGATTATTATGAAATGCATAGGATATAAACTGATATATTTAATATAAATATAATTTTATACATGCTTTTGTTTTTATATTATTGTGAGAATATCATTATTTCAGTTTCCACGGACAATAATCATGATTTAGGATATCATCTTAGTCTTGAGTTTAATGATTTGGCATTGTTTGTAAACATAAAAACCAGGAAGTTGAGAAATTTGAACGCAATAATAATACGGTATATCGAGACCGCGGATACAAATGTTATCATAACACGATACGCGGAGTATGTCAGGATTTATGATAAAAAATGTTTTATATAATAATATGGTATCTACCGAACCGGAACTCATTATTATTTATACTTCTGTTTTTATATATATATTATCTCGGGGGCCAATTTATAGATTCCTTGCGCTCCGCCGACCAGACAAATCTATGACCCTGCTGCACATTGTATGTTTTACACACCCCGTCGGGCGGAAAACAAAGGAAAAATAATAACAAAATCAAAAGACCATATCGACTTTCTGTGCAAAAGTAGTAGTAGTAGTAGTGTTCGTAAATAAATTCTGAAAATCATCGGCGTGTTAATGTCCTAACAAGAGCCGGTGCAGCCAATATACAATATCCAGATTCTTCCGACGTTTTATGTTATATTTTCATCATCGATATTTTAGATATTCCGAATATTCGTGGTTACTAGTTTGGATAGGTGCAATTTAAGATGGAATTTGTTTAATTGGAGATCAGGAAGTTATATTATATGCCGGTAATTACGGAGGTGACCTTATTCTACATGGTCACTCTATACCATCGTTACCGTAAAATCCGCATGCCGTACGTACTCGTACGCCCCTAAAATATGATAAGATCGACACTTCCTCTGCTATATACATTTCTCTTCATTTCATTTCATAGCGGTCATATTGAAATTTTAATCACAACATTAAAACAATGAGTTGTAGGAACAATAATTCTATCACAGTATTGTTCGTGAAAAATATTATTTATTTATTTCATGAATTACTTAATACAAAAAAAAAAAAAAAATTAATTAATGTGATTAGCTGTTTTCAAAGACCTAACAAAATATTTAGAATGACTGATTTTAGTCGAATACATCCTAAAATCGTTCCTAATTATATAATAATATAATAGTTTTGTATAGTATGATGCATAAATAATATTTATGATTTTCAAGACAATGATTAAAGAATTAATAGGACAAGGTTATAAGACAGTTAGTTTAAGTAACAATTAGAAGAATAATGGTAGTTTCGAGTGAATATAAATAATATAATGAAGAGTAGTTTAATGAAGTGAAGAGAGGCGTTGGGTAGTTTGTGTAATAAGAATAGTAGCAGTATATTGTTACATGGACCAGCAATGTTATACAAATCGGAGTGTTAGACAGTGATCAAAGGAAATAGAACAGAAGGTGAGTGCTGTGAAAATGAAATGCTAATATGAATGTGTGGAATAAATAAAGACGATACATTAAGAAATTAATGGATAAGGGGTAGTATCAATGTTGCATTAATTTTATTGGGGAAATGAGAGAATATACGCTGAAAAGGTTTGGACATATTATGAGGAGAGGATGATTCAGAGGCATTGATAGTGTTTATGGAAAGAAGGAAGATGGAAAGTAGAAGGTAAGAGAGAGAGAGAAAGATACTAGAAAAGAGACGATTGGATAGAATAGAGAGTGGTACGAAGATATTTGCATTGAATGGACGAGAGGTATGAGATCGAGATACGAGATCTGTGGAGGTGTAGAACTAGGGAGGCCGATCCCATTTAGTTGACAGTGGAAAGGCGAGGTAGAAGGAGATGAAGTGTGTTTACGGTCCCTATATAATATTGTCCTTACGCTGTCCGTTCGTTGCCGGAATCAAGGGTTTGCCGAGGATAGAAGGGTTATAAGGTCCTGTGGCCGGCACGTCACGTATGCACGTATACACGCACCAGAGTCGAACGGGACGCATACGTGATTCGCCGTAACTCCGATGCGTAGTAATTGTTGCCGAGTGTGTGCGCCGCGGCACTGTTTGACCTAGACGTCGTTTGGCATACACAATGATGCCAAACGCCGACGAGAAATAAATGAATTTTTTTTTTTTTTTACTTCGTCGACACGACGATAATAATATTATGGTCCGCGAGAATCTACGTTTCCGGCGGTTTAATTTTGAAATATATTTTTAGTATTTTCAACGTTGTATATACATAAATTTATATTTACCTAACTGCTCAGTACAAGTTTAATAAACCAAATCACGACCGGATTGAATATTATAATATAATATAATGTACCTATATAGTCGTATGTCATTCAACGAACGAGGGAACGATTCATTTTTTTCTTACCATATTTTTTACTGTTCTATATGTAAATAAAAACTATTGAATCACTGTCCAAAGTAACACGGATTGACCACAAAAGTCGTGAAATCAGAACCGCAATATTCGATTATTCAAAATAACTCAATTTCACAATATATTTGAAAACAAAACATTTTTTTTTTTTTAATTTTAAACTATAATTGTTGGTGTTTTTTAATGATAATTGTCAAAATTCAATTATAAGTACCTAATCGTATAATTTATTTGAATAAAACTTAAAAAAATTATTAATAAGACCTAAATGATAACATTGGTAGTGAATAGACAGACCATAGACCTAAATAATAAATGTAAATTTCAACATTTTTATGGTTAACCAATCATTAAATCAACATTGATATATTATTAAGTAGCAAAGTGCTACTTACTCATAGTGGTTTTACTAACTTTAACATAATATAAAGTATACACAGTAGCTATCACAGCTCTTTCCACTGTTATCATTATTTTAAAAAATCGTTTTATCCTCTGAAAAATATGCAATTAACTCAGAAATTACAATTGTAAACATTTTAGTATAATATAAATAGCTAGAAAATAAATTAATATATTTCCTTAGGGTTTTCCATATAAATTAATTTTACTGGACATGAAAAAATAATATATTTTTTAAATAAATAAAAAAGTATATTTATTTAATAATTACAGTGATTATAATATAAAATAATAATAGGACATACATTTAATTTTTTTCATTTTATTTAATATTTTACATAAAAATTCCTACCTTTAAATTTAAATTTTAATTAATTTTTAAAGTCATCTAATTACATTTAAAATCAATCCTCCAAATTAAACTCTTAAACATATTAATTTTGTTTCTCATGGCAAATTGAATCATTAATTTTATTAAATTTTCTATGTTTATTTTCATAAACAATATAAGTAAATAGGTACACACATTATTTTCTATCTATCTCATTATATTTTATAATGTGGGTAAAATGAAGCACATAACATACGATTAAGCGATTATTTAGGTCAACCTCAAAATATAAAATGCAAATGTAGAGTAATATAATTTTACGAGAAAACTTGATAACCATTTCACTAAATTTTCCATTAAAATAATAGTACCTATTAAATAATTAATGATTATTGTAAATAAATTAATACAAGTATATTTATGAATTTGTGAACATGTTCAATAAAAATCTAATATTTTTTTTTTAAAACTAAAATTTGAATACATAATAATATAATCTGAAAAAAATCAATATTATTTATTTAACTTTAAGTTAAATAAGATTATGATATTAATTAAGCATTTTAATATACAATTAATATTGTTTTAAATCTTATTCAGGAAATAATTTACAAAATAGCATCACGGTTACAATACTATGTCATAAATATCTAAACTATATTTTATGAATTGTACTTAAATAATAATCTCTTAATAAATGTAATATTGTTCAGGATATAATTCCAAACTAAATCCACAGATACTATTCTCATTTAAATGGTAATAATTAAGTTTTAATTGTATCGTGGATTAAAAAGGTTTACCAACGATTTGTTTCTATAAATATTCACCTAATGAAAACAAGAGATAAAAGGGTGTAAATGTCGTTTAATTACTGAATATTTATTTTTAACTAAAAACAATCGATAATACTATAATACTTAAAATTCTTCATTATATAACTACTATTTTTGTTTCTTAACTTGATTTTCTTCAACCTAAAATATTTACGCATACTAACTATAACATTCTTTATGTTGTACCAGGCTCATTCTCGACAGGGATTAGGGATCAAATCACTTCATCGCTATTTGTTTTTGTAAAACTTAACTTAAAGACAATAAATACATTTATATAAGAAACGTGATCAAAAGATATTATTAATTTGGGATTTGGAACTAAAAATATAATATCTGGGTTAAAACAAACGTATTAAATAAAAAGCCACATTATAAAAGTAAAGATAATAATGTACCAATAGTTTAAATATAGTTTAAACAATAAATTTAATTTATATTTAATTATATGTATGTTTATTTTAATAAATATATAAATTTAAAAAACAAGAAAATATTCAATATAATGTTTGAGAAACCATACTAGAAGAAATTCTGTTCACGGTCCTGTGTTATATAATTATTATTTAAGTAATAAATATATTAAAATGGATATTATTGGTAATGTTTTAGAATAATTTTAATACATTCGTATTGATGTCTCAATCTCAGCCGCTGCTACACCGTAGAGTAATAAAAAAAAATAGAACCGCGTAAAATTAACAATGGGCTACCTCGGTGGTGTTAGGTGACCTGTTGTAACCATTATTACCAACGGCGGTAATTGTTCGCCCAACTGGCTGAGAAATTATATCGTCGTAATCATTTTCCGGAAAAAATACGTAATATTCTCGACGTTCGTCGAAATTAAATAGTTTTGCTGTTTCATGAGATGTTGTGTGACATAATATGGCAGAGGAGTATTAAATTTAAACGGTTTTCGTGACTTCCAGTCGCGCGCTTGGTATCTGCAACTCTATCGCAACCATTCTATTTCACATCACGACCGCCTAGACGATATTTCCTACAATTCAATTAATCTCGTTTTGAATTATTCGTTTGCGCAGTGTCGAGAGACGATAAGATTGACAAATACGCGAATGTAATAACAGTTGTAAAAATAAAAAATAAAAATGTAAGAGAAAAACCGTTTGCTGTGCCCGCCGACGCGCAAATTCAATTTTCCAGTTCAAATATTCTTATTGTCGTGTTGCAGTCACAATTGTACGACGTGTTCATTTTAATAACACGATACGTAACGAAATCATTAACACGAACAAATAACTACAACAATACCAGTCATTTATAAACATATAAAATTTTTCGTGTCTTTTATAATTTCTATTCGCAATTAAATCAAAAAATAGTTATTATAATTATTTTGTTTGTAATTTGTTTAGAATTGATTTAACATTTTTATAAATCTAACATTGTATAATAATAATTAATATAAATAATTACTAATATTTCAGTAATTCTCTTAAAACTTTTTTGCCGCATATATCTCGATGTTATAGGGAAATAAGGTAACCCGATGAAGGTTAAGAGATAAAGGAGGATTTAATTTCAAATGGAAAAGTAGTGGATCCGCAGTAGATATTCACTAAAAAAAATGGCCTGACGTGTCGAAATAAACTTACCGCGCGAATATAACAATAATTGAATTTATATTTGTTACGTTTCGTGTCACGATATTTTCTTCATTTAAATCGTCCGCTCATCGTCTACTACATTTAATGCGGTTTACGGTAATTTGTTTAAAACGTTATAAATTATTATTAAATTGTTGACCCGCGCAATTACTCGTACAACGCATACAAATTACACCGATTTTCATTTCGAAGCCGCTGGCGGTATAGTAAGTTTTCCCGCGATTTATATATCCAAAGTTCAGTAGTATACATTATATACCACTTCTCTCCGCGGGATTCACGAATATCGTCAGTCGGTGGAAAGCGATTGTCGAGGGGGTGAAAGAATACTTCGCGCCCGCGGCACTACGAATCTCCTCTCGTCGTCGTCGACCGAGACAATGGAGAAATAACGCGGCGTTCGGAAAGGTAATAAGTTCGAATTACTTCCATGCCGAGTGTCACAAAATGAAACCGAAGTTCGACGTCGAGTCGATCCCTAAAGAACCCTCGTTCTCGTCCCTTCACACTCTCTGATCCGTATATTGTCATTCGATCGCGGTCAAACGACGCATTTTCGACAATGTCGTCAAGTACGAACGTATCGGTCTGTTATGTATTTCGTGAATTCAAAGTCAATTCAAATAAGGCGTGTACAGGAAAACGATTTCAGGGACAGTTTAAAAAAATCGATTTAAATATTTTTTAACAATATTATTAGCGTATTTCTAGTAGGTTACTATAATCCGCAGGGTCTGTAATATCAGTCGTCAAATAGAGTGGACAGTGATGTATTTTAAGCGCCGAATTTCATTGTGTATTTTTACCATGACATAAATGAATTTTAAAAGCTAAAAAATATTCATAATATATACAGAATATATCACACGAGAACCTAACTTTATTATGATATTAAATTATAGTGGAACATTCGACATCGCGTACGTTGTAATAAAAATATATAAAAAAAACCTTAACATGAACTCAGTACATTCAATATGTTTTATATTTTTCACAAACTATAGAATTTATATTTGTTAACACAATTGTATTAGCTTATTCAATTTTTGACATTTTGTGTTTCATAACAATTGTTATCAAATGTCAAGAGTGACGTCAACGTTAATTTTATAACAATTGTGATTTGAAAATACGATGATACACCCACTACTACTAAACTTCTAGTACAACCTCAAAGGAACTTAATATATATATATATATAAATAATGCTAGTTTTCTGCATTTATAAAAAACATTTATTGGTAATGCAACATTTTGTTCACGCGTACAGTTACGTACTAATATTGCATATACAATACGCCGCTTTAAAAATTATTTTTATTCTTACTTATTTACGTGTATATTTTTTTTATAAAATATGTTTCCCCAATTTGGAGATATTAAAACAAACAAAAAACAAAACTGGTCAACTTATATTAATATTCATAAATGTAGAACGTTCACACTACATAACAAGTACACTCAGGAATAACAATAAATAATAAATATTTCATTTTTTTATTATTATTATTATTTCATCCAATGTAAACTATAATAATAATATTATGGTCATTCAATTAATATTATTTTTTCGTTACAAATACTCAAATCAAAGAAGTACTTCTTAATAACAAATAAAAACTTGTTGACTTTAGAATAAATATGGAAGAAAAGAGTATCTACAAATAATAATAATAAAAAAATCAATATATATTTCAAATGCAATATAACTTAAACCAATAAACTATTGTTAGTTTACGACAAGCATACATGTTATTGCAATATACCGATATTGAATAGACGTTGATAAAATTACATTGTAAGCTTATTTACTGTTCATCCAAATAAAAATCTTTCCTGGCTTTCATGCAATTGATTGTCTCGGAAAAAAAAAATATTATTAATAGTATAAAACCTATATACTTTGATATACAACACAATATTTCTGTCAACAGAGCGGGCAAACTGAAACGCTAAATGCCACGGACAATGAAGACAGTTTTACCAAACAGCAGTTTGATATTATTCAACAGATTATGAATCACACCCAACAGCAAATAGCAACATCGACTGCGTCGAAAAGTTCAAGTCCAAAAAACCCTTCTAACGCGAAAAATTGGAACAGTCAACAGGTAAAATTTAAATATCAATTATTATGTATTTCCAACAAATTGATTTCCGTCTTTCGATTTATTATCGACTGACAAGAGAAAAACGAATATTGTTCTAACCATGTCTAACCCTAAACGTAGTGTGTTGGTTGACAAAATAATTTGAACCCCACTCTAATTTTTCGTACTTAGAAAAAAATAAAACTACGTCTATAACGCACAAAATAAAATGAGTTTCCTTTATTTCGTCATGCGGAAAATGACGTGAAAATCCGAAATAGAAGTCATCGTACATATATATTGTGTACAATATATTTGCGCACTATGAGAAATTGAGAAATGATATTGAATAAAACATAAAAAAAAAAAAACAATTTCATCGATCTGATGGTGACGAACGCATAAGAACTAAATTTACATAACAATTGCCCTTTTTTCGAATAATTTGTATATATATATATATATATGTAGGTATATAATATGACTCTTATATAAAACATTTTTGGCTGACCCCATGTTGGCTTACACCAGGACAAAAAGAGCATAATATTTTATATGATACGACTCGAATTTATGGGACGAGAATTTTTTTTCTTTCGATTATCGTCGAAAAAACAACACGCAGAATAATTAAACGCCATTTGATAAAATGTTTACTTTAATGGCGAATTCGAGTGTTGGACGTGCACTAATACGTTATTTTACGGATAACACTATGACGGACGAGGTGAAATAACCTTTCGGCTGGATTTTGTTTAATGACTATAAGCGAAAGTTTTAAATTCGTAATAACGTTTAATTACGTATGATAATATTATAATATTTTACACGTCCGTATGAAAAACACATTTCTATTGTAATCTCATCCATTATAATTATATGTAATCCCGTTAAAAAATATATTTGACACTTTCTATTCCGAAAACACTGTTTGCTCGTGTTCATATGCACGAGATTATTATGGTTAATTTACAGTAGGTGTCCACAATTGTTACTGCGTTTTCAATAGTTAAAATCGTTATGTTCTCTCTACGCAGTCCGTTAGATAATAGATACAATTCAAAATAATAGTTTTTGTTTTATCAAGCATTGTTTTCGGCGCGAAGTTTTTGAAAATACCGAGCGCATATATTATAGTTATATGGCATAATAAAATATAAGTTACGATTCAACTTGGTGCCATAAATTTGCCAAAACTTACTTTTGGTACCTCGAAATAATATTATATGATTATCTGGATCTCGGACACGGTAATAACCATTTAATTTAGTTTTATTTATATCTATAAACGCAATAAAATACGTTTTCTTTAATTAACGACCACTGTTTTTGTAGATGGCGAGCAGATAAACCCGCTGATCGTTATTTTCTTTTTCTGGTTTCAACCTAGAGTTGACGTATCCTAATTTTCTATGCCATATATACTATATACCGTTCGCTCACGCTGTTTCATAATAAATCATGACGCGTTGTAACCCATTTCGCGATTTCTCGTTGAATTTTTCTAGGTTGAAGTCGGTACATTTTCGTTCTCGACACGTTTTTGCTGAATTTTTTCGCATGCAACAGACATGCCCACTTCATCTTTTTCCTATAATACATTATATTTATTCACTTTTTTGTTTCCCTTTTTTTTTCCCCCCCGGGTCTTCGTGCCGTCGTTATAAGGGAGACGAAATTCATGTGTGACCCTTTTCAAGTTTTGCCGTGTGCTAATGTCCCACAATGTGGGCTGCCGCGACGTTCAAAATGATACCTAAACATGAAATGCAACAATTTCCCGTGCAACGTTGTTAATTTATCATCCAGCTTTCGTCGTGGGATTGCAGAAAACGAATAGTACTCTTTCGTCTACTCTTAGTTTTCTTTCTCTTTCTCTCTGTCTCTCTATCTCTGTCCCTCTGAAACAACGTTGACGTAAACAGCGTACACTGATAGCATAATATCACACACTTACAAAATGTAGTAAATATACAACGCTGCCGTTAATAGCTGACAAACGACGATCCATCAACCACTGTCGGTTATAATATAATAACGAAATACGGAGATACGACGAATCTGTCTGAAACAGACCGAAATGCAATCCTAAGGGTCTGCCCTACTCCGTGCAATGGTGTAAATAAATTTCGGACGGTGGCGAGTAGTATTATTATTGTTTTTTTTTTTTATTATTATTATTCTGAGGGGCCGTCTTACTGATATAGAATCCTGCACTAATATCCGTATATAGCGTATATTATAATAACGTGCCATCACCGGACAAATACATATTATATATTATTCGGATCACGTATGGTACAGAAAACTCACCGGTCGAGATTTTCGGACCACAATATTGAGAACCGTCCATAATAAAATATAAGGTGTCCCTTAGGTACCCAAAATATTGCCAAAGTACATATTTCTTATGAACGGTGAAAAAAACAGCGCGCTTTATTTTATTACCGTTTTTATTGTAGTACAGTAGGACATTTATATTATAATAACAAATAATTTCAGTAGCTTTGTATTTTCTTGTTATATAGTCCAGTTCAAGCCTCTATGTCCCACTTGTTGTTTACATCAGCAGTTACCACCGTAATTCTGATAATCGACGATTTTAATCTAATTATAAAAATATAATAATAATGTTATTACGAATTTGACCAGTTTTTAGAAAACGGGAGTTTTCACAGCGGAAGTAATAATTTAAAAGTACGATTTTTCTCCTTCTTTTTTATCTTTATCTGACGTACGGCAAACTTCCAACGTACCGGATTATATTCCACGTTATTTCAGCAACGCATAAGCTACTCAGATATATTATATGTTTAACGTACGTTTCTGTTTGACAATATTATAACGGTCGTCATTCATCAGATGCATTTATATACGATGTTCGTCCATCAACACAACAATTTTGCATTAAATAATAATAATATTAACGTTGAACATAACTCTAACAACTACTCTACAGACTTGAAAAATATCGTTTTTCTTCATGTCGTCTCAATTATTTTTGTTTTAATAAACACATAAACATATTATTTGTTATTTAGTCTCTAATTACGACTACTGAATTATATATACACTTATCCAATTGATTTGATTAAATTTTCACAAATCGCCTTACGTATCGATAGCATGGCCGTTCGCTGTGATGATATGGTGGGTGGACGGATCCCCCGTGACCTATTTTTTCATTATATTTCTCTTCTCACAAAAAATTTTATTGTTATAGAAATATTCTCTTATGTGTGGAGGGTGCATTATATTTTATAAAAAATAAATACATATCCCCCCACTCCATTGAAAATTCCTGTCTGCGCTACTGATCGATAGTGTATGTTCAAAATTTAACGATTCTAATAATGCGATCATATAAGGTATTCGACATTTCACCGTCGGTTCAAGAATGTTATTGTGTACTTACACATTTATTTAATGAAGTTTTTTTAAAAATGAATTTAATGATATCCTTCGCTCAAAAACATTCTACAGCCGCCGCCTTTGTTTTTACCTCGACAAACGGTTCCGTATGAAAAAAAAAAACAGACAATTATTTTCTTTCGCTCGAAAACTATTCATAGGTTATAGATACACATAATTTTTACTCGTTTAACGAACTGTATTTATGTCGTCGTCGCCGCAGCTACGAATCGTACGCGACATAATAATACAATATGTGTTTTCGTGCCATATTGTGCGACGTGCAATAAAATTATACGTCCTCGGGGCGTTTAACGTGACGCGCATCGAAAACAGCTTCGAGTAAATATTATAACAGTGGATGACGACGGCGTTACATGTGAGAACCGACCGTTAGGAATATAATCTATAGTATAAAAGCGAACCCCAAAATATTATATTATATTATTATAACGAGCGCAGTAAATTTACGAACATTAATAACGACAATAATAATTATTACGAAAATATGCGCGTCGTCGTCATGCTGCACTGGAAACAAATTGACACCGAACACTGTGACGTGTGTCACATTAGACCCCGAAGGGACGTGCCCTCGACGCGGCGACGGACGGACGGACGGAATTACTTTTCGGGGGTGGCAAAGGGATGATGTGCGCGTATATTATTATTATTTCTCAGGTGCGTTTGACGAATATGCATGACAACGTCATTCTTCAACCGACCCCGTGTATACAAATGACAAACTCTTATTGCCTGCTGCAGCAGATACTATACGGAGAACGCGTATACGATGTACGCACAAAAGGGTCCCCTGCGTGCGACGATATGTGACCCTTCAGGGATGCGCCCGAGAGAACTATATACACACACGCACAGCAACCCTTTCTCGGCCCGTCCGCTTAACCGATGGATTGGGTCTCTCCGCGTGTGCACTGCGCGCGGTCGGTTTTCAGCGTTTTCACACTGTAATACATAATAATAATAATAATATTTTACACACAAGGCGAACAGAAAATCGCGTTACAAAAATAATAGGAAAAACTTATGTGTTATATTTGGAGCGCATAATCTCGTTAACCATGTATATGTGGAAAGCTTCGAAATTTACTATTTTACACGCGCGTCCACGTGAAATCATTTATTTCGAATAAGCGTCGGAATTCACTTTCTCCATCCACCCGCCCCTTCAATGGTTGTGTTGTAAAGGGTTAGGTTCTACGTGCAATATGAACCTGTTAACGTCTCCGCGGCCTTCCGTGAAACTCACTTATTTCTGTTTGAATGTTTTCGTAGCATATCACAATTCACGTCACAACTGTTGTAACTTGTAAGATTATTCGACGATCAATATGATTCCGTGTAAAATAGATTGTTTAAAGCAAATATTAATATTTCGAATAACGAAAGTCAACAAAACGAGGACGGGCTTATAATAACGAATTATTATATCAGTTATTTATTTGATTTGATTGCGTTGTAAAAATTTGTGAAATATAATAATAAAACGTCTTGTTAAAAAGAATTAATTAATAGGACCTGGGAGAAATGCGTAGTAGGTACTATAATATTTTGAGGTAGGTATCGCGTATCAAACTAATTAATCGGTTTGAATTCCGGTACTTTGAAATGTATACGTTCATTATTAATTAAATTAATAGTCTGTACATGAGGGTCTTCTTGATGATCTCATAAATATTAGCGTTTTTTAAACAACAATTGTGTAAAACCTATATACTATATAAGTCAGTAGATTTGAATACCAACTATAAAATGTTTATAAGACTTTTAATAACAAAATGACAATATAATAATAATAATATTCATTTAAAAATATTAAAAAGAAAAATATATAAATGTGTTTAAAAGGCGGGGTTATATAATATTTGGCTTGTTTAAAAACGACTACCTTAGTTAAAACGTAAACAAAAAAAATATATTATAAACTTGTTTATTTTTAAAGTGAAATTAATTTTATTTTAAAAAAACTCGTATTATAATGAGTAAAAAAAAGCTAAATGAACATTAATTTATAATTTATTTTAAATTAAACAATTACAATACCTAGTAATTTGGCGTAACAATTATACTGTTGGTAAAAATTTTTGGACGTAACTCAGAAAAATTACATTTCTTATTACATCATAATTTCATTGGCCTTGTTGTTTTCGTTGCCGACTGGTTACTCTGTTGTCTGCTCAATCTAACAAGAATAAGTATGTTTAAACTTAAAAGTATAGTTGAATGTTTGGGCTGATGTAATTTCAAAATTTATTTTAATAATAATAATAATAATTTAATGAAAATAAGATATTTTTGTTCGAGTTGACTTTCATAAAACTATTAATCATATAAAACATAAATTACAATCATACTCACAAATAAATTACTGTTATTTCCAAATAAAGTGTTATATAATATTTATTAGTTATAGCTAGTAATGTGTAATGATTGTTTGATAATTTCTCTTTAGATGAGAAAATAATGAGTTGATCAATAAACGTACTAAATAATTTCGTAAACTAAAATGCACATTACAAGTATTATATTATTTTAAAACACTTAAAATAAAAATTATTAAATATTTATTTGTAAAATACTAAACTAAAAAGTTTATACAGAAAACACATTTTTCAAGAAGCACATTTTAGTACCAACAAAGTGGGAGCTAAATTTTGTATAAAAACAAAATCCTTTGCCAAAGAAAACAAAATATGCAAAGTATTGTTTTACATTTTTTTACGGTTTATAGAAAAAAAATGATGAGAGCTATTTGTATATAAAAACTCACGTTTGTGAATTTAAATAAAAAATTTAAACGTAAATTAGCTGTACGCTTAATGTAAATAATTAATGAAGAGTTTTTTTTGCAACGAGCGTTATTATATATATATATATATATATAACGATTAGTTTAACGAATAATATTTGAATTTTCAATTAAGTATATGTAAAAATATAACAAAATACAAAGGTATATAACATAATTTATTATTATTTAAATATAGCCATTTTATTGTGCAACTGCGTATCGTTCTTGGAAACGTTGTAATGTTGTTTTTAAGCTATCCAATAGTAAATACAGACACGCTAAAAAATACGGGTGAGATAGTCTCCCTTGTATCAAAAGCGTGGTGAATTTCAAACAGGTTTTTGCAAACATAAAACATTAACGACTTCAAATGTCATTTGGTTTTCTCGACACAGTCCACCACCGTTTCTCTCCATCGTGGCCGACAAAAAAAAACCGATTTTTATCATTCCCAATTTCTACTCAACTCTCAAAGGAATGGCCATCTGGAATGAATCCATATAAATACAAGTTTAAAAATAAAATACATTTAATAAACATAATTGTTTACAATGATGTACTCAGATATACATCTTTATGAATCATAATTATATCCGTAAAAGGTAAATTATAAAAATTATTTAATTTCTAGTATAATATTTGATTCACCGTTATATTATCGGGTGTCCCAAATCTATTTACTAGGTAATTATAATTTGTAATATCTCCGTGAAAATATAGATAATTATAACTTTTTTTTTTTAGTTATTATTTATTTTGGGAATAGAATAATAATATTATCACTATTATTTATTATTTTTAAACGTTTAGTTAAAAAATTTAAATAAAAATTTGTTTTTTCAAGTTATCTGAGATTTGAATACAGCCAGTTTCAAGATTATATTTTTATAAACATTTTGACAAGTCAAATTTATAATAATTAAGAAGGTGATTTTTAAAAAGTTTATTCTTTTATTGAAAATATCATATTTCTGACGTCATTATTTGTAATTACTGAATATATTATATCATGAAATGTAAAATTTATATTATCAATATGCAATATTATAACAAGTAAATTATGAGCCACAAATTTTGCATACTATGATACTAAAGTATTAAAGTGTTATAAATAATAACATGAGAAATATTATTTTTCCAAAAATTGAAAAAATTTCTATTAATCGACATGTTGATTAAATTAGGAGGTTGATACATTAAAATGTTCATACAATTAATACCATCTTTAAAATGCCCATCTTAAAATTATACATAATTTTAAAAAAAAAATTATTTTTTATGGGACATATTTTTCTCAATAAGTTATATGTATTATAAGCATTACAATAATTTTAAAAAAACCACACTAAAAAGTTTGAATTTTTAGAAATGATATTGCAATTAGTAAATTGCAGTTGAATTTTGTTTTTATATATTTACCAAATACCATAGCTAATTATAATATACACAGTAGAAAATCCGGTTAATTGATGAATTAATAAAAACTAAATTAGATTAAAATTTAACATTCAATTCTTATTTAAATAGATGCCCGATCCATTAATTGTAATGTTATCATTTCTATATTACACAAAATATTATATTTTCTACATTTAATCGTTAATATCCTCTGTCGTTTAAACGTTTTTTGCCGAGTGCACACGGTGCGATTAAACTGGTTGAGCTTGAAAATACACCACGTTCACGAGGTGGTCGGAATGGAAATTAGTTTGTGATCAGTTTTGAAATAGGTTGTTTTCCGCTGTCGAATTTTCCATGCGCCGAACTTACAATAATTATTAGTGTTCGACACGTTTAATTCTGTTTTTATCAACATGAGTGCACAATAATTAAATTGAAAACTCGTCGGAGAGTTGGAGAAGCACGAAAAACTTTATAATAATCATAAACTTCCCGGATGAGTATTCGAGGAAAGAATGAGTGACTGTGAAATAATTGCGAGAGATGGCCTTCTAAGTAAATATTATGTTCGTTTCGCCGATATTTTTCCTAAACTATACGCGTGTTTACGTTGGCTCCACGATGACGCGGCGGATCGGCTGTCTTAATAATAATTATGTTTGCCTTCGTTCCGGATGAGTCTAAAATCGCGGTTTTGTAATATTATCATATAAGTCACGCGTGTTTACGCGTATAGAAACCGTGTGCGTTTGACAGCCGTCTCGTCTGGGATTTATTTCCGTCTGAACAATGGTGAGGCTTTTGTGCGTCGATCCCTCGCCCGCGATCCACATTAGACACCCTTACCAGAGTACCCTCTCCACCGACCCTTAAAACATCGTCCTCCGCCTCTTCCGTTAACGCCCGTTTACTTTGACTAAATAGTAAATGCACGCGAAACATGAAACGAAAACGTCTTCGGCAAAACATAATAAGAATAACGAACGCGAGTGTAAGTATATGTATATTAAAATAATAACGATAATACGAAACAGAGTTTCGTCTCGTTGGTTTTATCTCGTTTTCGAAATATTCTCTCCTCCGGAACGACGTTTGCTTGCACACAATTGCCGAAATGAAGGGGAAGTGGATACGTGGGGCGGCCAATTTTCTGCCTTTTTTAGTTAACACTATCCCTCCACTCGTCGTGCTCATAACAATGCGTGTCCCTTGAACTTTATATTAAAATCGACTTTTTATTGGAAATCTATATTTTATTTTTTATTCCTACATCTCCGTATTTTCTACAGTAACTTACAATATGTACCGATCTTAGACAATGTAAATAATTTGGTACCTACTAATTGTGAGGGGAAAATCAAACCCAGTGGGTCTGTCGTGTATAAAAATATTGAAATTCCTTAAAATAATATCTGGATATCACTTCACATATTTTGACACCATATTTCCACCACGGCTTGTACACGGATACAAATATCACAATACCTAGTCTATACATAACGTGCTCAAAATAGATGTGAGACAACGACGAGTTGGTGTGTATCATAATAATTTAATATTATATTAACACTATGGCCAGACGCTTATTTTAGGTAAATTATAGTTAATAATGGCTTTATAAATTTATAATACTGACCGCATTATTCGCTATTTTGCTAACAATACAAATATTGTGTTTACTATATATGCACGTCACAAAATAAATTCACTTCCCGATTTTAATTACGATAGTTTTAACGCGATAGGTTAACGCGTTCTTCTGCAAACCTATCACGTCGATGACAACAAAATGTCAATATTTCTAAAAAATAATATATGATATTATAATTATTGCATCACTAAAATAGACTATAACAATTTTTCGTATATGATTAAAAAACAAATTAATTAACTGTCCATCGATTGCAGCTACATATAAATGAAAATTATTATAATATGCAATACAAAATCACCCGGAGTATAACATTGTATTGTGTTTATTTACCGATCAAATAAATAATTGCAACGTGCGCGATATAATTTTTTAAATAAATATTAAAATGCGCTCGTCGGTTATTATAATTTTTACGAATTATTATTATTCTTATTTTTACGTACCTACCGTCGAATCAATTATCGTGTTCAACGTGAACTCCCCAAAGTACATCTCTGGAAGTCTGAAACGGTAACCAATCATAAAAAATTATACATTTATGCGTATAAAAATTTACACGTGAATTGGATGTGTTTATAGTTCACACGATTTACTAATTTACAATACCGAAATCGAACTTACCTTGAAATAAGTTGTCGTGTGTCATGCTGTTTTATATAACTTTTAATAATTATTCAACATCGATTTTTCATAATTATATAGAACATTGTTTCTGACCTTTGAGGTACTAAAAAAAAAAAATTCATATTTTGCGGTACGCTATGCTAAACGAAACATATTTATTAATGCAAATATTTTTTTTTCTAATTTAAACAAATACCTAATGAAAATTTAACTTATACACAAAATATTTACAATTTATAAAATAATAACCGAACACTACAGTCTTATAAAGTATAATTTAAATAAAAAACGATTTATCCACAGTAGTATTTTCAAAAGGTTATATTCGTTACTTTTATAATTACAAGATGTAATTTATTTCCCGAATGCAAAATAATAATTAATAGCTGTAACAATTCAAACATATCTTATCTTACGAATATAACAAATGATATAATAATTAAATGTGTAATCAATTTCGTATTAGAAAATATGACGGTTGTCTATATTGGTATACTTATCCGATGAGTAATGACAACTAAAGAGCTGATTGTTTAAGTTTGTAGTATTTGTACGCATTTTGCATAAAATAACTTTCTGTATTATTATGGAAGTGTAGTTCCAATTAAATCCACTAAATAATTATTTCCTATTCGAACGTATAAAATATTTTTCAAAAATTTTGAAGGAAACAATAGTTGTTTCGAGATGCTGACGTGTTCATCATTTAATCTGATAACATATCAGTATTACCACAAAAATAATAGCACAAACCGTTTTATAAATATAATTTGTATCTGTTTTACCAATATTAATGAAGTTTAATAGTTTTAATCGAGTCATAACGTATACATAAATATATTATTAGGTAGTATATACCTACTCTTAAAGTTATTAAAATCTAATTTATTTTGCATGATTGTTTTGTTTTTTTCTATCCCAGCATAATTTTAATATTAGCATTATGAGTTAAATAATAATAACATAATAATTTATATAAATAATTCATATTTATTATAAAATAAATTATAAATGTAATTTTGATCAAAATGAATAATAATTTTAATTTGATATATTTATAATTATGTTTTTCTATTAAAAGTATTTTTAATATAGTACATAATGAAGTATACGTAATAATAAAACATTTATTATTAGATTAAAATTTTTTTTTTTTATATATATAAAAATAAATACTTTTGTATTTTGTAAAACTGATAATCTGTATACTATAATTATATATTATTCTTCTAAAATTTATTATCTTGTATATATTTAGATTTTGTATGTCTATAATATGCTTTGTAAAAAATTTATTTATACAATAAGTTATATTTTAACAATAAAAGTGGCTGCACAATTTAATATAATGTATAATGTAAGAAGGAAAACGTACAAATATTACATGTTATAGACGGCTAAATATATTATTTGCAAAAGTTGTTAATTAATAATATACAGAGATGGGCGTGCACGAGACGTATGTGTAAAAGTTATTTAAAAATAAATGGTAAAAGTGAAATAATTTTAAGTATGTTAATAACTAAAACACAATCACGTAAAAACTAAGTAAAATTGTACATAAAAGAAAACATAATTTCTAAAAATACTACAAACACAGGCTGTATTGAAATTTATCACGAACGGTCACGCATTATTCCAAAACCGGAAACAAATTTGTGGAAATAAAGACTAGAAATTAATATTAAAATTATTTTATTAATAAACAGAACTGTAAAATTTTCAACATAATCGAATTTAAAGTTTTTAAGCCAATGTAAAGTTTTTGTATATTGACGGTACATTTAAAAGTTTCCTAAAACAGTTTTATCAATTATTTATTGTTCATGGAGTTAAAAATACAAATATTATATTCCATTGATATTTTCTTATAAACTGAAAAAATTACTGAATCGTATAAAATTATTGAATAAAATTAATGAATTAAATTTTACTCTTTCACCACCGTGTGAGTGTGATACAAATAGATTTTAAACAAGCAATACAATAAGAAATCTCCACTGAAGTATTACATAAAGGCTGTCGATTTGACTAGGCCAGACTCTTTGGAAAAAATCCAAAACGCATATTAATAATATCTTAATTAATGTATTTTCTCTTTTCAATTACAAAAATGGTTTTTAGATGGTGCAAAGTTAATGAATCTAATTACAATTTGTTTTTAAGATGATAATATCGTATTTAACCATTTATTGGTAACACATATAATATATTATATAAATATCATTATTATTATTTGATCCGTACGAAAATGAATTTAGATAACAATACCAAAAAAATTAAAAAATCGTTAACGCTGTTGGTTTAAAGATTATGTTGGCTAAATAAACTTTATTGTGATTGCATATTGAATCGAAATAGTATTCACCATAATTAAATGTCAAAATTCTGTACATTATAAAAATATAATAACACGACAACGACGTCATTAATTCCGAATTGAATATTTATAGATATAATATGAAATCAGGTCATGTATGAAATATCATAAACATTGTAATTCGTTAAAATATAAATAATGCATATTATTATAGTTTATTATTGACAAACTGTGTATACGTACAATAAATCGTATGTTATTAATATTTTTTACTGTCCGACCGAGTAATTACAGTGTTAAATTAAATATTCGTTGAACCACAAAACATTATTCCCTCGGCGATGTATATATAATATATATATAATACATGCGTGGGATGAAAACAATTGCAACGGACACTGAGGGGAGAGTAAAAAAATGCAAATCACTGGTGGTCGGCCGAAAAACCATACAGGACGTCCGGGAACATACAGATGTGTTAACGGCCGGTGTACACAATTCTTGGATCATTACTATCTCCTCCGACCCCAAAAATTTTATTTTTCGGTCCGTATGTATACATACTTAATTCTGTCGGGGATTTACGCGGGGGCGAAAACCGGAAACATCCGGTGTCCGGCCGACGCGGCACAATAGCAGGGGAGAATCTTCGCACACCCGGTTTTCCTCGAAGGGATGAACGCGTAGGAGTAGTTCCGGTTGTGCGCGTATTGTGTTCGGACATAAATATATTATTATTATTATTATTATTATTTTTTAACGTCCTGGGAAAAATATGGGCCACACGATGATTATAATAATTTTATGTTACGAAATGGCTTCACAATACAAGTTATACGGAGAGATATAATAATAGAGATACTATTGTCGTGGGTGGATATTATAATATTATATATAGACTGTTGAGAAGATTCCCGATTAGCATACGCTCTCGGACGTGCACAATAATAATAATAATAGCAAACATTCGAACGTCCTAGTAAGTGACCCTGGAACATTTTTGTTCCCATGATAACGGAACGGTATATTAATCGAAAAGGACCGGATCATCCCTATCGCGCCTTCACTACCGTCATCAACCGTATATCTATTCATATTTTCTTTTTATTCTTTTTACTGACCTTAGACCGATCAAAAAGTTTACGACTGTGAAATTTGTTGTTGTGGCTCATTGACGTTTAACGACCAACAACATTTTCCCACCCACCCCATTCACCTCCTCTGTATACATAAAAATATTCATGTTCCTCTGGAATCTATCTCTATAACGATTTTATCGATATCCACCTTAAACCGACCGTATCGGATTTATGTTTATTATTACATTCCACTATCAACTGTAGACTTTTTACCGTTTGATTGAATTTTACCAAACGTAACCCTGAAACTCTTATACCAATCATATTGTTTATGACGCCTATATCAACGAGAATATTATGTTTTTTAATCAATGCTCATCGGACACTGGCTATTGGCTAGTCTTAAAAGTTACTACAATTTTACTCTAATGTTCCGTCTACCTGAATGTACACTGTGTAGCATACGTTTTTATATTGCAAGTTTTAAAATTTGCCTTACAATAGTCTTATCTTATTTGAAGAAAAACAACTTTGCTTGTATGCTTTCGCCCCTTTATTACACAATACCATTTTTGCTATTCTCCTCCCATCTACATGTGTATATCGTTTTTTATCGCACTCATACACTTACCCCAATAATTTCCCTAATCCCTTTGTTGCATCGTATTTATCTAAGTATAACCGACTTTTTCTCGTTAACAAGAACACTTTTTTCTTTCATCAATGCAATACCTTCATATATTCGTTGTAAATCACTTATGTATATAATTTTGAAGAAAACATAATTTTAATTTAATACTCGTCTTTTTTTAAAAATAATTTAGCAAATAATAATTTTATTTTCTTATTTTATACCTTTGAAAATACAATTGGCCTTTAAATTTTTCGGTCATTAATAAAATCGTACAAAAACAGACAAGTATTTATATAAAATTTAAACATTTGTATTCTAGTTTCTTTTATTTAAATTGTTTAACCAACATAATAATATCTCAAACTGTCGATATGTCCATTAATTCAATAATCAACAAATAAAATACACATATTTTTATTAATAGTGCCTACCTACAATATATTGTATCAAAATACAAAATTTAATTTTAACTTGATTTTAGTATATATACACAATGATAATGTATATTATTATTTAATTACATTTAAACTACGTAAACTAATTTTTTCCAAGTAAAATAGTACCTGTACACTACTATTAGATAAATATACATATAGCATCGATCTAGATTGAATTATCGTTTATCGGTCAGTCGGTTGGCGCAACGGTGCAATTACTCTGAATTAGTTCTGATGCTGTAAATATGTAATCTACGCATAGATGTAGATACCTATATGTGTTATTATATAGTTGGTATTATACATGGTAATGGCAAATCAATAAGACCGCAAATCCCGTTCGTCCGAGAACGTATATAAAAATAAACATTACATTATTGCCGGACGATCGTAATAATTTAACGTGCTCGCGAGGAAATTTCAGGTGAAAAAAATACGATTTTCGATTTCGTTGGAATCAACCCGCCGTATATTATAGTGCCAGAGGCGGCAACCGAAACGAACGACCGCCACACCGTCATTTATTTGGATGATAGGCCTACATCCATATTACTGACAAAAAGATAATATTATTATAATTTATAGTGACTTAAAAATATGATGTTCAGATCTTTCCCATTGAAATCGGATTACAGTAAAAACAAAAAAAATCGAAAGTATCCACGCGTTTCAAACGTTTTGAATTATTATATTTAACGCGGTTAGACTGACTTCCTTGCACATAATATTCGTTTCGCAATAGATATATTAATAATTACGGTTATGACGTGTGTACGATTATAATGTGTACTTACCGATAACTATATATTATTATATACGATTATATAAATATAGTGCAGTGTACGGTCATTTCTAATCAAAGAGACCCAAACGCTACCGGCGCGATAATCGGTCGTAAATTAGTCTGGTGGTGATCATCGGACCGTAGTAAAACTTCAGTCCTCCGAGCGATAATGACCTTCTGCACGTGTCGTTTGTATAATTGAACGACAATATAACGACGCGTCTGCCCCACCCGCGTAATGCACAAATCGCGCGAATTATACGGTTATATAACGTTTTGTGGAATATTATAGTTGAAATATCATAATATAATAAGTTATTATTTAAGAGACCCGTGAAACCGCAACGAATGAGTCGGAAATTCGAAAATAAAAGAATGCAAAATTCAATAGTATATTCCGTAAAATGTCCGTTTAATTAAACGTTTTTCCCCTTAATCACCCGCGAATACTGCAATAACTATAATATATGATCCGCCGAGAAGCGGTTAAAAATAAGTTTGAATATTATCGGATACTTTGGGACATACTGCTGCGAATAAATTATAGAACAATTTAGTTACATTTTAGAAACGTAAATGAAATGATACGAATTTCAAACATATCAGAATAAAATTTAAATTACAATTATTTTTTATTTGCTTTATTATTGTTTACACAAAAAAATTGCAGATATTCGGCAGTTATTGACGTATTCGTTACTTTGTTCGATGTATGACGATGTGCTCTCAACTGTTACCAGTGTAAAAAATTATTTGGTTAAAATAAACATACATTTTAAATAAATAAATGTTTAAATCCGAAATTATATAAACATAATTTTGAAATATACATTTTCCCTCTTTGAAAATTACTCCTCAAATGTTCATGATAAATATAATTTGAAAAATAAACTTTGATCTAAAAAAAACTATCAATAGACTTTTATCTACTCGGTAGTACTATCCAGTCATTAATCGACATAATATTTGTTTAACTCAAAAAACTACTTTTTCAGTACGCGTATGAAATACTATATAAAATAATATTATGAATTAAATATTATGTAGAATACATTCCATGGACTTTAGACGCGATTTATTTACCTTTTCAACATACTTTTCATAATTAGGTATATATACTACATACAAATTGATTTTTTGAAATTTGATTTATATTAATATAGCAAATTAATTATCTAGTCTTATGTTCGAAAAATAATTAACTCTATATTTTTTAATATTTTATCTCAGTCTCAATCACTGATTCTATAATAATATTACTTTTATTAATGGCTTACATTATTTAAACATCAATATTTAATATTATAATAAATTTTCAACGAACGCAAATATTACATAGGCAATATTTTCGATTTATTAATTTTTTTTTTCGATCAATACCAAAATAAACTAACTATGAATATTAATTACATTATTAAACATATTTTAAAAATAAAATTCAGACAGTATAGAGTCTGTTTAAAAGTTGTTTTTTAATATTTTTTCGAAAAATTATTTTTAATTAAATATTAATTTAATTTTTAATATTTTATGTTAAAATACATAATATATTAAATTTTATTATATATAAAATGTATTTCACGTATTCTCATCCATCGACAAGGCATTTAAGAAATAAAATAAATTTCATTTTATTAGTTTTTTACGGCATTATAAATCGATTTCAATTTTCTCAAATTCCATATGAATCAATATCTGTAAAGTGCATTAAAATTCCTCCTAATATTTCGTCACGATATTAATTTCGCGGCCTGTAAAATACAATAACAATAATAATAATTAATGTTATGTATACGAGGTATGTACTAATAAAAATATATCGTATAATCCTCATTTTGTAGAATAGTCGGTTTTTGTTCTCGCGAATAAATCTCCTAAAATCGATTACATTTCGTCGGGCACGGGACAAAAGATTTTTCTACGGTCTAGTATAAATAAACAATGGTGGGCGGGGATAAAAATTATACCGAGGCACGTTCTTTTTATAAGAAAAAGGATCGAATAGAGACGGTCAAATCGTTTCAGGTCTGAAGTCTACGTATATAATAAATAAGAGAGTAGAGAGGAGATGAAATAAATAAATAAAAAAATGAAAAGAAGTGTACTCAGACCACGCGAACCGTAACAAAACGGATGTCGTTTTATTTTGAAACAGGAGAAGCGTTTTTCCATTGTACCCAGGAGAAACGGTAGAGGGATGGATTGCTAAAGTGGAATAATAAAAAATATATATATTATATATATATATATAAATAAATCTCTCGATATAATAGACAAAGAGTCAACGGGATGTGTTAATAACGGGAGTTAAGCCGGTTAATAAACACACAAAAAAGAGGGTTCTTTTATTTTCGAACAGTTTAATTTTTCACCTCTCCCCAACACAAGTTTTCACCGAACATTAAAAGAAACAAACAAGTCGACGTTAAAAGTGTGTCACCACCATATATGCCTTAAAGGTTTGGTATTATGTCTTAAACTTTTATTATACGTTTAGTAATTTTTACAAAACAAATATTATTTATAATAAAAATAATAATAAATATTATTATAAAAACTAATCGACATGTTGATTTCTTTATAATAATGAAAAAAAAAAAAAAAATGCAAATAACTTTATTTTATTGTAATAAATAATTCTTACACAATTATTAAAATAATATATCGCTTAAATTATTTATTAAAACTAATTTAATTATTTAAATTCATAGTTTATTATTGTTAAAAAGTGTTGACAACTGATGATTATTATTGTCCAAAATTAAATAATCCAAATATGTCAGTATAGTTAGTATGTATACTGACAACTAATCAGTAATTTGAGTTCAAAAAACGGTAATTTATGTAAGTAAGACAATCGATTCTTAGAATATAAATTAAGATACAACTTAAATTACTAAAAATAAATTAAGGTCACATGAGTCGTTAAAAAACAATTAATATGTCAAATAACTAAATTAAATTCGGGCATAATATTAACTGTGTGTCACTAAAATTATGATAAATCATGGCGTCTACAGTACATTTCAAGCTAGACTTATTTCCATCAAATTTTCTATTAATCTCCCAATAAATATAATATTTTTAATTTTATCTTATTTAAAACTTCATTATTAAAAATAATAAAACAAAGTGAACATTATATTTTTGGAAAAGACGTAAATAGAAATAATGTATTTATAAACTATAAGTCTACAAAATGATTTATAAAAATGTGTTTTATTTGATATGTTATCAAACATAAATTTATAGATTTGTTTTTATTTTTAGTTAAAAAAATTTAATTTAAACAAATGTTTAAATTCAAACGTAATATTAAGTAGAAAGTTTTATACGATATTATACCGCAAAAATATTTTAATTTTAGCTTTAAATATAGTATATTTTATAAATTTTAATATGAAATGTATAAATTATTCAGAGTAATATAAATCACAATACCTATATACAATTATGTTATAATTTTAATGTAATAAAGGGTATAATAAAGCAATTTCTAAATTCATAGATAAAATAAATGAATATTGTTTAAAACTTGCAATCGTCGTTGATATAAATTGTGATTTTATTAGACAAAAGCAAAACTACTCATTGAAAAATATCTGTATTGTGTTTTCATCCAACATAAATTTTTATTTTTTTGATTTGATCATGATAAAAGTCTGTTTTCCATTCATAAACCTTTGTTTTCATTGTAAAGCAAAAAACATTTCCAAATGGATGATCATCGATAATATAAAACATCCATTTGCAAACAAGAAATCGACTAGCATTTTAGATCCAATTACGAATACGCGCCAACGATAAAATATAAAATTAAAAAATCATTATTATATACATATTACATACTGCTAGTAGTTCTACGTACATTAATTGCGCATATCTCATAGACAGATAATTTAATTATAATATTTACAATAATATGAATTGAATAACGAGCTCATTGATACGAAATGTATTCGTATAATCAATAAAGAACGACCATTGTATTATTTTATAAATAAAACCCCGATGGTTACCGGATGGCTACCCAACATTTCCCATAAATACGTTGAAGAGTAAAAATAATAATAATAATCTTACGCCCTATTTTAATTTAATTTTTTAATTTTTTACACTGACCAAAATATCCAAATATAAATAAACTTATAAGTATCACTCGGGTTTCAAGTGTTTTACTTTGTGTTTTATAAATTATATTAATTCGTGGGATAAAATAAAAAAACTCTACCTGGGTATAAGGGTATGGAATTTATTATATTATGGTACAGTCTGGTCACAAATAACTAATAAAAAAATGTGTTGAAAATATTTAATTGAACAGTATAAAAAATTCGGAATTGAAAATCTCTACGTTTAAAATCAATTGTAACACGCGACTACTGATGGCTTTTAACGTAACACTACAACCTAAATAATAGTAGATACATGTTTTATACTTCGCATAATATATAATTCAGCGTCAGCATTATATAAAAATGTTCTGTCTGGCAATGATCAGAATGTAAATACACTCGCAGCATCATCAGGGTCAGAGCTTGGTGGAACTGTGGGGGTGGTAAATTTGAATTTTTTTTCTGTTATTTTTAATATTCTCTCTCTCTCTTACACAACAAATAGATGGAGAATTAAAAAAAGTACCTAGTGGCGTCAAAATTCTAAATACGACCCTGCAAACACGACAAGTTAAAATTTTTAAAACTAAAAAATCTGGTCGCTTGACCAGAGACGAATCCTCTAACGGTTAAAGTGGTCTAACAGTCTGGTCCTAACCTAACCTAACCATATACACATGGACACAGGGGAAAATATTATAATATTTACATAAAATACTCAAGTGTAACTTTCGGTATAAATTAGGTACGTACCCTTACGCGCGCGTATACAAAGTGTCGTATGTACGGTACGACGACTACAGCCGCGTTCAGGCGTAAAAATGTGTCTATATGATCCCAACGTAAAAGAGGGACAGCTGATGGCAGTGGTTGATGACGTGCTCTGAGAACGGGCGTTCAGAAAATTATCGTTATATTTTCATCCGTGTATAATAAGACGTTTCGCCGGGATCAGATAACCGGTCCAATTGTTTTGGTCACGATTCGATAAATGACCAAAACAGTTAACCTTTCCAATAGATAATGCACAATAATAATAAAAAATACTCGAGAATATTATTTTGGAGTGGCCGAACCGGTTCCAGCGCACACCTTCGGGTCAAAGGTTTGGCATTCACACACATGGCGGGGTCGAACCCTTTATTAGATTTTCGCGCCGCCTCGTTTAAAAAAGTTTTTATTGTCATTCATAAGCCTCTTGCATTCGCGTACACGTCGTCTTTACAGAAGGAAAAAAAATAGGAGGCAGTCCCTGTAATATATGTTAATATATCATTGGTCGTTTATTTTGAGTATTTTTTTTTTCTACACGACCTACAATAACAATATCCAAGTGTGTCGGAGTAGATATCAAAAGTAGCGGCGGAGAAAAATCGACGCTATAAATAAAAGATAAACATTCTCAGGTTCTGGCGAATAAAATATACGAAGGGTGTTTGTATTATAGCAGTTCTTTGGGGTATACACAATCGTATATATTCCACAATCTAAGTAATGCATTTATTGATGGAGGATTACACGTCATTTGGCCGATGATAAATTAGATCAGTTATACGAATTCAAAATTATACATTGCTCAATTGTAACTAAAATATTGACATTGACAGAGTGTTATTATTACCTGCTGTTATGATTAGGGAACGAATACCATACTTCCAACTAATTGCTGCTATGTGAATTTGGAAAATATGTTTAAATGAACATAATGCTTATTTGAACGTAACAATTTGAACTTTGTTATACATTTTACACAGAATTAACTAAATATCTTCATAATAATATACCAACTATACGAAATAATGCTATTTTGTAAATTTTATAATTACAAAGTTAACGTTATAATGACGATAAATAGTGTTTGTAACTATACGTTTGGATAATATCAAATTTCTAATAACATTCCAACGTGTCATGTTAATATAATATAACCATAATTCTCAAATTTTCCGTAAATTATGTTGCGATCGAATGAATAATAATATAGTATAAGGCAAAACTTTGACCGTAGGATGAACATGAAAGACACGCGATACGTTTAATTGGAATAGGAAAACTACGTGTTCTTTGGTCCATACACAGTAATATATAATAATAATTAATTCCACATAAGCCGGTGCCACGTCTCGTATGGTATACTTTACGTTCGAATTATTGGAGAAATGCATTTAAATTTCAATCGGCTTATACCTGTACGAATATGATTTACTACCGCAGACAAAGTGCGACAGTGATTGATTATTCGTCCGTGTTATACGATAATATTATATAAAAAATGAGTATTATCAATTAAAAGTTTATACTAAAATCCGGTCGTTTCGAGACGAAACCCATACCAGTGCGGAATCATAAAATCAAGTAAGCAGTTCGCCAAACATGTTAATTTCGAATTAACCAATCTAATTTATTAAAATATTATATAGGTTACGTCAATTGTTTAAAGAACAGATGAGAGTTGTCCGAGTATGTTTTTTTCACTATCTATTAAGTAACTCCATAGATTTTCTTACAATAATTGTTTAAATAACTTATATAAGTTGATATTTTAAAAAAATATTCCCAATTGAAAATCATTACAATTATTTACAACAAAACACGTGTCTGTATAGGGTAGTGTTACCTACTCAAATATATTTATCATAAACACATGGTCAAAATAAACAACAAAATGTAAAATATTAAATAATCCATTCGTAAACCATTTTTAATAAAAATATCCTGAAAATCGCCAATTTAAACAAAACTAAATTAATACAATTATAACACACCGTTGGTTTTAATTCTTTTAATATTTGTTTGCTTCAAAATAATAATATTATATTATATCGAGTGAAATACAATGGGAAGTTTTACGAAACAGGAATAACAAAAATAAAGCTTCTTTGGAACAAAAGTATACACAAACTTGAAAACAGTACGTACGAGTATAAAAAGCAGTAATATCTTTAGAATGATAAGTACGAAAACATGTTTTTTTTTTTAATGTCAATTATAAGTTTCTGTAACTGCAGTATACAGGATGATGTATTTTAGCGTTTATTCTTTTTTCACCTAAATAAATTAATATAATATTATTTTGATGGATATTTAATTCAAAACATAAACATTTATTTAGCCTTTTTTGAATCTTTTTTATATTTGTTTGAGAACTTTCACCGTTTTAAATAAGTATATACGTTCAAAACTTAAACACGTTAACGTACGGTATTTGTTTATTTTATGTTATTTTTTTACATTTTTAAACTATGTTTAGTATATGCATATATCAAAGAGATTACCATTAAATAAATATATATATATATATATTTTTACATAAAAAGTGACTCCTTTAAACAGTATTCGTCCCTCGGCTACAAGAGTTAAACTTTTTTATGATTTTGTTTTATTTGCGAACCGAAACTATTATGTTTTACTATAGTATAGACCTGTAGGCGCTTATATGTTTTTCGTTTGTAAATTACAAATTAAAATATATTATTTTTCGATCTTTTAACTTATATATTTAAATGAGAATATTAAATGGATATTATATTTTTATATAGATGGTTAAAGTTAGATATCTACAGGTTATTTCACAATATTTTCAAAAAAAATGTATTATTATTATAAACACGTTAATAATGTTATCAAACTGTATGTTTTTAACATCATCATAATTTAATTAATGATACACGTACAAAATATTGTCATAATATTGAGCTTCTGAAATAAACCAGCAGTAAAACACTTTTCTCGAGACGTTTGCCCGTAAACTTCTATATAATTTGTGTTAAAATAATAATACGGTATACATTCTTTATCGTGTTAGTTACGACTTTTCCGAATTTCTTCGAAATATCTGCGTATATATATATATATTACTTGATTTATAGTTTTAACGTTTCTCGATAGGATTATAGTGGCCATATTTTTCCGGCAGCTTATTTTTATTTTCGCTCATACGTATATATGGGTAGGTAATACGATTTAGATTTTCGTTATTATATGTAGGTAGGTAGCTACTTATTGGCCGCATATCGGAACTTTTTTCTCTCTCCCAAGTTAAGCTAACACCTGAGTAATGGGCTAGACCTGTCGGACTATCTTAAAGATAATATAATAGTTCGTTTCCCCACCACCACCAACCACAATTCGGCAAGACCGCGACTATTGCCGTTTTGCCAATGAATCTTCTCGCGGTGGTCATAAAATGAAATTTACAATTTTTACGCGACAATAATCTCAACGGTTTGAATATACGTAGAATGGAATATATAAAATGTCGTTCGGATCCAGTTACCAGGTTTTCGTTATGGTTAGATAATAAATTATTATTATTATTATATGAGTGGGTGTGGCCAAGAGCTCAACTCACTGTGTTATAAAATTAAAATAGATAAAAAAAACCGTTCCACCTATACTCTGTGTCGGAAATAATAACCCTTTAAGACCGATTTCTTTTGATGGATCAAACGGCAATCCCATTGTTCGTTATCCTGCACCCCCGTCGGCGGCACCACGCGATAGGGCACAGACGAAGGGTTGATTGTACGCGTGGGCGTCGTCTTACGGTTTGTGCTTAATTTTTTCGTCTCGAAATTGCCGTTGTCGTACAAGTAGTGGGAGGAATGGGGGATTGAACAAATTCCATAATGTTAACCGCTCTCGTCGATGAAACTATAGTTCAGTTTTGAGCATGGACCAGTGGATCACGTATCAATATCCCGACGGGTACAGTTATTATACCAATAACAATTACGATTACAACAATTACGGTTACAACTATAACCATAGTTACAACAGTAACAATGCCGACTGCCGGTATTCCGAGGTAAAAAAAACATAAAAAAAAAAAACACAAAAAATCACACTCGTTCGCAAAACAGTAATTTATTTTAGTTTTTACTTCGTACTGTTATATAGATTTTATGATAATTTGTAGATCGATTACGCATAATTCTGTATGATATTTAATATTATTACTGTATATTTGAACACAATACACAATCATTTACGCTTTAGTTTTAAGATATAGACTGTATTTTTACCATAAAATAATTGTACAATCATCATTATCATTATCATTATTATTATTATTATTATTATTAATACTGTTGTTGTTATTGTTAAATTGTAATTGTTGTTATTATTATTATTAGTTATTATTAGTTATTATTAGTTATTACCATCGTTATGAAACAATAAAAATTTACATTATTTAGAATCATGCCGTACACAGTTATTATTATTATTATTATTATTATTATTTCATGCTTATTATTTTTATTGCTCCGGGCGTAATTATATTACGCTCTAACGATTATCGTTGCATTATATAAATATGTTTTAATTTACGTTTTAATTGGACGTATTAATTTTACGAAACGAACAAAACAAATCTGGCGGAGCGCACGATCACCGCCACTATTAGTTAATAATTCTACATGCTACATTATTGGTTTTTGTATTGCCATTGCCTATAATATTTTACATTGTACATTAGTATACGTATATTGTAATCACGTGCCGAATAATTATTACATTATCCTCCGCAATAATACAATATCGAACGCGCGTTTAATTTTTATTACAAAACCTGCATCGGAATTTATAATAACAATTTGATATCGATTGTTGTTTGGCTTTAAACAATGTTGTTTAATTCTGATGACAGCAAACAGTACGTATAGCTACTATAGTTTCCGGGTGTCATTCTCCGAATGCGATGTATTTAAACGTTAAACTAATATAATATTGTATTATAATTAACAGTGTTCTAGAAATATTATGACTAAAAATTAAAACCCTATACACGTTATATCGTTTACTTAAAAAAAAAAACTGTAGCAGCTTTATAAATTTACATTAGATGAATAAAAAAAAAAACAAATGAAAATTAAACTTGTTTTTTCAGCATTATATAGCTATTTCTATGTAGGTTCGTGTTTATATTCAGACTCGACGAGATATTTGCACTCGAATAATTCATGATTTTTTATTCTCCGACATGTCTGCGATTACTCGTAAAAACATGTTGAACATTTAATCACTCTGTAAATTAATAAAACCTGCTGCTCTTTAATCCACTCACTTGAAAAGACTATATTACACAATAAAAAATATTTAATTTATTTTACATCAGTTTTATCGAATTTTCCAAAATAATTAAACAGCGTACAGTGTTTTACAGAAATTATCTAAGTCTACTGTTAAACTAAACTAATCTAATTTCAAACGTACATTTTCGTCAAATTCTGTAAAAGTTTCTCTTCGGAAAAGTTTCCTATGCACAGAACACAACAACCTCCAATTACCTCGCGTTGGAACCCTTTTAAATTTCCAAAACGAAGAAATACAGTTTTCATTTATTTATTTTCAACAAAAATGTCTCGTGTCGAGTAGTTTTATATTTAAATTAACATAAAATTTACCGTTTTATAAACATTGTAAGGCGTCATCTACGGATTTTAATATTTCATAATACAAACGCATTAAAAAATAATTTTTCAACTGCGACTTGTGGATAAATTTGGTGGGAAAACACAAGCGTAGTAATACCTACGTGCATTTTATTTTTAACGTCGAGAGTCCTAGTAAGAAATTTTAAACGCATTAACGATTAAAATGTTACGAAAAGGAAACGCTCTCTCCTACCGGGTAGAAAACATTCGAAACGTGTGTTGGTAAGTACTTTTGCTGGTTTTCGTGTCGTTTCTACATTTGCGTGTGCTGAGGGTCGTTTCATTATTTCACCTCATGTTTCGTCCCGTAATATTATTATTATTATTATTATTATTATTATATGGGAAGCCTTTTGCCCGTCTGCTGGAAATCCACGGTTATACGGTATGCTTACACAGAGAGCGCTTTTACACCGAGCGACTATTGAATTAAAACCTGGCGCTCATTGTCGTCGAAATCCAATTAGTCGCACCTCTGGCGACGAATGGTGGTGCTGGTGGTGGTAGGAGGGGCTGTTTTTTCGACGGGCTTTCAGAATAATAATTTAATTTCGATTTAAACGGGACATTATGTATATAATATACATATATATATATTATACGTATATTCGTTTCGAGAGGACTTTTCATTGCAGACCTGCAGTTAAACTCGTACCGAATGACTATAAACGTCCCCTTACAAACACTACTAGATGGTAGGTAGGTACGAACGTAGGAAGTAATCGAAATACAGAGGACAATGATTGAATAAAAAAATGTTTTTAAAAAATGGTTCTTTCCCCAGTTTATTTTATTTTTTTGGATTTTTCGCATGCATTCGATGAGAAGCGAACAAATATATATATATATAATTTGCGCGAAATAATGACACGTTTTTTTCATTGTTGGCCATTATTCAATGGCTTTTTAGCCGCAGAGGGAAAAAAATGAACAAGTGTTTTTTTTTGTATAAATTGCAAGAGGTGTGAAAATAATTACTATACATTTCACGAGCATTTCATTATAATATATATGTATACGAATATTGTAATAATAAAACGCGTTTTTTTTTTCGTCTGTTTCTCCTGCTGTTTCATCAAGTTAACTTTTTCAATTACTTTTTATTAAATTATAATAACCGTTTATATTATACCTTATATTATATTCAAAATTTAACTTGCAGAAAGCGCTATTTATAGCAAGATACAATAAATACAACGTTGAAATAACGTATACTACAAACATGGAGTTTATCTATAAATATTTTCTTTTTGCAGAATACTTTTTAATTTTAAGAAACAACATGCAACCAATGTGTTTATATCGTCTTAGAATTTACTTGCATTTAACATGTCTCTTTTAAATCACTTCATATAATAAATTTAAATATATTTAATATTATAATAATTAATAATAGTACATGATATACCTAATTACTTTCGGCGATACACACATAATATATATTATACCGGTAATTTGTTTAATTCGTACCAATTTAATAATATTTTGTTGAAAATCATATTCAAATAATGTTAAAATTATGAAAATCGAAATAAAATGTACTTGAATTAGTAATAATATACGTAACTTAATCACAAATATAATATACTACTATATTCAATAATCTTATTTGCCTTATATATAATATGTTACTAAAATAAAAGCATTTATGTTGTTATATTGCCTATGCCATAGTCATTACAACAATAAATTCTTTCTATTTTGTACACAACTGTGCCTATCATATTGTAATGTTTTGTATTATAATTCTCAAAAATGTTGTGTATTTATATTGATTAACAATTATAATTACAATATTTTGTTTGTTTTTCATTTTAGACCTCAAATGGCACAACAGATTTGGCAAACAACAAACAGCAGCACCCGCAAACTACCACTGTTGCAGTACAGCCAAAGCCAGAACAAAAACCCGTCGAGTGTAACCTCTGCCATCGAAAATTTAAAAACGTACCTGCTCTTAATGGACACATGAGGCTACATGGAGGATACTTCAAAAAGGTTAGTAATTATATTTATTTAAGTACGCAGACGTTTATTTGGTTAGTCCTTTTATTTATTTGGCGCAATATGCTCGAACAGATTAGATCGATTCTAAACACAAACAAGTTTAAAATAAAAACTCAAATTAAAAACACATATAACTTTATAAGAATATATTGTTTTAGTCTGTAAATTACGAACGTAACAAAACAACTTATTTAAATGGAAAATAAAACTTCATGCTATAAAATATAAATAATAATAAACGTACCTATACGTATAACAGTTGTTCGTTTTTTTAAGTTTTCTATATAAAATTTAAATAATTGCACAGTAAACGTATTCTAAAGTTAAAAGTGAAATTATAATGAAATAATTGAGAAGGATATTTTTTTATTCAAACGTGTCATTTTATTTACAAAACATTTAATTTACAATTCAATGACTGTAAATTATTTAATTATTAATAATTCAATGTAGTTAAACGTTTTAAATTGTACGCAGTTATTTTGGTGAATAAACAACATGTTCAAAATTACAAAAAATTGAGAATTATATAGTAAACGTTTTCAATGAGAATCTTATTATACGTATATCAATAAGCATTAAGTACAATAATATTAATTGGAATTTAAACATTTTTGATTTTGCTTTTTTATATATATGGAATCTTCCGCGTGCTGTCAAATGACATGGTTATATTAATTTATACACTCTAATTTTCAGCAGTATTCTGTATTTCTATTTTTTTATTATTTTGAATTTATCAGTACTATATATGTTTTTTACTCTTTCAACCACGGAAAATTACTAATAGGTACCTTAGGTACTTTTAAACTATTTTAATATAATTATTCAAATAAAAGTATCAAAATACATCTTTATTTGTATTCGAATACTATTCTGAATAGTTTTTTCAATCCAAAATAAAAATGAAATAGTATTTTTATTTAAATTTCATAGCTATACGAAAGCACTTTATTCCTAAACTTATGATTTACATAAATTTCTAAATACTTCTAAATAAGTATAAAAAATAAAATATATACATTTAATTTGAATATTAAATTAAAATTCTCCGTGTATATAATAATGTTACATGTTTACATAATTATTTTAAACTATATAAAATCAAAATGCAATAGTATTTTTTTTTATAAATAAACTCGAACACTTAATTTTACGTGAGATTTTTTAGTATTCAAATATTAATATCAAATAACAGTTCTAAAAAATTGCTCGTACATTTTTATTCGTATATTTTTTTTATGTTCTGTATAGAAAATAAAAGTATCCTTTTCAAGTCTGTCGTGATACCTATACTTTATTTCACTAATTAACGTACGGCCAATAGGTTAACCAATTATCTCCACTAGCTCGGAAATCCCGATAGGTTTAACGAAACGTGAGTTCGATCAATGGAAAATACCGAACGATGGCGCACAAGAGAGCAGAAAGGGGGAACCATGCGTATATCTAAATCGAATTTTTCATTTAAAAGGCTTCACACTTTCCCGGATTTAGTTCGAATGCGGCGACGTGGGTGGTGTATTGGCAGTGTTATCCGATGTTCAAAGAGATAGACGATGACAAAGAGCTCTATGATAACATTTCCAAAAGAGATTATCGGTGACAACTTCAAAAGAATTGTTTTTGCCAGATCGTATATGCTCTGATGATATAATAATATATATATATATATATATATATATATTTAATATTTGAGTGTTCGAGATCGTAACCGAACAAAGACCTTGAGAGTATCGAATGCAGTCTCTACTCTCTAGTAATTGGGTACGATGATTTTAGTGGGTAGGTAGGTACCTACGAGAAATCCGAAAAATATTTTATTATGCTCTTATTGTAATACCCTTAATAAACTTAATATCTATTGATATTCGCTAATCACGAAATTAATGTTTATTAATTTAATTTAAGCTACATATTATTCATCGATTTAAAATGCAAAATATTATTTCTAAAATAATATGTTACTACTTCAATAACTGTACTTTTATAATTTCCGTTTTCAAAATTTAAACCTATTCATAAATTAGTTGACAATTCATCAAACGAAAATACATTATTACACATGTAATGTTTAAATAGCTAGGTAATAACAATACAACTGTTAATTAATTGAATCTCACAGCGGATCAATATTTGTAGTTTACCAAAACACACATATTTCAAATTATTAATGATTTAATGATTTATTCGTTAAATCGGTAATAATATGTTATTAGTTTAATGTGGTTACAATTCAATTAATCACAGTTTTTTTTGTTCCGAAAATTATTTATATTATATGTAATACTGTCAAAGTTTATTACTATAATCATTCATTAAAGTTTTCTTTGCATATTCAGTTTGTATATATTAATGGAATTTATGATGATTAATTAATCAAAAGCCACACTTTATATTTAATATTATAGCAAATTAAAATATGTTTAAAGGTAATATTGTCTATAGTCTATTACATTTCTAGCAATATTCGTAGTTAAATAATAATTCAAAACTGATTCAAGATATAAACGCGCAATATTTTATTTTTTGTTCAGTAAACATCAATGTCAGATATAGTTAAGATTCAAATATCAAATTTCCCAAATACAAAAACATCATTAAATTTTGTAGCCAGATAAAAATATTATGTATGGTGGTAAAAATTGTGAATTCACAAATCTAAATACATAATAAAATATATGCTATAAATTATTTGTATAATTCTACACAATAAATATGTCTAACAAATATACTTGTGAGTTCCAGAATAATAAATATTAACCAGTAAACTGATATTATAAAATATTTTAATCGTTTTCGAATTTATTTTGTCTATACATCGAGAATGTACAATTTTCAGACATCGTATACAGATTATTATTACAATATAAAAATTAAACTATTCTCAATATTTTATGGTCTATACTATCCCTTTACCGTTTATACTATACACCACAAGTTTTTATACTTAATAGTTGACGGCTTTATACGATATTATTGTCTTTGTAAATTTCAATCTATAATTACATGTTTATAAAATTTGTGCACACGTTTCCGCGATCGATTTAGTACAGTGAATCCCAAATTTTATTCTTTTATTGCCCATTTAAAAATAAAATAAAATTCTACGCCATTATCACAAAAAATTATTATAATGACTTTTTTTTTATACCATTACCATATCATTAATATGGTGAATTACGATTACCTCCCCCCCCTCTAATGACCAAATACTTCTACAACTACCATTTCCCTCTAAGACTATTTACCATTGCCCCCTATGGAGCGATATCGCCCACTTTGGGAAACACTGGCATAGTGTTTAAATTGGTTTCTGTCCGGTTTTACACGAAAACGCGTGAACACATAATTATTTAAATTTTCCGACGACAATACCGTTATCGCAAACGATCCTGTTACTGCAGACGAGTCCTACCCCAGCACCGTAAACGTACTAACTGTAGTGTTACGTGCCCCAGGTCTGTTCCCGTCTTATATACATTATCCAATATTATATCCTTAAGGAAACACAACATAGAGAGGTATCCTGCGGAGAAACGTAACGAGTAACTGAAAACCAATTTGAATATTTTCCACGGCGGCCGGAAATGTTCTACAAAGAGACGGATATTTACATTGAACACTCAATCAAACTTTCGTATTTACACTGGCGTACATGGCGAACAAATCACTTTGTGTTTACGAACGTCGTCGTTTCTTAGGTTTTTCAAGGAAAATAACCTTTTTTCCATCTTCTTTGATCTCGTTTCAGACTGTATACTACATTAAAAGCGGGAGTTTTCATCCCATTTTATTTTTCTCTCATGACAATTATTCACCTCTAAGGCAGACGGTTTTATTTAATAAATTATGTCGTAGATATAAGGACTAAAAAGAAGATATTGCCGTCATATTACTTTTTTTTTTACTTTTTTATTTTTTTTGCTTTTCATTAAATTAGAAAAATGCGTTCGAAAAAAAAAAGTTACAAACTGCAATAAGAAAATAAATGTATGTTATATTTTTTAAATTAAATTACAAAATAAATGATGTTTACTATTTTACAAACATTTTCTCCTTTTGGAAAAAAATTAAATAAATACAGTGAGATTGCTATCGTTTTTAATTTCGTAATGTGTTCTCAAGACGCCAAGGGTCATACTTTTTGTCGCGATATATTTTTTATATTTCCTATCATAATAGTATAATACATGTACAATGTCTAAATTACTTTTTTATCTTAACTAAAACACGTATAGAATATAAAGACTTCACAAATATTTAAACATTTTTAGATTCTGAACGAAGCGAGAAATGTATTGGTTTTACAGTGATTTTTTTTGTCTACGAAAACTTAGGTAGAAATAATGGTCTGATTACCACAAATAAGGTACCCTTTCCGTTCCAAATTGTATCTAGTTGGTACTTTATTTAGCTCATCTTTCAAATTTTTCAAAAAAATTTTTTTTAGGAGAAGAAAAACTAACAAAAAATGGTTGAAAATCGACAAAATTACGGTTTTCGTTATTTTGAATTTTTTTATTTCATAACTTATTATTTACATTGATAATTTACAGACGTGGTAAAATTTTAGAATGAATCATCAGTATAATATATTGTAATACATTGAGTTTCACTTAGAATCGTATTTTCTAATACAATATCATTGCATTCAAATCTTAAGTATAATAAACCACTAATTACTCCGAGGACCGAAGGGATGAAGGAGGAACGTACAACGACCTTCCTACTTTTTTATATCATAATCACTGTTTAAATCAAAAGTAGCATTGGTAATAAAAATTTAAACACGATCGCAATGTCAAGTATATTTTTAGGTTTTACAATCATATAGGTATTTTTAGTCTTCGAGACTATATTTATCCCACTCATACTTACTATAGATATAAATATTTAAACCAATTTTTTTTTTTTTGCTATATCACTATAGTATTTGTTGAAAAAACGACTTATATCTTGTTATACACTTTGTAAAAAAAAACTTAAATAAATATTTCAAACACCCTGAACAGTTTTAAACTTAGACATTGTTTTACTACGAATTATACTTTGTTCATTAAACTCTATTTAGTCCTTTAGTCGTTTACGAACGATTTATATTACTAGCTATTAAGCTTTTTACTAATTTAGCAATGTTTTATTTGTTATACAGTAATTTTCACTTGCGATTGCGGGCGATGTTTAACAATTTATGAGTTGGAAATTAAAACCTATTTTCGAACTTTGTGATCAATAGGATTCGTTTACGACTAATTGTATATAGTGCTGCAAACAATGCATAATTACGAGAAAATTACAGAAAAAGAGAATAGGTTTTTGTTCTTGATTGGAGAACGTAAAAACGAGACTTTGTTGTTAGCGTAATTTAGGAGTGCCACAATTAAAATTTTTAACCGTTATTTCGTTCAAAGTTTTAGTTCTCATTTAAACAAAAATTATATATAAAGTTATTGTAACATTGATATAAGAAAATAAATTAAATCATTAACTATTAAAACAAATGCAAATTTTAGTTAGTATTATAATAAAGGTTATTATAAATTCATTTTAATTATCTGTAAAACATTTTTATAATATGAAAAATCTGATTTTTTTAAAAGTTTTCTTTCAATTTTAAAATTATATGTTAAAAACAAAGAGAATCTAAAATAATTCTTTAAAATTTTCATTAGTTCTATCAAAGTATTATTTAGTTAGTCAAAAAATTTACTTTTATTTTTATATAATTATTTAATTTAAAAAAAAAAAATGTAATATGCTTTTAACTCAAATATAATATTTACCTAAATATGAAAACATTTCATTATTTAAATAAAATGTACACGTCTTTTGAAATTAAAATATGTAACGAAAGAGAGAATTAACTTCAAATTTTAGGTTTAAATTAAATTAGTACAGATAAACAATTACTTTGCATGGTTTAATTTTTTAAAAAAATATGTATACAATTTCCTATCATTAACATAATGTGTTTTTGACCTTCGTTGATATTAAAACTTTTAGAAAAAAATACAATTTTTTCAATGAGTTTCTGAACGTCTTTTTAATAAAAAAGCTGACCTAAATAAATAATATTTTTGACTATGTATACTCCCCCCCCTCTCATTTCAAATCATGATGATATCATATTAAATGTATTATTTTATTTTTATTATCGAAAAATGAATCCTATTTTAATTCGGCTTATAGATTGAAAAACAAGGCATTCTTTTGTTGTTATTATCATTATTGTCAGTCATTATGATTTGGTGGCAGCAAAAAGTCCATTGGAAACCGTATCGATATTTTCTCTAAACCCTCCAAATGTGCAGCTATCTGCATATGCCATTCTATCAAATACACCCCTAAAAACAAATCATTATTTAATCCCGACAGTCCGTTGTGTTATATACCAATATACCAATGTGCGTGCGCGACGAGTATTTGTTTAGGGAAACATACACACACGCACACACACACACACGCGCGCGCACATATATATAAACACAGTTTAATATCTGCCGGCCTTTTCCTCTCTAATATTAATTACAGAAATGCCCCACACGTCTCACCCGCCCGGGCAACAACCTCGTATCGGCAAGAACTCCCGAAAATGTTTTGCCATTACTTCGCCTCTCTACTTGTATCTCACCCTGTCCAGTCCACTGATTTATCGTGTTGATTACTACGTGTTAGAGCGGATGCAAAAACCGCAATGAACTATTTCGATCTCCAAAAAGGTGTCTGGGGGGGTGTATGGTGTGGGCAGGAGAACCAGTGAAAAACCTCGTCGGGTTTTCAAAGGGTGTACGCAGAAATTATTTCCATTACACAAGAAAACATATACCCATACCGATGCTATTATTATGCTGCGCCACTCGAGTACAATGCGAATAACTATCATAACAACGGAGAAAGAATGAGAGAGCGTGAAAATGAGAGAGTGAGTGAGAAAATGCGTCACATTTTTTATCATAAACACTTGTAACAGTTGTCTATATTTAAATCGAGATACAAATTAAAATATGACATTTTTTTTTTATAATTGTTATTATATTATATTACTACTAGGTAACTACTATATTATTAGGTACTCATTATTCATAAGAATATCAATTATATTACGTAGGTACTTATAATTTGAATTATTTTAGATAAATAAATATATAGGTGGCACCTAGGTAAAATAATTACCATGTATAAGGGATTTCAGAAATTGTGTTTTTTGATTTATTCATCAATAATTAATCAAAGTTATAATATTATAAACTGAAGTCTAATAACGTTTATTCTAAAATTTTGGTTTAAACATAATATTAAAAGAGCATAATGATGATCATTTCATTTGTGTACAACTTTTCTCAATTTATAAAACTAATTAATAACTATTAATGACAAATTTTAATATTGATATAGTTTTTATAATACCCACAGAATGTTATAGATTATATTTATACAATAGAATGTATATATTTACACAAATAAACTATGAAACCATGCATAAAAAAAGTATTGTTTATTTTTTTCCTTTATCTGACCAATTTCAAAATTAATTTTTGATTACGGAAAAATGACTCTCGTTATCATCTCTCTGTAAATTAATTTTATGATAATATTGTTTGCTGATCAAAAACCACTTTTTTTCACCCTAGGGGTTTTAAACTCGCTGAATAACGTTATAATGCGTATAAAATATCAAATTAAGTTCTGGAAAAAATGCATAGAAAATAACAATCATAAAAGCTGAATCGTGTGGTTTTTGACGTTCAGATTTTTTTTTTTGTATTTATTGTTCGGTCTCGCATTATCAAATACTACCAGATTCCACCCTACCTCCTCTTGTACTTTTCCACGCTCCCTTTTTTTTTTTTTTTTAATATTCCTTGTTTTCTCCCCTTTTGTGTTATGGACACAGAAAATTCTAGAACATTTCATTGGCGTTTTCTACTATTCGAACTAAACCACAAATTTACATATAAATCACAGGCTGAGATTTAAGTAAATGCAATTCGGAAACAGAATATATTTTCATTAATTTTGAAACCTATTTTTAGGAAACTGATTCAAAGAAATGGGAGAAAAAAGAGGCGTCGGGTCCTCCATTACAAACAGCCAGCATGAGTGTCAGGGCTTTGATCGAAGAAAAAATAATACAAAAAAGGACCACAAAACCAATTACTACGACTCAAAATGGACCGACAACATATTCAGGTAAATAGATAATAATTTATTTAAATGTTAATAAATATATATGTTTTTTTTATTCATTATATAATATTACTATTAAATTTAAACAAAATATTTAACACTAAAAATATCTAAAATATTACTGTGAAATAAATATTAACTTATTGTAATAATATTAATATAAAATTGTATTTTTAATTTCTTAAGTTCTACTAAGCTAAAAAATCATAATATTTATTTATATTTGCTATGTTTTAATGTAAACATTTTAACTTTTAAACTATGGATAATATAATATTATTATATTTTTATTGTCTATAGCTAAATTTAAATTAATTTTTCAGTTATTTACAAAATATTCACAAAGGAATTGAGTACAGTCAACAACAAAATTAATAAATTTTTTTAACTTTTAATATGCATTTAATTGGATTTTAATCAAACATTTTATACTTGTTTTCTATTCAAACATTGAAGTACACATTTCCAATCGCTTATCTGTTTGTCTTTCAACGCGCTAATCTACTTTTCAAAACTAACATAATAACTCGCGTTCTTCCATTCAATGCCTAATTTGATTTTCTCACTAACGTGAAATTATTTAATTGTGCTTTCTATTGGCATAAAATGTTAACTTTAATTATGCTTTGTATACTTTGTATTTTTTTTATTTAAAATTTCGTTTGTCCAGTCTAAATTAATTAATTAAATAGAAGTGTAAATATTGAACGGACCAAAATAACATTTCACTCTATAAATATTTCATCATTTTTACATGATGTAGTTGTGGATTTATGGATGTCGGATGAGTTAGGGAAATAATAAATAAATAAACAATACAAACAATACCGTTCTTTATAACACTTCTAGATATAAATTTTTTTTTTATTTCACATTAAAACCAAAAATAATAAATATATAATTTTTTTGAATAGACAATAGAATATAAATAATATAATGAACATTGTGTATCTATTGTTTGTATGTAATATATTCGATTTAATTATAATATGTAATAATATAATATTTACTCATCATCCGAAATGTATGTTTATTTAAAAAAAAAAACGTACACGAAACAACGACATGGTTTTGTTTACATTTTAAAACCAATTATTGTTTATTTTACGCTTAAAACTAAGTGCTTAATAATGGTAAAAACACTTGTCTCGTTTTGCTCACTTCAAAATTTCGGTTTGATTTTTTTATGTTTTAAACCCAAAACTATCATACCAAAAAAGAGCATTGGCTTAAAACAGTTTTTACAGTTTTCTGAATTAAAAGAATAAAACACACAGCTATTATTACCGATCGTACTTCATCGGAATCCGTGGCGTGAAAATTTCAAGGGTGGTTTTATTCTCCTACCACCGTCAGCAACACGCGTTTATAAGCGTAGCGATTTCGAGATATTATTATTCTGTAATATCACCACAAGTATATAATATGAAATATCACTAAAAATAGATGAAGGGAGTGAAATACAGGGACTATAGATTGATTGGACTAGGGATTATTTTTAAAAAATGTGTCTCGCCAATTCGAACCAAACTAATCAGTGACTGTATATATAATCCATCTATATAGGCCTCGGGCGGGATAAAGAAACGGTGGTGCAGCAGGTGGTGAGCAGGAGCACGGCGGTGCACGCGGTGATGACCACCGGCAGCGGGACGTCGTTCGCGGTGCCGGCGGTTCCCACCACGGCGGTGGACACGACGGTCGGATTGGCCGACTCGACCGCGGTGGTGTACACGGACATAATACTGAAGAAGACCGGAGTGAAAAGGGCCTGCTCGGACCCGGGATACCAGTACAATCACAGGTAACCTAATGCAACCTGTTAACCGGAGATAACAATACGATTGTTCGGTTTCGCGACGTGTCGGATTAACTTAACGGCGTCGGTATATCCGAGCGCGAAACTTCTCGGCACGGCGAAACGAACGAAACAAAAATAGGCGAAATCCCATTACATAAACTCTCGGGATTTTCAATTTCTATCCTATATAGCGTTTCGGCAAATTGAATACGACGGCGTTTGTCGACGTCTTAAGGAACGAGCAAATTGCCAATGTCGGAGAGCGATTGTCGGTTTAAAATAGGACGTTTCGGGATTTCTCGAATCCCTCCGATTCAGAAGCCTACGACTTAACTATTTAGACCGCCGACTGTATATCCTTTCGTGCATAATTGACAAGACCTTGTCCGACACGCCGATAAAAACTTTTCTCCTTTCCGTCGGAAAGTTTTATTTTCAAAGTGTTTGAAAAAAAATAATAAATGCTTATACTTTGGATATTTATTACAAACTGCTGCTAGGCTCATAAAACTAATAGACGGACAACCAGAATTTTTAAATTAACTTTCCTATTTTATCAACAAATAAAAATACTGACAATAAAAATCTAAAAAATAAGTATAAATTATTTCCGAGTTAATTGTACAGTTAATTTACAGAATCTACGTGTATATATTTTGTTTAGCCAATACTCACACAAAGTGTTACTTTCTAGTCGCAATGTCTTTTAATGTTTCGTGAAATACGCGTCGTAGAAGAACTAAAACTAGGTCGTCATAAAATCGACATAAAATCGTAGTCTTCAAATATTTCATAATAAATTTTACTTCTTCAAAATAGAGTATTACTCGGTAACAAATAGTGTTTTTAATTACATTTATATAGGCATTTAATTTATGTTGTATAACCTACAAAAAAAAATTAAAATTAAAACTTCGCCAAATGGTGATGATATTGTACATTAAAAATTAATCATATTAAAATAATTATGATGTTTTCCTAGAATTTATATTGTTCTTATGTTACTTTAATAAAGTTTCAAATAGTTTCTAGTACATAAAACTTTCCTATGAGATTCTGTTTCTCGATAAAATATACCGGAATAAAGTCATCCCAAGAAATCTGTAACTTATTTACATATTATTATAAATAACTTAATAATTGATTAAAAGTATTACCACAATTCCTAAAATTAGAATCATTTAAAAGTTATATAGTTTTCAAGGTTTTTAAAGAAGATTTTTCATATGGCTATTTTTAATATAAATAATACAAATAATAAATCATTTCTACACCATTATCTAAAATCGTAATATATTTTAATAGTTATAAATAATTTAAAAAAAGATTTAAACACTATAAAAATTCCCTCTGAAGTGAAATAGTGGAATTCACGGAAATAACTTTTAAATGCTTTCGTATTATTGAAAACTATATTTTCATTCGGATTCGTTGATACCTACAGATATTTATCTATAGAAATGTGCAGGTTGCTTAAATAAATGTACATTATTTTGGATATATAATAAAAGTACAATATATAGTAAAGTAAGTATAGTACGTAAAGTTACTTATTACTACTATATTACTACGTTATAGTAAAATGAGAACATTTCATTAATCGCCCGCAATAGTATAAACAAACGACCCATAATTTTTGGCTGTGTGCTGTTATCGTTTCCTTTGCACCTTATCACATCACATCACATATAACTTTGAACGAGCAATTTAAAAAAAAAAAAAAAAAACGGAAACCAGATAATTCATTTTTGAAAATATACTAAATATACCTATTAAGTATAGAGGCGTATTTAGCATTTGGCCACTTGATTTTTTTTATAGTTAGCCTTTTTCTGACACTCACTTAAATTATTTAAATTAGAAATTTAAATACTACTCTTATTTAGACATTTAGGGATAATAAAGATGAACATATTATAAAAATTAAATATAATTTAAAATAATATGCTGCCCCCAAAATGCAACCTATATAGTCTGACATTTGATCAATTAATTAGTACCACATAATATAATTTATAAATATTAATCAAATACAGTATTATAAAGTAATATAATAAAGTAAAAATAGTAAAATAAATAACAATTTATTATTTTACATGAGCTAAAACGAATATAAAACACAAGTTTATAAATACATCATCAATGTATAAAACCATGTAGTTCTTTGTAGAATGTTACTTATAATATCTATACATTGTTTACAAATAGTCATAATGGCCATTATTGTTATTTCTCTAATAACAATAATATTATTAACTCTAAGGTTATGTTAAACTTTCCAAGTTAAATTATATGTGATAAACTGATAACAGATAAGTTACGCAAGGACGTAGTCAAAAATTATGCTGCAATGAGACGCTCATTAAGAGGACGTTAACCGGTATGTTCTGTCTCCATTTATCTAATGGGGAATTTAATAAAATTACAGTAACGCAGAATTTAAATTTTGATGTTTATGTTAAACAAAGGATAAATAAATATTGTTAAATTTAAAGAGAAATATATCCGTTTTGTAAAATATCGTCTGGCAGAGAAATTATAGCATGTTAAAAAAAAAGTTAATGTACTAAAATTTCTTTGCCACGTGATATTAAACAAAATGGATAGCAATGATATTCCTTTCAAAATATGTTTCTCTTAAAATTTTCAAATAGATATTTATACTCCGAATTCAACCTAAACATCGCAGTTTAAGTTATATGTTACTATGATTACTCGTTAGTTAGACAATGACAACGTCGTTAAAAAACGTGCGGGTATTACGTCCTCTTAATATAATATAATTTGTTTTCTGTGTTCCGTACAACATTGATTTTATAATAAACAGATTAGCCATCCCATTGTTAATATTGGACGCGGCTACGTGCATTCAGGATTCAGACACGTTGATGTCGATTGCGTTCTAGAGGGGTCTACCTATGAGGAGTTGATTGACGAGTGATCGCGGGATCGACACCTTTCGGATTCTAACAGCATTAAGAATATTGTTTCCTTCCAATAATTCCACGATAACATGGTTAATCTGTATATTATAAATTCAAAGCAAAAATATAGAACCCTTTGGCTTTAAAAAAAAAAAAAAAAAAAAACGGTTTGATCGTTTTGAGACCTGCTAAAATTCAACGAAATCTTGCCTATAACGGATATCCGCGATACACGTGTGCTTAGATACTTACGGCTCATCGCGTGACCGTATATAGACCATATTTGTCCTCGGCTAAACCGTCCTTTTCGCGAGGCTGCAAGTCTTCAAACTCGACAAGTGTGTGTGTGTGTGTGTGTGTGTTTCGATTCAAAACGAGATCCATTAATCTTTGGCCCGTAATGGGATTTCGTTGCAGCAGCACCAGCCCGCAAATAGATATTAATTACGCCGGTTCTCCGTACACACTGAATCACGGAAACGGCGGCGGTGCCGGCGAAAAGGAAACCGATAACCGAGGCTATTATTCGCCGGGACTCAACGACGATATATTTCCCAACGTACAAGCCGACACTATGCTTTTACAGGCCGTCGACTCCGTGCAACTGGCCAATACGATACAGGTAAAATGGACGGTACGGTATATTATTTATATATATATATATATACGGTGGTATATGGTGGATGGATGGAAGAAATCGTATTTATCTCGGGCGGCAGCAATTTTCTGCTCAAATAAATCAATTATTATTATAGAAACCGAGTCCATAAACAAAAATCGGACGACGCATGAGATTAAAACATAATGCACAATATATCTCTCGGTGTGATACTCGTAACGGTTTCCGTTCGTTTTTCTAGATATATATTATATGTTACGTGCAAAACTAAAATTCGAAACTAAATTTGTAGCTTTTCGTTCGTTTAATAGCAATAAATTGAAATTCCGTTACTATATCAAACGTCAAATATATTTAACAAAATAATAACAACAAATTGTATAAAAATTAAAAATGTCAAAATATTGTTATTTATTTTTCAATAATTATTAGATCCATTTAAAATGTCATCATTTAGAATTACATAAAATATAATTTTATTGATATTTACATCTGTTTATCATACATTTGATTTTACGAGAACAAAAGCTACAAATTTAAATTGCAAATGTTTTCATTTTCCCGGTCATTTTTACTTTAGTCCAATTTTGGTTTTTGCTCGTGCCTATATATTATAAGTGAGTTTCCTTAACAAAAGCACGCCAGCAAAAATGTTTTATAATACTCAAAAGAATTATGATATTAAAAACAAAATATGAAATTAATTTAATTTCTTCTTGAAAACTGTTGTGTAGTTGTGTATCGTTCAATATAAAAAAACAAAAACAAAAACAAAATGAAAATTATGATTATATAAATACTAAAATACCCCGTTGTCCCTCGTTTTAATCTTTTATCTTATCGCATTTCTCTAAGTAAAAAAATAATCAATAATCTAAACTAAACAGGACAATATTATATATTGGGTATAATAGATATATTATATACCTATTATATATATACGAGTATATTTTGATTATAGGACAATGGTATTTGTTTTTAATTTGATTTGATTACTTCGCAATGGAACGTAAACCGATAATACAATGTGTAGTTCATTTTAGATGGGACCAATGGTTGTCGATTAATCAAAAAACTCCGCGGAAACGACGTTTGCATTAATCATCAGAACATCGACGAGCTTTTATCGATGCACAAACCCCTTCTAAAATTAGCTTTTCCCCTAGGTAGGGTCTACGTGGACTGTGTGTAGACGAACAGAATTTCAGTAACATTATTGTTATTTAACCGGCGGCGTTAATCGGCCTTTGCCCTTCGCTTCAGCACACACAGACAATAACCCGAAAATTGATCAGACTCTACGAAAATAAAAACGAGTCAAATACCTCCAAACGGGTCACGCCTTTTTTCCCTTGACTTAACTTTGGATATTTTCAATTACAACTCCCTATTTTTAAAGTTATAAAACATGGTAATTCTTAATCTAACGAATGTGCCCGAAATTCAACTATAATATAATACATAATCCTAAATATCAACTCATATAATATATATTACATTGTATGATTTATCATTATCATTTCATTCAATATTAACTGTTCTGAATTTAATAACCCTATAACTTTTAAACAATTTCACATCTCTCATTCGTTTACAGCTAGAATATGTCTCATTAATTTGGGAAAATAATAGTATTGGACTTAGTAATGAAATTAAAGGAATCCAAAACAAAGTTCTCTAATTTATTTGTTTCAAATGTAAAATACCAAGGACCCTCCACCCACTCTGGCTATGATAAAATTTTAAATTATTTAAATGTACAATCTTTGAAAGTAAGAAGACATCATTTTTACGTCTCGTTTCTTTCACAATTACTTAATAATAATATTGATGACTCTTTCATTATTAGCCTTATTAGTTTTAAAGTTAACCCACAAAGTAAAACGTAAAAAAGTTTTATTTTACATACCATATCAATGTAAAAATTACTTACTTTGTTCTCCTATCAATATTTTAATGTGCCTATATAGGAAATAGCTTAGTTAATAAATTTGAATTTAAATTTATTTGAATATTCCTATTGTATTTTAATTATCTATAATTTATGTAAATTAAATTATTTTATATTTTATTAAATTATAAATTGGACATTTGTCCATTATATTTAAATTTTAAAATAAATAAATATTTGTACAAATTGTTATTATTATATTTTAACATACGTATTTTGGACTAATCAAAATGAATTATTTTGATAGTATATTATTATGCATTAACAAACTAAACGAATATCAATAATATTACAATAATAATTTAAATCATTGATATTTAAACAAATTCAGTGGGTTGAAAAACTTTCCGTATATAACGATCGTTTCCTTCTTTCGTCTGCGCTCGTTAGTAATAAATAAACGAGATTTCTTCCATTATAAACCGTGTGTATACGTAAATTGTAAAAGTTTAAATGACTATATACATGAATAAGTATAAAACGAACTTTGTGTTTGATGGTCGATTCTATTGAACTAAAGACTAAAGTAAACTATCGGGTTGAAATTCTACATATAAATATACCAATACATTAAATACATACAGGGAATCCATTTGAATTGGTGTCCTATATATATATATATATATATATAAAGCGTTTCTGATCGTATTTGCTTTTGATTCAATTTGCTATGCAAATGGATACAAAATGGTCAAGGGCTCTTTTGAAAAATGAATTCTAGTTACTGATATGTGAAAATAAATCCTATTTTAAAATGGACGACAAATATATTTCAAACTACATAAATATTAAATACAAAATTTATAAATATCCTTAAATAAAATAAGCTGAAAAAAACGATGAAAAATATATCTTATAAAAAAAAATACCGTCTCCTTAATTTTATCTATAAAATTTAATATATTAATTAATGTATTTATAATTTTAATAGGCAACGGATATGCAAGATATGTCATGTTTAGATGATTATGATGGTATGACTGATCTTCAAAACAGCGAAGATTTTCAAGCTGTATTAAACTCTCCTCTATCGGCTAGCTTAGCTGATCTAGCATACAGTTCAGGACAACCCATGTTCACAGATTTAGGAAGATCACCACTTCCATCACCAAGCTTCACCTACCCCACTCCACCAGCTAGCCAAGAAGGCCAATCTCCATCCCTAAATTTTCATTCAGTTATGTCAAACGGCCATCTTGGTGATTTTTTTTATTCATCTGATATGTCAAGTTCCGAAGCTGTTGAAGCAGCCTTAAGTGAAGTGTTACCAAATTTTGAGTCAGCTACAGATTCGCCTTTATCAGCTAATACGCCTGTTTCATCACCGATGTCAATACAAAATTCATCCGCTGCGCCATCACCATTGCCTAACCATCATCAACACACACTACAGGTATAAAATATTAGTAAAAAAAAATAATTCAAACATAATTCTAATTTATTCAAACATAATTTAGGTAATGATGCCAAATTCAGAAGACCCATTATTGTCTAGTAGTCCCAAAGAATTTAGGAAGAAATATGATTTCCAGACATGCCGCTTGTATGGTGTTAATGGAACTATGGCACAAGTAATAGATGGCAGTCAATTTCTGATCGACAAAAATGGAGATTTGAAATTAGTCCAAGCTAGTTACCAAAATCCCGGAACAATGTTCGTACAAACAGAGGCTCAGCTAATTGAAAAACATATACCAGTTTTAAAACAACCAAAACCTGACAATATCCAAAACATTGAAGACATTGATGATATTTTCCTTAATCCATCGAGGTAAAAATAAAACAAAATTTATATATTTCTACTAATATAAACAAATGTGTTAATTATTTTCGTCGTCTTAGTTTTTCTACAAATTCTACCAATCGAATAAACAGAAAACGTGGATTTGGAGAAACTGCAACATATAAATCATTCCGATCTAGATTACGTTGCCACAGACTTGGAATGTTAAATGAACCAACCTTACAATATACTCCTAAACCAATGATGAGTCCTTCTAGAAATGGAAGAGGTCTTTATTGGCAAGCAGTAACTTCATGGCCAAGCTCTTCAACTGTCAAAGGTAGTTATAAAATATACAAATTTGTATAGTGAATTTAATTTTTAATGTTTTAATATTTCAGAAATAATTGTTGAGGACTGCGTAGGACTAGATTCACCACCAGAATGTGATATAGTACCGCACATCAATCTTGGTTCAAATTTCCAAGCTATAATACCACCAGTAAACAAAATCAAATCCATTCGAGAACCGTCTAGTGATTATTTGTTATGGGACCCTTGTATTACAAATTCAGTTTCCGAAAGAGAAGGTAAACTAGATTCTATTAAAGTTAATATTTGTATAAGTATGATTAATTTGAATCTGAAATCTTCTAGTTGAAATGTACATGGACTTTGCTTGCTGTGCAGCAGTACCAGGTGGTGGTAGAAACAAGGAATATGCTTTACACTTACTTCATCTTTGCAAAGGAAATGTTCAAGTATGTCAATAAAGCGATGTTCAACCGTAAATAAATTATTATAAATTATAATTAATTATATTATTTATTAGGAAGCAATGTTAAAATTAATGCAACCAACGCCGTATCTTCCACAAGGACATCCCTTAATGAAGTTTGAATACACAGAATCAGATCATTGGACTCCGAATGAAGTATCTATATTTCATAAAGCTATATTTAAATATGACAAAGATTTTGCATTTATATCCAAAGAGGTAAATTATATATTTTTAACATAATATTTTAATTACACATGTTTATTTACGCATATATAAATTATGTGTACTATTTTTATAGTTGGGTACAAAAACATTGAAACAATGCGTACAGTTTTATTATTTGTGGAAAAAAGTTTGCCCAGAAGATTATAAGCAATTTCAATTTCAAAGACGAAAGTCTAGAAACGAAGACACAATGGTCAATACGAAATTAGACATTCCTGTAAGAACAATAATATCTATGTATTATGTTTTATTATATATCATATATATATATATATATATACAATATATGTATAGGAATTTCTTTATTCTTTTCTTAATCAACACACTCACGTTCTAGAGTTAATTTTATTATTCTTTTTTTCTATTCTATTATTTTGCCTTCCTCTAGGCTAACGACCTTAGGGTCACCACCAGTTCAAAGGATCAACAAACTTTCGTTTGCGAATTCTCAGACTGTTTGTCGGTGAGTAGGATCCTTTCTCTTTCCTCTTTCATATTCCTTTATATTTTTAACGTAAAATTAAAAATTAAAAATTATTAAAAATGATTATGTACGTTTTTAGACATTCAGTAACAAAATAGGACTATCAGCCCATATGAGGCTTCATACTAATGGAACACCTGACCGAAGGCAAACACCAACCCCAACACAGATTGACCCAAATTATGAAGAATTCCCCTGTAAAATTTGCGGAAAGTACGTGGTTCATGACTTCCTATTAATTTGTACTAAATTATAACATAATAATAATAATACGTTTTACGTTTTAGAGTATTTAACAAAGTAAAAAGTCGAAGCGCTCATATGAAATCACACAGGCCTCCTGATGCAGAACCTAAGAAACCGAAGTTGGATCAAACCGTCGACTATGGTCAAATGATGCAACTCAAGACGGTGGCAACACCGATTCAATTACATAGACATTGTTAAATTGACATTAATTTGCATTCGAAATGAAGCTCAAAATTGAACTGAGCTCGTACAATCAATAAAAATCCGTGTTCAAGGTTTTTGCTCTTTAAAATGTCCAAGCAATATATCAAATACCTGTATTATATATAATATGCATACATACACAAATATATATTAATATAATCATTGTATCATATATGAGTGTATGTGTGTGTATGTGTGTGTGTGTGTGTATGTGTGTATGTGTGTATAATTCATAAGTTCTTCCTTGATAAACTCTATAGCATCTAAATAAGCAATAATCATCATGTCTTGGACAATAATACGCAAACATTTGTGCCAATCATATTCACACTAGAATCAAAATGCTCAGTACGAAACCTTACAACTCTTTTTAGTCTCTAAGATTTTGAAAATAAATAAACCAAGTTTCGTCAATTAACACAACGTGATCAAAATAGTTTTAAATATGTATCAGTGGCAAACCCACAGGAAAAATCTAGTAGGAAATCTCAGTTCTACCTGGTTTTTATTTCAAAGCAGTAGAGGGAGTTGTATTGAAACGGCTTCAACTGACTGGTTTAGAAATTATTAAGGTCTATCTTAACTTTTTGTCCTAGACATGCCACTGGTGTGTTTGTGTTGATGATGTTTAGGTTGAAGAGGATTTGAATGTATATAAAATAAATTGTCGTGTACATTATAAGTTATAATCAAATAAAACATATACGTAAATACATTTTAAACACTAATTTGAGACGCGAATTTGGTACTTATTAAAAATTATATTTAAAATTCATCATTACATTATTTCTTATTAATAATTATTATTATATTATAGTGCCAAATAAAAGTATTTTCCCCTTTGTATTTTTATATCCTATTATTATAATTTTGTGAATATTAAAAAAATTCAAAGAAATGAAAAACATTAAGAAGTCGATGCTCAAATTCTTTGACTTAATTTTTGTAAACTTAATTTAGTTCCAGTCTTCCCTCCAAGTTAAATCCAATCTTCGAATGGTAGTGACTAGCTATATGATCACTGTTAATTATTTATATTAAACGAATCTATTAATATATGTCTTCATAATATATTTATTAAATAATTTTTCCCCTACCAGTTATTGTATTAATTATTAGTTTAATGTCCCGTTGTCGAATGTGAAATTACAAAACGCCCATGCTCGTCATCGGTTCACAAAATTGTTTATACAGGCTCTTGTCCCATGCATGTTTTTGAAACGTTAGTAAAAATATATATACATATTAATGATAATGATAATAATAATAATAATAATAATAATAATAATAATAATAATAATAATAATAATGTTATTACGCGTCGCTTTTATATTATTATATTATAATTCGTATAAAAATGTATATTGAGATGTTAGTGATTAGGTAGTGGTAGTATAAAAAGGTTTACTCTGCGCCTTTTTATTGCGCTACTTGAGGGTTTTGTTTTTTGTTTTTTTTTTTAATGTTATTTGTTGCCAGTATTGATTTTTGTTATGTTTATTTACTTTAAAGGGAGCAATTTGACATTACTCTTCTACCGCTCCTCCCCAAAATACGTTTTTTTTTATCCGGTCCCAAGCGTTGCCGGTACATTCCATCATTCCCCCTACGTTCGAATTTTCCGGCTAAACATTGTGCGCCCACCAAAGGGTAATGATAATAATTAAAGGAAATAACGCTAAAAGAAATTGTTATAGTTATTTTAGATAAGAGTTATACGATATAAAATTAAAATTATATTAATGAATATGATTATCTTAAATTATTTAATAGAAAAAAATATTTAAAAATATTTTAGTACATTCTTAATATATTATTATTATGATACATTTTTAGTATATAGATCTAAGTTATTATGTGTTTAGAATGTTCGTTGTTGTTTTGCGCTCGAAAGGAAAGGAAAAAGTTATTGTAAATTTTTATGTTTTATTTTATTTTATTTTTTTTTTTTTTTTGTTCGTTTATAGTTAATTTACTGGCTAACTACAATATTGTAAATCAATACAATAAGTATATGTAACTAAAAATGTTTGTAAAAAAATAGTTATTTTTTTGTTTCACTTTTACTATTTCTATTAAATGTATTATTTTTTTTCGGTATTTTATCGAATCATTGTATACAATCAACAATGAATGATTTAATTGTACTATTTATTTTATTTAATTGTTGTGGTCTTTCAAAGAGGAAACGAATAAATAAATATTAATTAATGGTTATTAATAAAATGCTATCTTTTATATTTTAAGTACGTATCCTGATTACAGTGCTAATTTAGTCAACATTTATTTTATTTACATTGAATATTTTGAAATATTCATTCTAAATTTGTTACCAATTTAGAATTGACAATCCTTATACACAGAGGTTAAAGTAGGGAGCTTACGAGGACTCAACCGCTACTCGATTACGATTAAAAAGCATCCCCTTCAACATTTTGAAAATAAAGCTTATTTAAATATATACGGAGCACTCAAAATTGTATAGGCTTCATAGTCCCTTTTACCATTTTATATAGTTCTGATTGTCTAAAATTTAGACGAAATCATATATTTCGATTAATGTGAAAATAATCGAGTGATTCCCTTGATCTCAGAATAATTAATATTTTAATAATCACTATTTTAGCCTTCAATTTTTTTCATTTTAGTACATTTTTCCTCTCAATATGCGACTTTGAGTGAATTCAAAGTGCCAACAAATTATATTAAATTGTCACAATGATATAATATATTTGATTTAAATAAACGATGATCAAAAACTTAATTTTAAAATTTAATTTATGCAATGTGTCATAAACAATATTTTAATTCCTACACATAAAAACTTAAGTCCCATTATGCTTATCTAAATCATAATAGACTAATGGTCGCATAATCCATCTTAATTTATTAAAACTATAAAATATAAGTTCATAAATGAGTTTTTTATTACACAATGCATAATGTGCATGGTTAGCATCAAAGTAGTTATAAATTTATAATAGATGGTAATTCTAATTCGATGATTATCCAGATGATCCAGATTCGATGACATACCATAATAGTGCACTTGTTTTATCCATGGCAAAAATTTAAATGTCTATTATAGTATCATAATAAGGGTACTTGTCATACTTACGACTTAAAATACACCGTATAAGTATCTTATATATCTAAAACTGTGGTCATATACGTAACTACCACAGAACATTACTAAACAAAGTTTTATTAGTGATTAATAAAATATTAAAAAATTAATTTTACTATTACTGATAAAAATGTAAAATACAGCTTGTGAAACTATACAATTAAATCCAGGGATTGAAACCTTAATGCTTTTATCGGTTTCGGTTTCGGTACAGTTTTATAAAAAATTTAAAAAACGGTTTCGGTTCCGATTTAGATTTTCTAAATCTTAAAATAAAGATTTTGGTTCTGGTACAAGTTAATACCGATTTTAACCGGTTCTCAATTTTGTTTTTTAACTTTAATTTTACATGTCGCTTCATCTTTTTGTTTATCATATATAAAATATAAGCGTATCGATAATTTTTTTACACGGACCATATTGATTATTGATTATTAAAAAATAAATTGTAATAAATGAAATAACTATACACACAAGAGTTGTAGAATCGTGTAACTTGTGAAACTTGTAAAATATTACTATTACGCATTCACCCATATATATTTCATTATTGAAGATTTAATGTTCCCAATTTTCCATCACTTATTTATAATAAATAATAATAGTATCTTCATAATTACGCAAAAATAGATATATAAAGTAGGTATATGTATATACTATAAACATTTACGCAAACTTAAATGCACAGGAAATAATATAATATGTATTTATATATTATATTTTAATGTATTATACTATTCTAATTTTCTTAAAATAACAGATAACATTTTTAAATAACATTTTTCAGAATTATCTAAACTTATCTATATATATATATAATTTATACCGATTATATTATAAACATTTTCAAAAATAACAAGTATATTTCCGCACGTGTCATTTATAACTGAAATAATATGCGCCCATATTATTTTATTTTTATTATTAACATATAATAATTCATACTTACAATAACATTTTATTATTTCACAAATCATCAATTTTCTATGGCTCAAATAAAAAAAAAAAATTATCCTAAAATAATATTTAAAAAAATATAAAACAATATTTAAATTTGTAAAGAAAAGCAATAAATGAAATAAAAATGTTCTCATAAAATATATTTTTCACCTAAATGTTGTAAAATACTAAAAGAAAAATTTGAATGAATCAAAATCAACAATAATTATTAATAGATGACCGTAAATTTCTATCGTTTTCTTCCAGCATTGAAAATGAACCGTGATCTTGATGACTTTTTAATGAAATTCCCTGCCTACCACACAGCAAAACAACGCGAACAATTGGTATTAATTTTTGTCTATTTTCAAGTTATTATTATTTTCGTGTTTTGTTAATTTCACTAATATTATTAATTTTCTTGTTTTCATAAATTAATTTGTGTTTTATGCGTCTTCCAAAAATTTTTGAATGGTGTTCCCTAAACTTATCGAATGCTTTTTTTCCCGAAACACTGTTTGAACTAAAATATTCGTGGATTGATGACCTCCTTTTCACACAGATTGTGATCCAAATATGACATAATATCGACACTGAACTCCATCCTCACTTACAGATTAAACTAACCAAGTAAAATTACGCAACCAAGAATGCTGACATTTTAAATTTCTTCGAAATGAAGTTGAAGATGAAGTTGATGTCTGGTTTTTAAGGACGCATGATAATTTCATATTTTTCAATATCATTCAATTTTCGTCTACAAAAACGTGCAATATCATTAGGGATATCCTAATATATAATGTAATTATTATTTAAATCTCAATTTTAATATAATAATGTAAATTTATTTTTATTTTTATATTCATACAATGAGTAGATAACTTTAAAAAAATATAAACTGTTTTGTTTTTTCTTAAAAATATTTATAGTTAATAATAAATTTGTATATTTTTATATTATTAAGTCGATGTATTAACTCACAATATAATCCACAGTAGATTGTATTTCGTTAAGTTTTTGTTTTTTGTTAACTGATAAACTATCCACGGAATATTCTTTAGAATAAGAATATGAAGTAGTTAAATGGTAATTGTTGGGTTTAAGAACTACAAAATTGTACCAAAATTCAATTACTGTAATTTGTATTAGAACTTATTTTAAATAATATACAGTACTTAATTGCAGGGGCGCCATTAGGGGTATCGCAGGGTATACATTAGCGGCCCTATTTTCTCCGTATCATGATTGGCCTGCCTTAATTTCATACTAGCGCCGATTCCCGATGTGTCAGAGTTAAATTGAATCAATATAAGATAAAAATATTTTAGAAATATTGGAATATTCATAATAAATATATATAATTTTAAATTAAGATGCTATTATTAAATGTTAGAATTGGGCTTATAGATGGCAGTGTAATCTAGTTACATAACAGCATATTAAATATATAATATTTCAATTTTCATTGTTATAACTGTGGCCTAGTGGTAGAAAAATATGGCCTGGTAAAAATTTTGGCAGCCCTATTTTAAAACTGAAATAGCGCCCCTGCTTAATTGACCTAACCTAATATGAGTAAATGTATATTAATTAATTTGGTTTAGAGTTTTAGACAATAATTTCTTATTCCGTCTCAGTAAGTAGAAAATATTTTTCTAAACACGGGAAATATGTTAGAAATTTAAAAACTTCTTGGAAACGTTTTAATAATTATATCAGATGTTAAAACGTTGCGATAGAAACATATTTATTTATTATTTAATATATATAAGTGTTAGAAATATTGAAATATCGCTTAGTTTATTTAGAGACACCAAATTGAGAGCACATATATAACTACGTATTTATTTTTATTTTTTTTCGATCGAATATTTCTCGGACTAATATACATTTTTTAAAATGTTAAGATTTGATTAATATTATCCTGCAAGAATTTATGATATTAATGATAAAGATACACGTTTCTGAGATACGCAATATTTGAGTCAATTGCTAGTTGACAATGCAGATTGCAATGATTTTAAAGTCCAGCGACAAACACATAAGAGTAAGCATTTTGCAACTAGATATGTATTTTATGAAATATGATATTATATCGATATATTTTATTATTCTCAATAGTCTATAGTTTTATAGGATATGCGTTAGAACTGGCACATAAATATTAAAATAATAATATCCGATTAATGGCTCTATATTTATTAATTATAATTAATATTGTCATAAATAAAATCAAAACAGGTCGCCGTTAGTGTCCTTCCACTCTCTGGACCACCTTACCCCAACAAACACAAAAAATATTATATTATCTCTATTGCGGATTTCCCGCTACAATTAGCATATTACAAAGATGCGATGGGCAGCGTATATAATAATGTGTTATAGTATGTTTTTTATAATCATTTATGTATTATTTATGTTATTATATTTATAATACCTGATAATTATATCAGATGTTAAAACGTTGCGTTAGAAACGTCTTTATTTATAAAATAACATATACAAATGTTGGAAATATTGAATTATTGCTTAGTTTATTTATAGACACCAAAGCGAGAGCACGTATATACCTATATATATATATTTATAATTTTTTTGATCGGACTTTTCTGGGATTAATATACATTTTTAAAATGTTAAGATTTGATTAATATAATCCTGTAGGAATTTATGACATTAATGATAAAGATTTCTGGGATACGCAATATTTGAGTCAGTTGCTAGTTAATTGACAAAGCAGATTGCAATGATTGTAAAGTCCAGCGACAAACATATAAGAGTAAGCATTTTGCAACTAGATATATATTTTATGAAATATATTATATCGATATATTTTATTATTTTCAATAGTCTATTAGCATATTACAAAGATGCGATGGGCAGCGTATATGATAATGAGAAGAATCTACAATAGACACAAAAGGAAAATGAATTACATAAACAAATGATAATATCCTTAGAAGAAAAATTGACTATAAAAAAAAGACAAATTAAAACATATGAAATAACTAGTTAGTAAAACCATATATTATTTTGACGCTATACTATAAACGTAATAAATAATAATAATAATAAGGATATAGATTAGCTGATACCATTGATTATAGAATAGACAGATAGCCCATGCAATGTTAATATTTGGCGACTACTTCTGGAAGGATGCGACCATTTTGAAGCGCTAGTGTAGAAAGGATGTAGAGCGATATCTTTGCCATAGGTAGATGGGTTATATGTGGATTATTGGGATGCAAGGTGGTACTCCCGTCACAGTATGATGAAACGTGTGGGGAATAACTTATTATGGCGTTTCTAATAATGGAATATTTGTTATATTAATATTGGAAATTCTGACTTCAATATTTGATTGTATTATTGTAATATTAAGCGTGTTTTCGCGACAGGTACGGAAAGCAAAATGTTTACAGACCGATACGCATTATAGTTTAGATAACAAGTTTATGCATCGATAAAACCAGTGAAAACTGATAATACAAATTTAAATCGCCTATTAAAATATCTATTTTATTTCACGACAGTACGAGTGTACAATACAGTGTATTTTGTATTATCATTTTTATAATAAGAAATACAAAACTGTTGGTGAAGGTGTTTAGTGATAAGTGCAAACATTTTAATAAACAGTTTCCTTTCGGTACCTTCGCGAAAACACGATTATTGTCTTCACAGTTCACAATGTATTACTCGTTGTCCAGTGTCCACTGTGGTGACTGTATTTGAATTTAAATATTTGTATATGCTAAATACTAAATACTAAATGTTTTATTTAATCTGTACTTATATACAATTCTCTTATTTAAATTGATCTACTTCTGTAAATTTCGTTGTGAGTTCGTTATTTGTTTTCGCACTTACGGTCCCACAACAAACATTTATATTTGTAAATTCGTGATAGTATTTGTTTTTCATTATTTTAATTTTAAATATGTCGTTCATACTGGAGTTAACAACATAATATTAAAAAAATTAGTTATTAATGTTTTTCATTTGTATTGTGTGATCAATGCACAAATAATCAAAGTACTTAAAAATTATTAAATATTTCAGATTATTTTTTATTAGCAATAATAAAATATTTTCTTTATTTGACGTTCCCTAGTTACCTAAAAGTATTAGAAATAATTTAATTAAAGCCTGTTATAATATAAAAAATAACATTAAAATTTTATTTGATAACATAAAAGAAAAATATGAGTAAACAAACAAAATCATAAAAGTAAGGCTCTCATCAAACTAACAAATACACAAATTTATCCAAATTGTTTTCAAAATATATGCATTAAATTAGAAGCACAATTATTAAATAATTCCATTTCAGCAACGATCCGAGCTTGTATACAAACAGAACAACTTCAAAGTAGCACTTCTTTGAATATCACAGATAATTAAAACTTAATACGAGTTAATCAATAATTTCTTTGTAATTTTATAACAAGTATTTATATAGTCATAATCCATATCACTGTGCATTAACTAATTCAGAAACAGTAAATATTTTTTTAAATAAATCTTCACAAATTTACAAAAATTTAAAAAAGGAAAATTAATACAACCACCTTATTTTAAAGGTTTCACACAGACAATCAATGGTGTATTACAATATTTTGAAGTAGAAAAAAATCCAATAATATTATTTTTTTAATGACTAATCATTTGAATCAGGATGCTTTAGAAAATCTTTTTAGTATTATTCGATGAAATAGTGGTTATAATAAAAATTCAACAGCTAGAACAGTTTGGACTTCAATAAGAAGTATCTAATTGTATTTTTCTTTATGTACATCCAAAGGTACAAATTGTGAGAAGACTCAAGTAAATTATTGATAATTCAATAAAAATCGATCTAATAGGACCACAAAATAATTTAAATTCTAAGAGTTCCACATTATTATCTGACTCTGATACCGTATATATTTCTATAATTTATCTCTTTGTTTATCTTTTTCTTCTATGTCAACTGATGATAATTCTTTTAATATTGAAAATGTAAATAATGATGTTACTTTATAGGACTCTTCTGTTACATACTTTGCAGGATATTTAGGATATAAATGGATAAAAGAAATTAATAGCACACATTGTTATTGTGAACCTTCTATAAATAAAAATTTAAATGATAAAAAAAAATTACTTTTAATTAATAAAAATTACGCAACAATGGATAATGAAAATGGATTTAAAACACGATCAATGTAATAAATAAAATGTTAAATATTTTTGAAAACAATTTTAAAAATTTGCATAAAAAAAATATACTATTATAAAATGACTAAATAAATCAAAACTGTATAAAACATAAAATGTACATAATCGAACTACTATTAATATGTAAAATATTTAATAAAACAAAATTGTTTTCAAATACATCTAAATTGTCAAAACTTTTTAAATTACAAATTTTAAACCATATTAATTAATTAATAGGAACCTTTATTTACTTTTACTCATTGTTTCTATAAATCTTATAAGTTCCTTTATGTTCTGACATTGTACCTATAAGAGTTAATTCAATCTACAGTTACACGTATCAATTTACAAAACCTTCAACATCGACAGAAACTAATTCTAAAAAATATGTATTTTATTTTTTATGATAAATTTACGTTTATAAACTTTTATCTAAAACAATATTTTATTATTTGAACAAGAGAAAATATTTAAATTTATTATTAAACATAATTTAAAAAAATTAAGAACTGATATTTTAAAATATTATGCTGCGTGTCATGGTTTTTTAATTTTTATACGTTTAGATGGTCTGTAAATTTTCATAAATAAAACATTACACTGGTATTTTATTAATTTTAAAAACAATTATGAATTTGTTAATTCCTTTTCTTTGTTTGTACTAGATGATTTTTGAAAATATTTATATTATAAACAGGGGCGTCCATAAGTAAAATTTTAAGGGTGGGGGATAAAAAAATGTTTTTTTAATTTCACTATTTATATGTACCCAATAGATAGACAAATATTATATTGCACAGTGTCTTTGTGTTTGTCACTCTATGACTGGATAAGTGTTAATGAATTAATCTATCAATAAAATTACAAAACGGCATTATGATTTTGTTTATATTTCATTTTTAAATACATATCCCCCACAAATCTAAGAGGGAGTTCTCCCTCACTTGCCCCACCCTGTGAACTTCTTTTCTTTAAATTTGTTTAGAAATATTATTCGTCTAAACTTCCTCAGAAAACCATAATTACAAAAATTCACAATTATGTTTCGTACAAAATACAAATTGGATATACATAATATAAACAACACTGTTTAAATAAAACAAGGAATTTCCTATATAATATGACTCCCATAGTCCCATGAAACAGCCTATATAGAATATTGTCTAAATGTTTTCATATTCAAATTGGTGGACGATATGTTGATGATCTATTTATTATTATTTATATAATTAGACAAACAGAAACCGGTTTCAGATAATATGCTGCCTCGCGATACATAATATATATATATATATAATAGGCACGCAGTCGTGGTATTAAAAGTCACATTGACTGTTGAAAATGGAAATAATATTTAGGGCTCGGAAGTTGTAGGAATTACATATTTGTTTGTATGCTTTTGATTTATAGCAGACCAATTTAGGAATCCATTCTATACAATGACGGGTTTAAAAATGAAAATTAAAAATGCATATTTTGTCATTTTGCATACATTTTTATGCATATTAAATTTTTTTTTTTTTAAATTAATGTTTTAATTTTTTTAACTATGTATTTTGTATTTAATTATGTAACATAGGTATTTAATGTCATCGTTGCCCTTGGCTATTAACTTAACGACACGGCACGGTACGTATTTAATCTAATCTTATTTTTAAATATGTAAATGCCGTAATTAATTTATCGTTAATCGCAATTGTAAATTATTGATTATTATCGATTGTACACGAATGAGTTTGTTCTAGAATCTAGATATCGCTATATCGTAATAGATCACAAATCTAAAAAAAATTTCTTTCACATTTTTGTTTACATATTTTAGATTTTTATGTACATATTTTGTCTATTTTAGCTCCTACAACTTCCGAGCCCTACTAATATTCACTATTGTAGGAAAAAGTAAAATTAATTATTTGTCCATTCATACAGCGCCACCTCTCGGCAACCCGTATAAATATATTATTAGTAGCCAAATTTCCCTATGCCGAGGGCTATCTGTTAATTCTATACTCAATGATGATACGTATCTGTTCTTATAAAAAAAATCAGTGTAGTACCATCTAAAGAAATCACGTTTGATAGCACACGTGCATGCTTATTGAATGAGTACAATACAAATTATGAAAACCGGGAATATCAATTTTAGAAGTTCCTCCTTCGTCCCTTCAGTTCTCGGAGAAATTAGTGATTAATTATAATTAAGATTTGAATGCAATAATATAGCATTAAAAAAAACGATTCTGAGTGAAACTATATGTAATATAATAAAATGATAATCCGTTCCAAAATTTTACTACGTGTGTTAACTACCTATGAGAAAAGTTAAAACAATTTACAAATCCATACGTTGAAAATTGCATAAGTTATCATGAAAATCTAAAATCAATTTCGTCAAAATCATAATTTCCGTAAATTTTGCCAAAGAACTATCAAAGTATGGCAGAAAATCGGCATAATTACGATTTCCATTAGGCAATGGAATTTTTTCCAAAAATGTTTAATATTACCTGCAAATTTGGGTTTAACGGTTTAACTCCTTGAAATTAGATCATAGGAACATGAAATTAATTTTAAATATTTACATTGGTAATTTACACACGTGGTAAAATTTTGGAATGGATTATCAGTATAGTATATTATAATATACTGAGTTTCACTCAAAATCGTAATGCATTATATCATTGCATTCAAATCTTATTTATAACAAAACAACTAATTTCTCCGAGAACCGAAGATAAAAATGAGGAACGTCCACCAGTGGCAGCGTGAACATTTTAAGTTAGAGAAAAACCAAAATATTTGGTCTATCGATAGCATACCCTATTTGTGGTATTATTTCTACCCGAAAAACTGTTTTCATACACACAAAAAAAAACATCTATGTAAAACCAATACATTCCTCGATTCGCTCAGAATCTAAAAATAAGGTAGAATAAAAAAAATTAGAAGTTATAAATGCATATCAAAATGACACTAAATGATATAAACTAATAAATAAAAATTGTAATTTCAGTTATCATTTAAAAAAAAAAAGTTCAAATGAAGCAATCACAATCAGTACCCACATCATGATGCATCTTACAAAAATAGTACAAATACAATTATATAAGTAGCATCATTTGTACAGGTTTTTAGTAAACTATTTTTTTTTTAATAATATATAAATAAAAAGATTGGAATAAATTTAAATTACATATAATTAATATACAATTGTACATTACTTATGTATTTTTTATGTTACAGTATTTATAACATCAATTTTACAGGTTATTAAGTGAGTTATTCTTATTCGTTCATAATTTATTTCTTATATGATTTATCTCATATTTTGGACAGCTTGATTATTACTGATTGAGTGGCGTAGGCAATGAGTAAGCCGAAAGCGTTGGAGGCCACAGTAAAAAATAAGGGAAAAAGCTCCATAAAAAACCCCCAAAAAATTATGTTTGTTTCTCTACAGGTTTTTAAGTAAGTAATATCCAATTATTATAGAAAAATATTTTTATTTTTATGTAAGATTGCATAATTTAAGTTAGTTTGATTCCCTACAGGTTTTCAATTAGGTAATATCCCATTTTTAAATTCAAATATATATATTCTTTAAGTATTTTGTACTATAATATTTAATCACGTTTCTTAACCTGCAGGTTTTTATGTAAGTATAATATAATTTTTATATTCATATTGTATTATTGCAAAATTAATTAT
>CM023358.1:3495996-3572877 GCA_013282895.1 Eriosoma lanigerum | reverse complement strand
AATCAAATATTTATATTTCTAAAGTATTTTGTTCTATAATTAAATTTAATCACGTATCTTTACCTTCAGGTTTTTATGTAAGTATAATATAACTTTTATATTTATATTGTATTATTGCATAATTTAATCTTGATTGTTTCCCCACAGCATTTCAAGTATGTAATTTTTAATTTTTAAATTTAAATATTTATAGGCCTTATGTATTTTGTACTATTATAAAATTTAATCTCGTTTCTTTACCTGCTGGTTTGTATGTATGTATAATTTTATTATTTATATTTTAAACATTTTGTAGCATTGAATAATTTAATCCGGTTTGTTTTTTTACAGGTTTCATATAAATAATAACCAATTTTTATTCTTTATTATTTTGTACTACTGCATAATTTAATTTTTTTTTTTTACTGCAGGTATTTAGGTAAGTTTAATTTTATTTATATATTTAATTATTTATATTTAATACATTTTGTAGTATTACATATTTTAATCCTGTTTATATCTTTTCAGGTTTTCATATAAGTAATTATTAGTTTTTATATTAAAATATTTATATTTTTTATTCTTTCAGCTATAATAAAATTTATTCATGTTTTTTTTACCGCAGGTTTATATGTTATTTTAATTTAATTTATATGTTTTATTATTGATACTTTTAAACATTTTGTACTTTTGTCATTTTGAACTTTTTATATTTTGTCAACTTTTCTCAGAACACATGTAAGATTTTTTTATTTATAATTAAATATAATATTTCAATTTTTATATTAAATACATTTTTCTTATCATAAATGTAATTTTTATGTTGCAGTATTTAATATATTTTTTCACAGGTTATTAAGAGTATTTATTTTTCCTTTTTTTAATATTTCTCACATAATTAATATGGATTTATTTATATTCTTTATTATAAATATGTCATTATATATTTTATTTTTTTGTTTCTTTCTCTACAGGTATTAATGTGACATATGAGTATATTATAACATTTATGTTTAAACATTTTTATACTCTTGCATAATTTAATCATGTTTGTTTTTCTTCAGGTTTTCAATTTTTAAATTCAAATATTTATATTCTTAAAGTATTTTGTACTATAATGAAATTTAATTATATTTGTTTTTCTACAAGTTTTCAAGTAAGTAATATCTATTTATTGTATTAAAATATGTATATTCTTAATTATTTTGTACTATTTCATAATTTAATCCTGTTTGTTACTTTACAGGTTTCATATAAGTAATATCCAATTTTTAAATTAATATTTAAAACATTTTGTAGTATTGTAATAATATATATTGTGTTTGTTTTCCTACTGGTTTTCAAGTAAGTAATACCCAACTTTTATATTAAAATCTTTATATTCTTATATATAATTTAATCATGTTTGTTTAACTGCTGTTATTTATATAAGTCTAATTCAATTTTAATATTTAATTATTTATATTTTTAAACATTTTGTAATGTTACATAATTTAATCAAGTTTGCTTCACTACAGGTATTAATGTGAGTAAAATGCAATTTTTAAATTAAAATATTTTTATTTTTATCCTTTTTGTACTATTGACAAATTTTACTAGTCTTTTTTTCAGCACTTTACAATGGACACATGTAAGTTTTTTTTATTCAAAATTTAATTATTATACTTCAAATTTTACTACAAATGTATTTTTATATTACAGTATAAATAACGGGATCAAAAGTAAACACTAGGAGTAATCTACTTATGATATTAGTCCATTCAAATTGGGGTACATTCCCTACAATCCTCAGTACAACGGCTCTAGCGCTCTTTCACTGAACAGTGGCATATGCTTGCTCATTTATATATTGTAGTAACTCATTCTAAGAAGGTAGATGTGGCCGTTAATGAATTCTGCAGAATAATTACAACAGCCTGACTGAAACCGACTAACATTTACAAATTTTACACTATTTGTGGTATAGCTCCACCAGAAATTAGACGACATATTATAGCAGAAGAAGAAAGAAAGAAGTGCTATTATAACGGAAAACAGATTTTATTCGGATATAAACCACGAAATAACAGATTAAAGTTGAGGCATAGTTTCACCTCCTCCTCATACTATAATTTGATCTATTCAAGTTTTAGTATTTTTATTATAAATGACTAAATTTAATATTTTTATAATAAATGGTAGCTTACCTGTTATTAAAACTTAAACTTTATGATATAATTTACTTTGGTTCATTGATATTTCATTTTTAATTTATACATAAACATATAATTGTAATAGAAAAATTGTTACTAGTGTCAAATACTTCTTCATCAAAACTATATTCTAATTGTTTTGCTTTTGTATCAATCGGAGTTAAATTCGTTAAATTTTTTGTGATCGAATTGTCCGTAGTCACTGTTGATTTATTTACTAAAAATCGTTTGATAATGGCAATTTATTAACAATGCCAAATGTCAAAATATTAAAAGTACAAATTTATATTTATTTAAACATGGTATATTTTAATCATTGAAGAGTTAAAACGAAACGAACAGTAACGGTGACTAACCATAACACAACTGATAATATTTAAAAATTAATAGCAATACACAGAGAAAAAAATGTTCATTATTAATGCCTATAATACGTAAAAATGGCCAATGACCATTAGCAAACGCGGCCTAAAATAGAAAAAAAATACGTATAAAAAAAATTATTTACACTAAAAATCGTGGCACGCAGGATTGTCTTATCGATGATCTTTCCCAACGTCATCGTTGCAGCGTTACCCCTTTCTCTATCACAACTAAAAATAACATTCTCACCACACACGATTACGTATCATACTGTAATACATTTTTATTGAAATACTAAACCTAATCAAAACAATTTTTTTCTAACTATTTATAAATTATATTTTCTTTTTGCATTGAGCATTGGACTTATACTAGTCTAGTATTTTTATAAAAAATGTGGGTGGGCACATGCCTACCGGGCCCACCCCCTAAACACGCCACTGATACAAAGATGAAAAGATAGATGTCAAGCAAACCAATATTGACAATAGACACAGAGAACTAGTAGTGGGAATTATCGTTCCAATCGGTACAGTTACAATGAAGTACCGATTCCAAAATACTCGTTACATCGGTACAATCGTTACATTTTTTTATTTAGTTACATTTGTACTCATATTATACACTATATACATTGTACTATATTATATTATTTGAGATTCCAGTTCGTGTGTTTTAAATTATACTAAAGTACAATATAATAAAAAGTGGGAAGGTCATCATGAAAGGTTATCTTGAAAAGCCTAAACTCAATTTCATCAAAATTACGAATTCGTGAATTTTGGCGTTTTTCCGCCATTATTTGGTAGTTTTTCTCCACCCAAGAAAATTTTTTTGAGAAATTTGAAAAATGAGCTAAATAAAGTACCGACTAGACACAATTTTCTACCGAAAGCATACCCTATTCGTAGTAATTGGACTATTATTTCTACACGAAATCGTGCTTTCAGACATAAACAAAACAAAATATAATTCGATTTTTCGATAGCCACAGCTTACTAACAAATATCGTCACAACAACAGCGGCTGATAGAGTAGACCATAGACAAGAATATTTAATAATATATGGACTATGGAGTAGACACTATACTGATACGTGATTCGACCATTATAAATGTATAATAATATATTACGTTATATCATTGATTATAGAATAGATTCTATGATCGTGACAACTCGTTACTATTCGACCACCGTCGGTAATCGGTACTCGGTGACGTATCCCCATGTATATGGATGGGGACCAATTTATAGTTGGAAACTTTATACCGAATGTACCGATGGAACAAAGTAACGAACGTGAAACGATAAATGTACTCGTTCCACCAATGTAATTGTTACTTTGTACCGAATACAGCAGTAACGACTCACCACTACAGAGAACCTCTTACCAGGAAGAAACCTGAAATATGGACTCTGGAAAACCTTAAACTGTCTTTGAAGTAGGAAAAACAAAAAAAGACCTCTTTTGATGGATTATAGGAGACTGTAGAATTCGAATGCAGAGACGACCAACACCTACTGCAGTACGATATGAATAACACGAATTGTGTGTAAAAAGATACAACCTTTTCAAAGAACCTACTGACGAAGTACTAAAACTGATCCAATATTAGCTCAAAAAAGGAATTTGAAACAGCTGACTGATACGAAGAAAAAGAAGCATCAATATTATTATTACATTTTTGAAATGTTTATAATTAAATCATTTTAACATTCTCAATATAATTTAAATTATTTATATATTATCATTAAAAATTAATCATAATATAATAGTGTTTTAAAACACATAATATATTACAATATGATATTATGATTATAATAACTTTAAACTTACTATTGATAAATAATACCTATACAATATAGGTACCAAGAAATAGTGACTGTTTGACATTACTTGTGGATATTCCCATATTTTAAGGTGAGTTTCCACTACACGCGTCTTTACCGCTAATTCACAATAGTTGTCGGTAAATATCAAAGAAAGCCACGCGTAGTGGAAACGCGCCTTTAGATTTGTCATTTTCCCTATACTATAGTTAATAATATTTATATTTTTAATACGTTATTAATATTTTATTTAGTTATATTTTATATTATCAACAATTTATACCAGTATAGTGGTTTACCAATTAATATCGATATACATATTATTTACAGTAACGTGTTTACTTATCAATAGTGTTTAATTTTTTTTTCTACTGGTAATTGGTTGTTTTACATAACTTCGACCTTATTTTTCACAATCTTCAGTAAGCCTCTTTAATCCAGTGTATGTGTTTTTGCTATATAGTTTTTACTATTATTAGTTATTACTTATTATTTTTAATATTTTCCCATTTTTACTTAATGTACAGTCTACACGACTTTATGTCTTTACAATCTTACACGAGTTATACATTAATCAATCCTCAGTCAGTTTTCTCTTTATTGTCTACTGTGTTGTTTTTGTTTATGTGATTTGTAGTAATTAAAATGTTCAGTATATTTAATAAAACAAATTAAAAACAAAAATTAGAAGATAAAAATAAAAATGTGTATGAGCAATCAAAGAATGAGAATGTAAAAGTTGTAAGTATACTTAACGTATAAGTAATAAGTTTATAGTTATAACTTATAAATTTATTATAATATTAATATTGTAATTAGAGTCCAAATAGTTCATTTTTATGTTTTTAATTCGGACCATTATTTCTACCCGAAAATGTTTTCATACATCAGTAAAAAAAAAAAAATTATAAATTGCCAGTCACGATTTTCAAAATGTTTTGTAAAGTAGTATATGATTAGGCTTCTATAAAATTTTCAAACCGATAAACCAAAAATTGTAGGTAATATTAAACATTTTTGGAAAAAAATTCAAAGCTTTATATTTTGCCATTAAATCACTTTAATATAGGTACTTTAAACAATGTTATTTTAGGATTTCTTATTAACGCTTATGCATCCAACAACAGAACATAGGAAAAATTCAAAATAACGGAAACACTCATATTTTGGTAGTTTTTCTTTTCTAAAGGAAAAACTTAAATTTTTAAGAAATTCGAAAAATAAGCTAATTAAAATACTATGAGGGCGGGCACTACACACCTTCAAATAGTTTGTGAATAATCATATTCACATTTCCATCACTACTTAATATATAATTATCGTAATACAACTATTTTGGTATCAAAAAAAAGGGGAGAACTTGGCCCGTGCTTCTATATCGGTATTTTTAATTATTACATTTTACAATGTTTTATACTAGTTTAAAAAACTGAAAAAAATTGTTATTAAACTTAGTATAATTAATAAAATATTGCTTCAAATTAAAAAAACCGACGTACAAGAAACAATTATGTTCTCCTCTTTCTTTTTATACCAAAATTGTTTTTCTAAGATTATTTTACAGTGAGTACTGATAGAAATACAAAAACACTTTAAGCAGAACAATTTAATTTATGCCGTCATATTGTGCTGTTTTTATGTATAGCGGCAGCGTTCGATAAAAATATGTTATGGACCATATTAAGATAACCGCCATAATTCAAAATCAAAATTTAATGTTGTTGTACACGCGCCTGTGGTATGTCGCAACGATGTAATAATTTTAATGAATGGTCAGTGACCTGTGGTCACAGAATTACAATAATATAAAATAAAAATAATATAATATTTGGCTCGCACAACTATCGTAATAAGTAGATACAAATTGCTACCGAAAACATAATCATAGAATAAGACCTATAGCATAAACCAATAACCATTAACAAACCTGGCCCTAGTGAACCATATAGTCATGCCATGAAATACCAACTCTTCGTGTATTAGAAGCTTATCAAACTAATTACTTGTATTTTATAGGCCGCTGTGATAACTAACGGCCCGTTCTTGAGAAATTAAAAGATCGACAACCGCACTATCTCTAGTGGGCTATCATTCGATTTAACGATCATCGAATAGCGACTGTCATTTATACTAGACGCGTTCCACCAGAGTTTAGCAGTATCATCGCTTAATAATCGCCAGAAAAACGATCGAACGTCGACCACCGGAGTCGCGACAAAACAAATTCAATATTTTCACCACGATTTTGCTACCTGGCATCAACTGATTATTTCGTCTTATTACAATACTGACCAAAATAGCTTCACAAATGGATGTAATGCAACAGACCCAAAGCGTTTTGTTCATAAGTAGTTTGACGGCTGCTACAAACGGACGTATAATAGCAACGCTTTCGTCCGCGAGATGGCGCAGCGCTCAGCTTTTCTGTGACCATGTCACTGTACAAACATTTTCAATCGATTTTCAAATTCTTTGAATTATGAACACGATCGTTAAAAATCGGAATTTTTTAATCAAAATAGTGTTATTTTACGTGGATTTTCGCTACACGTTTTAATGAAAATGAAAAATTATGTTTTTACGTATTTCTTCCTTTTCCTATTTCTTCGAATTTTCTCACTAAGCAAATTAATGAAATTAAAAAAAATTGCTATGGTATCTTATGTAACAGACATCAGTAACGATATTTAATTTTGTCCAGATTTTAACCTAAATGCACAGTATAATATAATATTACATTTCAATATTTTCATACTATACCATGGGGACCCCGTGGCGATAATGGCTCTATCTGGATCTATCGCTATAACTATGTCGTTCGGACGTAAGAATTCTTACTTTAGTCAATTGTCTATTGACGTTAACAGCGATATTGCCATCAGGTACGTGAGTCAGAAATTACTTATCCCTATTTCAATTTAATAACACAAAAAATATATACAAACAATAATTCATTAATCGATTAATAGACGTTATGCGGTTTACGTGTGCAAAATTACATATTTGTTCGAGAACGGGAAATGTACGGACTTATGGAATAATAATTATGAATATAAATAATTTAAACGTAATGCCATTGCGTGTTAAAGTTAATTCAATTAAAGGAAAGATTGTCGAGTTATACCCGGAAATTACGATTAATTATAGTGAATTATGTTTGAAAGAATATTTTAATATTTACGTCACGTTTTATTGTTGCTGTTGTTAACAAATTACCGTTAGAGCGCGCTTATTAGAAAATCTCATCACACCGACCACCGGTCGTCGTCGTTCACATGATTTTTAGAAGACACAAGCGTCTATCGATCAATTTCCATTGTCCAAATAGACGTTAAATTATCGACCACAACTGCTGTAAACATAAAATTTAAGGAAAATGTCAGAAAATTGATTAAATAAACCAGTGACATTTAAAAGCTTCTGCAGATACATGATGGGCTCGACAGTGCATAAGAACCCTCAACAAAGTTCCTATCATCAGCTTTGCGCAGTGGCGATATCGTAACCAATGAGGTCCATCCGAGGTGCGATTATTGCTAGTTGAAAACTTTAACCAATACCCCGCCATGTGGACATGAAACACTGTCCGCATAGGCAATTTTTGCAGGCCCTGACGGGCTCATATCGGCTATTGCCAAACAAATAATATACCGTAGGAATACTATTTCATTCGAATTTTTAACTTTACTTCTTATCGGTGCATTTTACGCGTACTCGATTGCGTCACCTTCGATTCACTTGATTGTCGATATTTTGACAATTGTCAAAGAGATGTAAAAGTGTGTGTGGTGAACCGGTTGCTCGCAGCTATCGAATACCTCTGAAATCTATGAATAACATAAACTGGCTAAAAATTGAAGAGTAGTGCGCGCACACGTACACACTGTAACGTTCGACCGAACACGGACTCTATTACATTACACCTAAGTACTCAGACATGTACTCGATGTAAAGTCTCAAATTTTCTTACAACAGTTAAACATTAATTATAATTTGAGTAAAATAAGTTCTACTTGCTATAAACAATTGTTTTTATATGTGAACTTCCTAACTTGATAATTATCAATTAAAAAGGTAAAGGACAAAATTTGTATACGTTTTATGTATAATATTTTGGATCTATAAAGATCTGTAGGTTAATCTAAAATGTATTACCATTTGATTATACATTTTCATATTCTTTATAGTAATTAACTAATTATTATGTTGTTACCATACAAATTGTTATATATTAAATTTTGTTCCAAACTATTAATTCTACAGATGCCAATTTGTTCATTTTAGCGTAATTTACTGACATTAATTGTGATAAATTATTTTTGATTTATCTCTGTATGAGTAGTAATAACAATTTCCAAATGTCTGTAAAACAGAGACTTGTCAGTTATGCTTTTGTTTCGGGAACTATATTATTTTGTGAAGTGAGTTTAACTATTATTTTAATATTAAAAAATATAAAACAAGCCATAAGCGTGTAAATAAATATATGAACAATTTTTTTTAAAATTAATAACTTATAATTACGATACATTTTAATAATTTGCAGTTAGAATGTTAATTATTGAATAGTTAGCAGTAAAATTTTTATATCAGTAATAATATGTATTATAATTTCAACCATTTTATTACAATGTAATTTTTATGAAAATAACAAAAGTTCATTCTATTACATTCTTAATTTATTTAATTATACATGCTATTTGACTAGTTCTGTATTTTATTATAAATAAAACTTATTGCAGTATGTTCAATGTAAGATTAGTTGTCAGCCGCCTATTTGTGTACATGAGTATGGTATTGTTTCTAGCTTTAGTCTGAACACCACCATCTACAAGCATAAAAGTAGCGTAATGAATATCTGTGAAATGGCTATAGTCCTCAACTCAAAAAATTAAGGGAATTTAAAGTAATTAATGCAACTTAAACAGGGCACACTGCTAATGGGGCTTTTAGCTATTCTAAGGAGACTAAAATCCCCCACACTACACCTATGTCTATGGGATAGTATTGACAACTAATATGTAAACATAATTAAAAGAGTACTCCTACTCTGTGAACAAGGTACACAGCGCTCAGTATTCAATGACAAGTTGTCAACTAGGTAGTAGAAATATCTAAAAGTAACCGATAAAAAACTCATCAGCGTCAATTACTGATCTTATATTAAACAGATTAGTTATTAATGTGTATTTTTTAAATTAATTATTGAATGATAAGGATCATAGATATATTCATGGCTAAATAAATTTAGCCATGAATATGTTATTATAAAAACTTTATAAATAAACAATTACATATTGTTATTCAGTTATATTTTTCATCTACAATTTACAATGAAATTATATTGGATTAATGAAATTAAATAAAAAATAAAATTTTTTAAATATTGACCACAAATAACTTAGATTAAACATATTATAAATATAATCCTTCAGGTGTGCCTTCTTTTTTACGATACAAAACACTCTCTTTGGATTTCTTGAAATCTTCATTTGTTACTTTCATACGACGTTCACGAAGAGCCATCAAACCAGCTTCAGTACAAATAGCCTAAAAAATAATTAAACATGAATTATTTTACAAATTTAATATTTAAAAAACTAGAAATATGCAAATTAGTAATTTATTTATCATTCAATAAGTTTTTAAGTTATAAAATAGTAAATGATTGATCAAAGTGAAATAAACTTCAATAGTAATGTATAATTTCAAATTTAGAAACAGTCTAATTACCTTAATATCAGCACCAGAAAGATCATCCTTAGCCATAATTAATTCTTGTAGATTCACTCCTTCAGCCAACGTCATTCTAGATGTATGTATATTAAATATTCGACGTTTAGTTTTTTCATCGGGCAAGGGGAACTCAATCTTACGATCAATACGACCAGGACGAATTAAGGCAGGATCTAGAGTTTCAATACGATTTGTAGCCATAACCACCTTCAAAATAAAATTATTTAATAACATTCTAGAGATTATAAATAAATAATAATACAATCATTTACCTTAACATCACCTCTAGAATCAAATCCATCTAGTTGATTAAGAAGTTCCAACATAGTACGCTGAATTTCCCGTTCACCACCAGAGTTTGAGTCATAACGTTTAGTACCTACTGCATCTATTTCGTCAATGAATACTATAGATGGTGCATGTTCTTCAGCTACGCGAAACAGTTCTCTCACCAATTTGGGACCATCTCCCTATGAATTAAATATTACAGTTTATATTTTATATATTCTATTTAAATATTTGTAAATATATTACCAAATACTTTTGGATGAGTTCAGACCCTACAACCCTTAAGAATGTTGCTGAAGTTTGATTGGCAACAGCTTTAGCTAATAAAGTTTTTCCAGTTCCTGGAGGTCCATACAGAATAACTCCTTTAGGTGGTTTAATACCCATTTCTTCGTAATATTCAGGATGGGTTAAGGGAAGTTCAACAGATTCTTTAATTTCTTGTATTTGTTGATCTAAACCTCCAATATCACCATAAGTTTCTTGTGGTGCTTTTTCTAATTTCATCACAGTCACCATAGGATCAGTGTCATCAGATAAAACACCAACCACTGCATGAACCTATAACAAAAACAAATATCCAAAATCCAGACTAAAACTAAAATATAATATAATTTAGTTTAATTACTTTATGATTGAGTAATACAGAGCACCCAGGTTCTAATTGATCTTTGTCAACAAATGATAAAATGCTAACATAATGTTCACTTCCAACAGACGTCGAAACAATGGCATGATTGTCATCAATGATTTCTTCCAATGTACCAACAGACATTGGACTTCCACGTAAATCATCTACTCTTGAACGTTCTTCCTGTTAATTGCATACATAATATATTTATTTTAATTTTATTTAAACATGTCTTGATGTTGAGAAAATATAGAACTAAAATTTAAAAGTTATGCTACTTGCTCATGCAACATCGTTGCCAAGAACAATACATTAGTTTCATAATAACAATTAATACACATAATTTAAAATCCAATGGTCTTACATACCAGCTGTGTATGTGATACATGCAATTAATACTGAGACGCAACAACAGTTTAGTTTAGCGTGAGAAAGGGTAAAACACAGTTGCATACCCCGTGTTTTGGGGAAGGCTACGGTAATTTCGGGCCTTTGTCAAATTGAATTTCACGAAAAAAAAATTTAATATTTGCTTTCTTCTAATTAAATTAGTGTTTACTGTTTATAATAATTTATTATATGTAATTAGTTCATAATCACGCATAGTCAATGTATAACAATTATCTTATTGTGTGAAAATTATGTAATATTAAATAAACATTATTTATCATATCATATTTTTTAACAAAATTTTAATTAAAACAAGTTATTTACTTGATTAGCGTTTCAAACTAATATACCTAAACAATATTTTAGGGCCCATTTTTTATTTTTGTGGTGGGGCCCAAATTTATGTATTAAGCCACTGGTCAAACATATTTTCTTAACATGAACTGTTGCTAAATTTGATTAGTTTTGAGATACTCTCTTTATGTTTCAATATATATTTTTCTCTTTTATTGATGAAAAAAGTAAATGATCATAACTCTAGTTTTCTTGAAGTATTAAAAATAAAAAATAAAATTACTACCATATGTTAGAGTGAGCACATTAAAATCAACAAAAGTGGACCATATTAATTGTTATAGTAGATATAGTAAAAGTTTCTACTTAAGTAAAAATTATTAAGCCTTTCAATAACTCAGTCAATGTATTATACATTACACAAAAAAAAAAGTTACTTCATTTCTTTCTTCTTGAGGCTTCAATCTTTCTTGGTTCAATATGAACTCTTCTTCCATCATTAAATAGTCCTTCACACGTTCTAATTTTAACAACTTCAAACGACATCTTGTGTGTGGAGTAACTATAAAATAATCCAAATTCATATAATTATTCGATTATAATAAATACACAATACACACTTAATGGTAATTTTGTAGCTGTGTCGGGACCCTTTGCGCGCTTCCTTTTTTTGCCCACTCTAGTTGGGATTGGTGGTTCATACTTCTTCTTTTTGTCTTTGTCATCTTTCTTTTCACCGCCAGCTCCACCACCACCTGAATGACTTTGACCCTAAATTACACATCATGATCAGTGTTTAAGTATACATTATAATATAAATTTAGTATAGAAATAATTGGATAACTCTTACTATAACATTGATAATATTATTAGTAACATTTCAAATGCAAATATTTTTGGTAGACTTACCATTTTTATTGAATGTTAGACGTTAAGCTTATCAAATAAATATTTACAATTAAATTACGTAGACAATTATGTTGACAACAGACTAAAAAATATCTATGAACTATATGAGTCTAGATACGTAACATATTAAAATGTTTTAATTTTAAAAAAAATATATCTTTATATTTTATACAACTGCATAGATAAATCGAACAACATAGCAAAACAAAAATGAATGATTCTTAAATTTTGATTATCATTTGCCTTGTTGCCAATTCTATCCAAAGATATAAATCTATGTTGACGACTAAACATTAAATCTCAAAGAACTTCTATACTATGATGCATATAGTGCAACCAGCTGCACATCTCCTTATCTCTATTTGTGGTATGATAATCATAGATAAAAAAATAAAATACAAAATGATAAACGACTATATAATCAGATTTGTAGTAGTTTTTATTTACTCATCATTTCATTAATCGTCTATGCTGTTAACTGGTAAGTAAAAACTAAAAACTTAAAAAATTATACTTTATAGTTAAATATTATATCACATATATTATATATTATTTATGTTATTATAAATATAATCTAAATTAAATAGTGATTAAATGATCACCAGAATTCTATGATTAGATCTCATTGTTGTAGATATATTCTAAGACTAGATCTTTTGTCTATAACTAAAAGAATATTACCTGTAATAGTGTAATATAAACTTCTATCGTCACTATTCATTAGTCGTCGTACAGATATTCATTATTTCAATTTTAGACTACTGCAGAATATAGTTAATTGTACATTTTTTATCACTTTAATAGGTAACACATATTAAATAAAATAGAAGTGTATGTATAATATTATAATATGACAGATTAGTTATATTTGATAATTGAATCATTTGGTGTGTACAAATTACACAGTAATACAATTAATAGGAGAAAATAATCGCAGTAAAAAAGTTATATTTATTCTATAATATAATCATGTAATCGGCAACTTGAAGAAAGCTGCTTTAATTTAAGTTTGAAACCTTTTATAATCAATTTCTCCATTTATTATGGTAAAAAAGAACAGAAATATATTAATTACGATTTTACTTCTACATTTTGTACCATGGACATTGGCCATTACTTTTTCTAAAGTACTAAATATTGATGTTATTATTCCAACGAACCATAAATATTAATTAATATTATTGTATGTAAATATGTATAATTGCTATAACCAACTACAACCATTATATTGATGCAATAATATAACAATTACTACAATATTACCTATATATTATTATATTAGTGAGTTGTATCATGAGTGAAGGTGAACTGGTACTGTGTAATTATTAAACGATCATCATAAAATAGACATAATGTATCTAACATTACGTATTTTACTTTTTTTTAGAGCATTAAAATCAAGAAGACAACTTGCCTGGTTCTTGAGTAATTGTGTTGACACAATATCTAAAGACGTCTCGTATTATTTAGTAAAATTATTGGAAAAAATAAAAACATTTTATTCCATTTGGATATTTATTTATCAAAGAAAAACAGATAAAAATGTCAAAAGTATCCAAAACATTGAAAGGACAAAACATTATTCCAGTTCCATTAGTAAAAATATTCAGGTATATATTATTATTGTTATTATTAAGTATAGCATTGATTTTATAATATACAGATTAGCCATGTTATAGGAATTATTAGAAACAATATTTTTACTGTTTTTAAAATCTGATAAGTGACATTATTATATTGGAATACAATTTGATTTCGTTTTGTATAAAATCTATTTTTATTGACAATAAACACTTAATAAAATAGCTGACCCAGCTATCACTCATCAATAAACCCATCCGAGGTAAACCCCTATTGAATGTGATCAACATCAATGATACCTGGTGTCTGAATACATACATCCACATCCAATATTAACAATGGAATGACTAATCTATATTATAAAATCAATGAGTATAGCAATATAAAAACTTATTTTATAAATATATTTTTATATATAATATAAATGATCATGATCTATTTTAAAAGAAATATTGAATAAACATCTTTGTAATATTAAACACAATAAAACTGGTTCAATAGATAAATTAAATAGTCAAAGGATCAAATAACATATTGATTTTACTATATTTTTATATACATTGTTACATTTTTAAGGTTTATATTACAGTACTTCAGATTAATAAATTATTACCTATTTTAATATAATATGATTTATTTCATAAATATCTCATTAACACGTTCAATGCCAACGTTAGTTTGGTAATCTTATGCCACACACCACATCAATATTGAAAAACACAGATGTGTCGGACACGTGACAATGCTGGTCATAGGATGTGATGTTGTATCATATGACTGACGTCGGCATGTATCCGACGTAATTTCATATTTAGTAAATATTTTTTTAATTGTATATTTTTTGGATATGCATTAATATTTCAAGTTTTAATATACTATTATCCTTAATTAATAGTATAAATATATAATTAGTATTTTTTAATGGTTTCGTTATTTTAAAGTAGCTAAATTTTAACATAAATTTGAGGAAAATAATAATACATATATTAATCTCAAAACAATTTATTTTACTTATTGGTAATATTTAAAAATGTTAATAAAAATAAACATATAAATAATAATAATATAAAATATTAATGTGCATTCTGCATTTATAACATTCATATTACCATTATTGTAGTTAAAACATTATCATAATCACAAAAATGGCAGAAACTAAAATCCGATTGTAATCATTAATTAAAAAATATATACTAAATGCCCATACCAAATATTATAGTCATACACTATCAGCTGATTATTCTAAAACACTATTAAAATACATATCATATTTGTCGGATACCCTCTGACATCGGCCAAGCGCATCATTATCCAGAGTTGGAGGGTATCCGACATTGGCATTGAATGTGTTAAGGAATAATCTTGTCAAATTATAATAAATTAATAATAGATTGTAGCTTTTAAGACTTTATTTAATTTGGTTATTTCATATAATTATTATTGTTTGATTTCCTTTACAGCTATGTTGATGAACATGCAAAGACATTTGTGAAAACTTTATCAGACGTAGTGTCAATTAAATCTGTGTCAGCTGATCCTAGTTTGAGAAATGAAGTTATTAAGATGATGCAATGGGCTGAAGTGAAATTACAAGGACTTGGAGCAACAACTGAACTATGTGATATCGGTACACAGGTACAATATTCAATTTAAAAGAAGATTAAACCCACTATATTTCCTGTAATTTTATCTACCAGTATCTATCGAGTAACAGCTAAACTATAGGTGTGCAAAACTTTGCGAACTCGTACGCATAAGTTTAACATGTTGCCAAGTTTAAAGAAAATAATATTTTGAAGACAGTATCATATTAGTTTTGTAAATTATTGTCTGACAATGATATTTAACAAACAAAATATGAGATTGTTTAAATTGTATACGTATGAAACTCTTAAATAAATCTCAATGCCATAATTTAAGTCAATGTAATTATTATTTTGTTGTATTTTTTATTAGTGAAATAAGTTTTAATAGTTATAATATTTAAATTTGATTTATATTTTAGACATTAAGTGGCAAAACAGTACCGTTGCCTCCAGTTTTACTTGGCTCATTAGGTAATGATCCCCACAAAAACACTGTATGTCTGTATGGCCATTTAGATGTTCAACCAGCTGATATTTCTGATGGATGGGATAGTGAACCTTTTGTCTTATCTGAAAGAAATGGTAAATTGTACGGAAGAGGTTCTACAGATGACAAAGGTCCAGTACTTGGTTGGCTCCATGCTATTGAAGCATTTCAAAACTCTGACATTGATATTCCTGTTAATTTAAAGGTTAAAAATACAAAAATGCTGTATATATTTTATTTTTATCTTAAATATTGGTTGTTTAGTTTGTTTTTGAAGGAATGGAGGAATCTGGTAGTATAGGTTTAGACGAATTACTGATTATGAAGAAAGAAGTATTTTTCAATAATGTAGACTATGTTTGTATATCTGATAGTTACTGGCTAGGTACTGAAAAACCATGTTTAACTTACGGACTTCGCGGTATGTGTTGTTTTGGCATAGAAATTGAAGGTTCAAATAAGGATTTACACAGCGGCATGTATGGCGGAACTGTGTTAGTATAATCATTCAGTAATTACTATTGTCATTTTATATTTATGTCCTTTTTATTTTTAGCCATGAAGCCATGTCAGATTTAATATATGTTCTTAACCAACTAGTGGATATAAAAGGTAACATTTTAATTCCTAGAATTAATGAAGATTTAGAACCATTAAGTGAAAAAGAAAGAGAGTTGTATGAAAAAATACATTTTGATGTTGATACATATATTAAAGAAATTGGTGCATCTAAACCGTTGTTAGAAACGAAAGTTAGTTTTTTTTTAATTTGTATAATAAAAATTACATTAAATAAAATTTAATTAAATTTAATAGTTATTTCTAATTATATATATTTTAGGAACAATTATTAATGAATAATTGGAGATATCCAAGTTTATCAATTCATGGAATTGAAGGAGCATTTTCAGGTCCTGGATTTAAAACTGTAATACCTCGTAAAGTAATTGGAAAATTTTCAATTCGATTGGTACCAAATCAACAACCGCAAAAAATAGCTCAAATTGTGAAAGATTATGTCAAAAGTATTTGGGAAAAACGCCAAAGTCCTAATAAATTAGAAGTATTGTATTGCACTCATTTTTTTTTCTATGGCCTATAAGACTATCTTGTCATATTACAAATCCTCTTCCAATTTCTTTATTCATCGCTGCTTCCTTCTAATTCTGTTACACTCATTTACTAATTATATTGAATGTTTTGACAATTTAAAATTGACTTACTTACTTATAATTAATTTGTTTTATTTTTAATATGTAGGTTATTACTGAAGGAGATGGTGGTAATCCTTGGATGACAGATCCGTTTAATCCTCACTACTTGGCAGCTCATAAAGCTACAGAAAGTGTGTATAATATAGAACCAGATTATACAAGAGGCGGTGGTTCAATTCCTGTTACATTAACTTTACAAGTATGTTATTTATTTAATATATATTGTTTTTCTAAAATAATTTAAAATATTAAATTAACTCTTGACTTTTTTTTTTATAAGGAAGTGACTGGTAAAAATGTTCTACTATTACCCATGGGTTCTGGAGATGATGGAGCTCATTCCCAAAATGAAAAAATTGAATTACGAAATTACATTGAAGGAGTGAGTATTAATATCATGTTATATATAATAATATGTATATTTATTTCTATAGATTTTAATTTACCTAATTTTCTATAAAGTATCAAAATAATGTCATATTTCAATAACTTTAATCGCATACATATTTTTCATTTTTGATTAACGAAGCTAAAATATATAATGACAATACAGAAACAGCAAAAGCTAAAAATAATTATTTAAGTTACTCATGCATTTATTTATTAATATTCATCTATTTCTGTAGAAATTTGAAGAATATTTTTTCTATTTACTTTATATTGTCATACCAGATTTTAATTAATTAAATATAAAAACATTTTTTCAGACTAAATTGATGGCTGCATATCTTTATGAAGTATCCAAGATTAAAAATCCAGAGAAAAATAATATTTAATTTATCTTCCATTGTAATACTAAACTCTTCATATATTCATGTATATTGTAACTATATTATTGATGTTATCAATATTCCAAAATATTTTGCAATACCAAAGTTATTTGGCTGTATTTATGTGATATTTATTTCCTTAAAAATTACATTTATATTTTATACAACTATGAGCTAATATATATTTATAAATATTAATTAAACTAAATATACTTAAAATGTATTAATAAATTGACTATTTTTGGCAATATATATAAAAATATTTTTAAAAAAATATATATGAAATATTTGTATTATTTTTGCTTTATATCCCTAATAAAAAAAAGTTTTATACCAAGCATAGCGATTTAGATGTTTTGTACATCCAACGTTACAATCGATCTTGTGATGCGATAAGGGATCTGTAAACTGATTTGTATTTGTTACTAAGTCTACTTTAGATTGACTTCCCCACTTTTTTGATATTTTTCTCCTAGGTCTTTACAATATTAATTTAACAAATTCATAATTGAAATGTTGTTAATATTGAACTTTTTAAGAACTTACAGCAAAAAAAATTGAAAAAGTAAGAAAGTCAATCTGAAGTAATTTTAACGGAGAATTTATATCTGTTTTTGAATTTTTTATTGGAGCATTATATTTGTTACATTGGAAGTACGATTTCTAGAACCACCAGAAAAAATTGACATGACATGCGCATGCGAGTGTCACCCACCAGCCTGTATGTTACAGTGCGCGATGTTCAAATTTTAATAAAATCCAGCCAAATATAAAAATATTTATATTAATAAACCTTAATACCAGTTTTATTTGATGTAACAGTAACATCATATAATTCGGAATTTCAACACAATACACAATTATATACACGCAATGCATCATAGACCATAGTTGATTGATGGTATATTATAATACTTTTCGAGTTGTAAAAAACACGTTTTTCTAAAATAAAAAAACAAAAGCAATGTAGGTGCACTATTAAAATGGCGTAGAAATTCATCATCGGTTACGGTAAGTAAACATTTTTTTTTATAATATTTAGGATTTTTAAAAACGCAAGAAAAATATATATTTTAATATTACTTAACATATTTAATATTACTTATATTCCGAGTATGCGAAGTATTTATTAGTTTTAAAATTATAGGTGTTTTTTAGATTCTGAACAAAGTGAGGAATGTATTGGGGTTTTACAATGATTTATTTTTAAGTCTGAAAGCACGATTTCTGTTAGATAATGGTCCGATTACTACGAATAAGGTATGCTTTCAGTTGAAAATTGCATCTAATTGGTACTTTATTTAGCTTATTTTCGAATTTCCCAAAAGTTTTTCTTTGGTCGAAGAAAAATTACGAAAAAACAGCAAAATTTACAGAAATTGTAATTTTGGCAAAATTGGTTTTTTGGTTTTTTATGATAACCAATGAAATTTTGAACGTAGGGATTTGAAAAATTTTTTGAGTGTTCTTATAGATAGTCTTCATATATAATAAAATTTTAGAAACGGATAGGTTGATTTACTGATTAAATATACAGCTTTAAAATTTATCGAAAAATGTAATTTTTTTATCAAAAATGGTTAATATCACCTGTAATTTTGAGCTTAACGGTTTGAACATTTTATAGAAATATAATAATATTCTATTTAATCTATTTACAAAATATTTTCAAAATCGTAAGATACAATATTTTTTTAAAAGTTTATAAAGTTAGAATATTCGGAATGGGACATTCAGGCGTGGCCGTTTTGGCGTAAAAATTACTCGATTCGAATTTCGCTTTGAAATAATATTTTTTTAAATATCTTTAAGACTGAATTTAGTGCTCGACCGACCGCCAGCTCGAACGTAGCTATATCAATGAATGCTTATGAACAACAATATACAGTGCAGCGCTGATAAATTGTTACTCGCGTGCTGCCACGTCGCGCTGACGAGGACCGTCGGTCGAGCGCGTACGTCGGTTTACCGACGGATTATTTCAGTAAATGCTAGTAAATGCTAGTTTTAATTGCTTTTAGTTTTAGTTTGATAGCATTTAGTTCCACGCTGACGATCGACCGACCGTTTAATGAACCGTCTTTTAAGACAATAAAATATTATTATGCTTAGAAGCTCAATGATGTTAGTTGTAGCATTGATTATAGAAAGATTATAGAAAGTAACGTTTATAATAGTTATAAATAATAATAATAATAGTAGCCGTAGCCTGTATATTATTATCTATATAGAGTACAATTACTTATGAAAAAAAAAATATATATATATATATATTATCTAAGATTAAATTTCAATTAATATTATATTATTATTATTACCAAGGCCGTTGTTAGATTTTTCGGGACCTAGGACATTCAAGAATGTGAGGCTCATAAGAATAACTCACACTAATTGCCTTCACTTTTTAGTATTTCAGGGATTTCAATTTTAGATTCTGAGAAATTTATTGGTTTTACAAATTTTTTTTTGTTTGAAAACATTTTTTCGGATAGAAATGATGATCCAATTAGCACGAATAAGGTATACTTTTGGTAGAAAATTGCATCTATACTTGATACTTTATTAGCTCATTTTTCAAAATTCTCAAAAGTTTTTTTTTTTGAAAGAAAAAAACTACCAAAAATTGAAAAAAAAAACGGCAAAATTGCGGTTGCGGTTGCCGTGAATTTGATTTTAAATATTCTGAGATAACTAATGCAAATTTAAATGTACAGGCACTTATAAATGTTATTGAGTAATCTCATAGATAATTTACACACGTGATAAAATGTTGAAACGGAATATCAGTATAATATATTGTATATCTGACTCAGTTTCACTCGGAATCTTATTTTCGAATTCAATCTCATTGCATTCAAATCTTAATTATAATAAACCACTAATTTCTTCGAGCAACGAAGGAGGAATGTCCGGAATCGACTATCCCGCTTTTTTTTATTTGTGTACGTTGAATTAAATTTATGTTTTTTTTATTACAATATTATATGTAATTTTATTTGGGTTTCAGCACCTCCAATATTAATTGAAATTACTTTTCTCATAAGGATTATAAAATATTTATTAAGATAACAAAATACATACAAACATTTTTAAAATTTTAATAAGTTTAGAATTTTTCTGTTGGATGAACGGTGATTTTATATTAACTACTTAGATGCTTAGTCTTCTTTTTTTCCTTCTCTTTTTATCAATTATTATATAACATGTTACATCTATGGCTCTATAATTAAAAAATTAGTTTTAAATTTATATTTTTAAAAAATAAAAAATGAATTTAGTAGTGTTATTTGCTATTTATTTTTATATGAAATAAATTGATATAGTTTTTGTATTTCATATAATATTAATTGACAATGCTATAATTTTCAGAAAAATATAAATACTTTATTAAAATGTTATTGAATTTAAAATTTTATAAATGTTATATAGTTTAATGTCCAGTTTTGTAGTGCATTTTATGATAACAAGAAAAGGAAAATAATGAATATTATATTTTAATTACATTTTCAAAGACAATGACAAAAGCTTAGCTTTATTAACATTAGTTCATTCGAGGTCACAGTTTCACACACATCAAAATACATAAAATATATGCTTATTGAGTAATGACTTCGTTTTATTATTTGATGCTAGTATAGAAAACTCATAATGTCAATGCTCCGACAGTTCACATAAGTACGGTGTCTTCCAAATCACTGTCGTCGTCTTGGATAAACACAAAATACGAGTATAATTTTTACATATTTACTAGTGTATTTATTTAAATACAATGTTAAAACGATTAGAACAATCAAATCCGCATCATTAGGTATATCATCATTTTAAGAAATTTTTAAATTAGTTAATAATGGATTCAAGAGAATAGAGAAGGCTATACCATACATTTTCTGTAACAAAAAAATATTTCCGAAAAATGGAAAAAAAATTACTCTTAAACTAGTTTTAGAGTAAAAACACCAATTATAAAATTGATAGGGGACAATATTTTAAAGGCGATCTCGTCTGTGTTTTTAAAAATATTAATTATTGTTAATTATAATAATATACAACATTACAACATACAACAAAATATCACATTATATACTTTTGCATACTGATGCATATTTATAGAGTATAGGCAACACATTTGACAGGATGGCTATTTTTCCTTTACTTTTCTTATCATTACAACGAGTAAGTGGAAACCGCCACCACTCTTTGCCGAAACTTGATAACTTCACTGGCGTGATTTACGTGTCATGTGCCAAGGCCCTACAGATAATAATAATAATAATATTAAATAATTTTTTAATAATATAATTATGTTTTTATGGGTACATATCTGTGACGTGACCTATTAATGTATTTATAAATTAATAATTATTATTTATTATAATATAAATACAATTGATAGGAGGGGTTCTACTAGCTTAAGTGTTTTTATAATTTTTCTAGCTGATCAGTTTTTAGAAAAATGGAATTCGATTATTAAATTTTGTCATTTTGAATTTTGTGTGTTTTTGTTTATTATCAATAATAATAACGTTATTTCAACCGTTTTTCGAACGTTTCATACAATTTGTTGACTAGAAAATATCAACTGATATTTAGCAGTAATTAGAAAGAAGACTGTACCCATATCATAAATATAATAATATTTAGAAAATTACAATGATGTCTAACCACCCACTAACAGACGTCTTTAGGTAAATTGTTACATTCGTACGATCGATATTCTATTATATCCATTTTGTGAATTATTTAAAAATAATATTATTTTTGATTTGTTAAAATTTCAAATTAATAATGCTAATTTGAAATTTTATTAAATCACATAGGTATAGTTCTATCGATGGACAAAATAGAAATTGTTTGTCTTTGTTAAACATTTAACAGATTTAGTATGATAGGTACCTACCAAGTTATAAAATTTTAGTAATGAATATATTTATGATTTATACTTAATTATAATATAAACATAAGTCCAAATATAATATTCTGATCTAAATATATAACAGTTCACAATATTTAAGTATTTAAAATCTAAAACTATAGTATTAGCTACAATCATAATCAGGTTATTAACAATTGAAATTTATTTTTATAATTGTGTAAATATTAACTGTTCAAAATATCTATTCAATTTTAATAGATATATCGAAGAAAATAAAAATACATTTGTGGAAACATTGTCCCAGGCGGTCGCAATCAAATCTGTATCAGCTGATCCTGGATTGAGAAATGAAGTAATTAAGATGATGCAATGGGCTCTCAAGAAATTACAAGCATTTGGGGCTGATGTTGAGTTATGTGATATTGGTTCACAGGTATAATAGTTATTAAATTATTTTGTTACTCAAACATAACAAAATGTCAAAATTAATAAACTATAGTTAAGTTGTATAATTTAATTTGAAAGAGAAACTGTTTTTCAGCATTAAATCTTTACAATTTCAAATTTTAAAAAAATATTATTATAATCAATCATTTGTGTAGTTTATATTTTAATATTGTAATAGTATATAATTGGTAGATAACAGTTAAAATTTGAAATATTATTTTTTGCATAATCAAAACAGAAATTCATATGGCATATCTATCTAATCTATTTACATATTACAATATACAAATTAATCAAATGTTTCAAAACTTTTAATTAGAATAGTTGTATAATATAATCTGATGTATTTGATTGGATCCTACTGGTTATTTTTGTTAATTATTATTGAAATTATATTTTTCCATTTTTCATACATCATTTAACCATTCACCATAAATTAGGTATAGTCACAAAATAATAACTTATTGTATAATTATTTTTAATTATTTTGGTAATTTAGATGTTGAGCGGTGAAAAGGTTCAACTTCCACCGGTACTAATGGGGAAATTGGGCAATGACTCTTTGAAAACCACAATTTGTCTTTATGGACACTTAGATGTTCAACCAGCTGATATTTCTGATGGATGGAATAGTGAACCATTTGTCTTAACTGAAAGAAATAGTAAATTATATGGAAGGGGTTCTTCAGATGACAAAGGTCCAGTTCTTGGTTGGCTAAATGCTATTGAAGCTTATCAAAATACAGGAACTGAGATTCCTGTCAATCTAAAGGTTCTATTAAATAATAACATAATTATTAGTAGGTACTATAGCTAAATAATTTTTTTTTTATAGTTTGTTTTTGAAGGAATGGAAGAATCTGGGAGTGTTGGCTTAGATAAATTATTGATTGAAAAGAAAGAATCTTTTTTCAGTGATGTCGATTATGTTTGTATATCCGATAATTATTGGTTAGGTACAGAAACACCTTGTTTAACATATGGACTTCGCGGCATGTGCAGTTTTTTTGTTGAAGTTGAAGGTTTCAGTAAGGACTTGCACAGTGGAATGTATGGAGGGACAGTGTAAGTATAATAATTAAAACTACACATAAAATTCATAAATTATAATACTATTACGTCTGTCAAACTATACATGTACCTATCTTCTATTGCGTATTATTTCTATGAGCAAACATTATTCCATTGATAATATTATTATTGTAATGTATTTCAACTGAAAATAAAATAAACCAAAATATTATATTTATTATTTTAGATATGAAGCGATGACAGATTTACTATATGTTCTCAACCAACTAGTTGATATAAAAGGTAATATTTTAATACCGGGTATCAATGAGGGAGTTGAACCATTAACTGAAAAAGAAAAAGCATTGTATGAGAAAATACAATTTGATGTTGATGCATATATCAATGAAATTGGTGCATCTAAACCACTGAAAGAAACAAAAGTTATTATTTGTTGGTAATAAAAACTATGTGTGAAATTATTTAATCTTTTAAATTTTAGGAAGAATTATTGATGAGTAATTGGAGATATCCTAGTTTATCTATACATGGAATTGAAGGTGCATTCTCAGGTCCTGGCTTTAAAACTGTGATACCTCGTAAAGTAACTGGAAAATTTTCTATTCGATTGGTACCAGATCAAATACCATCGAGAATTACAAAAATAGTTAAAGACTATGTTCAAGATATTTGGGATAAACGACAAAGCCCAAACAAATTCAAAGTATTTTATATTTTAGTATTAATTTGTTTATAATGTTAATTGTACTTATGTTTTAATAGTCTTTTATTATTAATTTAATTGAATAATTGTACAGAATACAGATTATTTTTTCCAACTCAAAACAAATATTACTTTAGAATATTTATTTTCTAATTTATTATCATATAATTTTGTTTTTTAAAGTTTTGTTTTACATGCAATTTCACATTTGAATATTTTAAAATTGTATAACTTTTTTCATTTAGCATTTATTCATTTTATTTTAAATTTGAATACAAAATATATTTTTGAATAAGGTGGTAGGTTAACAATATTTAATAAATTGTTAAAATAGTAGTTACTAATAATTATTTATTTTTAGTCATTGTATTTTTAATAATTAAATAGATATATACAGTTGGGGAAGGAGGTAATCCATGGAAAACTGATCCATTTAATGATCATTTTTTGGCAGCTCATGAAGCTACAAAAACTGTATACAACATTGAACCTGAATATACCAGATGCGGTGGATCTATACCTGTTACTTTAACTTTACAAGTATGTATTAAAATGTTTTTTATGCATGTATTATGCAAAGAGTTAACTGTATAAGTATTTTATTTAACTCAATTAATTTACAAAATTCATTATCGTATCAAAATATGTTGAAAATACAATACAACATTTATATTAAAAAATAATTATACTAACATTAAAGTATATAAGTCTTAAATATAAAATTTGTTATCATTATTCATTTGTTTAATTCTTATATCTCTAATTAGGTACTTTATAAGCAAAATAATGTTAAAAAAAATAAAATAAAATGAAAAATTAATTGAATATAATAAAATTTACTCGACAAACATTGATATTTAATAAATACTCACTTAGGAAGTCAACTTGAACTTAATATTAATACATTCATGAATAAGAAAATAGTTTATTACAAAATACAATTTTTCTCCTACAAACTATAAAACATATTATTAAACTAACCTAATAATATATAGTTTTGTTTTATTATGTACAATTAATATGTATATATTATTTATATTAAAAGCACATTATATTGAGTAAATATTATCTATTAAGCCAATTATAGTTACAGTTTTAAATTACAGTATCTCCATATAGAAAGTTTAAATCTAATCTGAATATAATACTAGGTTATAAGTATTAAGTTGATAATTAATTATATGATATTAATTGTATACTAATTGAAAATGATTGTTCTAGGAAGTTACAGGTAAAAGTGTATTGCTTTTACCAATGGGTGCAGGAGATGATAGTGCTCATTCACAAAATGAAAAAATTGATGTTCGCAATTACATTGAAGGAGTAAGTTTTATTATATTAAAAGTAATTATTAATAGTTATATATAACTAATATAATAATGTTGATTTAATAATTATTACCTACTTATTGTCAGTGGCATAATTTGGAGGCTGCATTTGAAACCACTTATTTTATGTCTAGATCGTAAAAATATGATTTTGTGACTTATAGAATATCAAAATTTTTAAATTAATGATAAGTATAATTTAATATTTAAAACTAATTATTTAATATTTTAAAAAAAAAATCAGTCATTTTTTTTCATAACTTCATTATAATAAAATTATCAAAAAGTGAACATTAAAATATATTAAACTATTATAATTCAAGACTCAAGTTTAATACTTGGTAAAATTAAATATTAAAATCAACAGACAATATTATATTTATATTCAGAATTGTTTGTGTTTACAGTGAAGGGTAGATCTCCCCAGTGGCAGCAGGAATGAGGTTTTTTAGGACTGGTGTCCCATCACGCTTTGTGGGTGGGTGGTGGGTGGTTGGTTGAATGTTATATATAGGCAGATTGCAGGTATAATTGCAAGGCGGATATGCAATTGCGATAATGAGATAAATTAATCATTTTAAAGGTATTTTTTTAAAATTATATTATATAGGTAATTGAATTCTCTGTTTATCGTAAGAATGATTTTTCTTTATTCCGTGTAATGAACACAGAATTACAGCAAAACGTGTTAATGCGTTATCCAGAACTTTCGTGGGAAAGAGATAAAGAAATCAACCCTATATGAAGCAATTGATACATTTGAAATGTCTTCCAGTATTTTTAAAAAAGTATTAATTTACACTTAGAAACAAAAATAAATAAAATAATATTCTAAAAAGTGTTCATTTTTTTTTTATGGAATGAGGGTGGATAAACCAAATATTCCGTTGTCCCTCCAACTTAAAATGTTCACGCCACCACTATATCTCCTCATCATTCCCTGGGTAGGATAATTTTGTGATGAGACTAAAAGACTAAAAGTTGCGACCCCAGAATTTTTATGCAAATTATGCCACTGTTTATGGTAGTTATATACAATTAATGTAATTGTGAATTATTTACATAAATAATTATAACAATAAAATATAAATTTATTTTGTTTCAGACCAAATTGTTGGCAGCTTATCTTTATGAAGTATCTAAAATAAAACATTAAATTTATTATATAATAAAGATATATTATAATATATTTATTATTATTATTATATACATAATACATAACAAAATACCTCATATATTTTACCTCATGTTATTTTAATTTGTTTTTATTATTACTATATAAAATTGTTATTGAATTAAATAAATTTATACCATTTTATGATCTAGTCTAATGTATTAGATAAATATCTATTATAATACTATTATTAAAATTAATTTTTTATCATGATTATAACTTTTTTGTTTGTTATTGACATGTGTCAAGATAAATATCAAACTCCATTTACTGTTTTTACACATATTTAATAAATGATAGTAAGTGTAATTTTAGTTTTAACTTTTAACAATAAACAGTTGCACTTAAAAATGAATAAGCATCGTCTAAATTTGAACAATGTAAAAAACGCTCTTAAATTCAAATTATCAAATAATTTTAAACGGTTTAAAATAAATCCGGACAAAACCATCGATATTGAATCAAATAGCTGTTATTTTCTAGATGTACCTAATATTCCATCGGACTCATTCAGATCCGCAACTAATTTCCCAATAATATTGGGCCAATATCTTTGTTTAATTCCAATTTCGCAAGATCAATTTCAAATATATAATGTCAGAACTATGCTTTCAGTAATAGTGCTCGTTTGTCAAATAACTATGACTCTTCTAAGTTTCCTTTGGTTAAAAAATAGCGGTGCCAGCATATTCAAAGGAGGTCAATTTTCAACTTTCAAAGAACATAATACGATCTATACATGTGTCGTACCTATATGTTTGTAGGTGCAGTTTTGTTCTTCGGTGGGGCTGCTGTAACCACGGCGTTGCTGATCAATCTCTCGTCAAATTGGTACGATCTCTTAATAAAATGGGAATACGTAGAAGGATACTTTGGGCACCAGAATAATTTAAGATTGAAATTCACTATTATATCAATTTTGTGCATTATATTTTCAATGGGTAAGAATAGTGTTCTCGATTTTAGATCTTCTAATATTTTATCAAGTCCGTTTACGCGTACATATTACAGTGGAGCATTTGAGCTATTTGTTGACGGGTTTCATCTTTACGACCAAAAAAGAGACTTCTCGCGAAATATTTAAAATTTACATTATGAATATGTTTCCTCAAGTATTTGACGTCATCGAGTACAGGGTGTGGATAGCCATATTGGTTTTGGTCATTAATTCAGTGTCGACTCTCACATTCTGTTTCTCGGATCAACTGATTATCATGGGTAGTATAGTGTTGGCAAACTACTTTAAATTGTTTAACCAGCGCATGAAAACAATCAGAGGAAAGGTTAGTACCTTTAAAGTTTTACGTGAAATTATAGATAAAATGCGAATATTATAAAAGTACATATAACAGGTTAATCGTTATATTATAATATCGTACGGTTAATATAATATAAAATTATACGCAATTTTTTAATGTTTTGACCAGTGGGTAGGCCCAATGACTCCGATCCGTTTTAAAACAAGCAGTTCAATTAATTTTATTTAATACCTACCCAACCTTATTTTTACCCATTATCATCATACGACATAAGCATCACGTATTCAAACAGTATTGGAAAATTGTTAAAGTGGTAAAAAAAACCCTTTTTTCTAGGCAGTCCAATTGAATTACCTATACCCCTGAAGTATCTGTTCGGCCCTAAAGTAAATGATTTAGGTTTACTACGTTATAATTTAATATATTGGTTGTTAATATTATGAAATTATATAAACAATATCTAAATAAAATCATTTTATAACGAAAATTATTTAAACCTAGTTATATGGCTATAATATATGACCCGAAATTATGCACTTGTATATATTGTTCCTTTATGCACTCTGACTTTAAAATTACCGTAGTACCTATACCACTAGTGATTTAATTAAGTGGTGACAGAGTAATTTCTTTTTAAAAATTGTTTAGTATACCCCTTTTAACTTTTTAATGTCCCCGCGGGTTAGGTTGAACTCAATCACTGCAAAGGATGTTACTTTTTCTTAAGTCTCATATAGTCTCCCTTTTTTAATTTTTCCAATTTAATCACTGCTTATCGGGTAGGTAATGACTATAATTAGTTACAATATTAGATATTTCTGTTTATAAAATGAACGTAACCGATTATTTCAGCTGTACCTTCATTAATGTGTATAGTAAACCCTAAGTCTTTTATCACCCGATAATTACCGCTGAGCAGCGACATTATTTTGAACTTTTGATAATGAATATTCGAATTTAGTAACTACTAATATTATAGTGTTATAAAAATGGTATTGTTAGGTCATAAGATGCGTCCACACTAAAGTGATAAACTGATGACTAACAACTCAAATGTTGACTAATATTTTTGTTTCATCGAAACAAGCTGCGACAGCTGACATTTAAAAACATACTGTATGCACCAAAACAACATATTATTAAGGCAAAATTGATATAACAATAATTAGAAACACATTGTTCAGTGTTTCTTGTAACAAAGTGGCTGCACATTTACATTTAGAACATGTTGCTTGTAAATTAATTCATTTTTATACCGAAATTCACTGCCAAGTGACAAACAACAACTGGCAACAAAAACAATTCGTCCACATACAAACAACGGACTGTTTTGTTGAGACGTCTCGATATTTGTTGTCAGTTTATTCTCATAAATTTGAAAAAACGAAACAAGTGGCAACTCATGGTTCCCGCAACATAAACATTGTAGAGACATGTAAAAGAAACAGAGACTTTATCGGTGGAACATGTCACAGAGTACGTGTGTTGCTATTGTCACCTGAGTGTAAACGTGGTTTTATAGGTTGATTTACCTACCTATGTATATTATGTGTCGCGGTTGGCAAGTAAATTGTAAGTGATCAAGGTGCTAATTTTAACATTTTGTTTTGATTTTGTGCCCACTTTTATTTTGTTTCTACGAGTATTTAATGTCATCAATACAATGATTATTTATATCCAATTTTTCAAACTTATTCCGGAGTTAATTAAAAATTATTGAATCACAATGATAATAATATAGTAGATCAACCACAACCAAAAAAATGCTACAATTTATAAAATTAGTATTTTATTTATATTTTTTCAAATATAATTATTAGGTAGTATGCTTTATTTATACTTTTTAATATATATAATCAGAGGCGTGCTCAGGATTTTATTTTGGTAAAGGTTTTAACTTAAAAATGTAGTGTCTAACTTTAAAAAAAATATCGTAAATTAAAGTATATAAATAAAAAAAATAATTTTTTTATTTTAATATGAGGGTCGCTTGAACTCCAAAACCACCTCCTCGCCATTGTTTATTTGGTCAACTAAAACGTTATGTTTCAGTTAAGAGTTAACCAATAACTATCTTCGACATCTTGACATGTGATGATTGTTACCATCTAGGTAACATTGCATGTATTAGAATGAATAAAATAAGATGTAAAACTATGTTTATTATACTATTTATAATTAATACTAAACAAAAGATAAATATAAATAAAAAAAAAAAATTAAAAAACGTGAATACCAATTATATACTTGTAAACAGTAACTATGTCTTAAATATTGATCCTGCATGGGAACGCCTCTGGTTTTGTTATTGAAAATTAATTGCTATATTAATTATCAGTTATTCAAAATTATGGTCAAAATTCAAAAATAAAATAAAAGGATTTTTGTTAATTAAAAATAAAATAGAAAATTTTAAATATATATATATATATATGAAGTAGTTACTTATTTAATTGTTATTTTTTGTCAAGAACTCGAGATTATCTGTTTACGTTTAAGTTTAGGCTTTATTCAAATTTAACTTAACTAATTCATTTTCTATATTCATATTCATAATTTTATTAATTTTTATAATATTAATCATGGTTGGTATCTGTCCTGCAGAAATTAACATCATATCAATGGAAAACCCTAAGAGTTGATTACACGCGATTGTGCAATTTGGCCAGATCGTTAAATGACTATTTGTGTCATTTGTTGTGCGTATCTCTGCTAATACATTTGTATATTATATGTATAGAATTGCACGAAGGAGCTTTGTAAGTATACATGTGGAAATTGTTAACGTCATAATTATATTCTTCTTCTTTGCCTTACATTCCAAATATCAGGGTCAGCTACCCTAAACATAGACCTTCCATAGATTTTGATCTAGTTCTCGTCCATTCACACCAGATAGGTTAAGTTAGGCTATCATATCACTCTTTATTCCATAAATTCACCTCTTATTCGGTCTTCTTATCCCATCTTATTTTCTATATTATATTAATTTCTATTACAACACTTTATGCCTCTGAATCATCTCTCCACTTAACAAACCATCTCAGCTTATTCTCTCTCATTTATCACATAACCCAAAACTTCTAAAATTCCCCTGTATTCATTTCTTATTCTATCATCTTTAATTATTTATTCGATCCATATATCCGTATTAGAATCTGATATCCAATACACTTATTTTATGATCCAATTCTTTTGTTTACTGCCCAACACTCCATTACATATACAACATTGCTAGTTTGACTACACTGTCAATATATCTTATTCGCATCCTCCTATCACACAAAACACCTGTCATGCACTTCATCCATCCACACTTTATCCTATTTTTCATGTCCTCCTCAAAATTACTATTAATTTTCACTGCCGATCTTAAGTACTTTGTCTAAGACCTTAGTTTAACTCCTACTAATCCTTGGTCATTTTTCTTCAAGCGCTGTTCTCCACTGTTCAAGCCTCTCATTCATTTCTTCATGCCTACTTAAATACTCATATAAGTCATAATATTGTTAACGCTGTTTAACAATGAAGTGTAATGTTATATTGTTATCAAATATTACTTTGATACTTTGAAAATATATTACTTTCATTGTAAATTGTAATTTTATTTTATTACAATTTACAATATATGCAATATACAGTATTATTTGAATAATTATTAAATCATGACATACCTACTTATTATGAAACTAAAATATTCAAATGACCTAATGCTTAAACAACTTGCATATTAATAAACGTTAAACGACAAATATTAATAAAATATGCTTATTTATTCAAAATGAAAAAATTGATATACACGTTTACTTTTAAATAGAAAACAAAAATTTTTAACATTTCAATATTTAAATATTCAAAGTATAAAACTTTAAATTATATCTAACATAACACCAAACACGTTTAGTATAAATTATTAATAAACTTTGTACCAATTGAAAACATATTATGTATAATTAAACAGTATTAAATTTTGTAAAAAATATCTAATTTAAATTAATAAACTATACTTTTTATAAGGAACTGCGAACATTAAATTTAATTAATTTTATAATTTGGTGTAATTGGTTTCTTTTTTTATTGTGGTTTATATTTAAACGAAATTATAGTTTTTATAATTATATTTAACGTAATATTTCAGTACAAAATTCAAGGCTGAATCGATAATTCAATAATTACGTAAAAGTTTTTGATGAATATAGAAACGAAAAAGTACGTTTAAAATTGTTTCAACTCAAACAAATCAAATTAATAAAAATGTTTCAAACTTTTAACAAATTTTTAATTAAAAACTCTCAAGTATTTTAATTTAAATAAATTATATTTTAATGCATAATAATATGTTATATGTATTTAGGTTTTAGGTTAAAACTATTTGAATAAATATTTTAGTTAAAATTAAAATAATTTATATTAACAGGGAAACCAACAAACCAATAAATCATTATGTTCATGCGATACTTTCATTTACGGTTTCTTCATTAAGAGGATGTTCAATTTGCCTCTGTTCCGTGGAAATATATGAAAACAGTAAATTGCCAAGAAGAATACTTTATGATGTACCACAGCAATCATATTGTAAAGAAGTGAGTTTCATTCAAAATATTTTTCTACTATAAATCTGCTTTTATTAACGAAATACTGTTAGGTCGAATTTTTCATACTGCAAATACAAAAGGATCATGTTGGACTTACCGGAAGTCATATGTTTTTAATGACCAGAAGGTTTTTATTAACTGTAAGTAAATATTAACGTTGAATAATTGTATAATCGAATAGTGGTTGTACCTACATATTATATTATTATATTATATGCTTATAGGTTTTCGGCACAATTGTTTCGTATGAAATATTATTAGTACAAATGAAAGGATTCAATTCTCGAAAAAACATTTAAGGATTCAATGTTACACGTAGAGCCCAACCCCACTGTGTTTTGACTTTGGATTTATCGTCCAGCTTGATTAACAAGCCACCTTCTGATTTTTCACTCCACTGTAAAATAAACATTAATATATTATATATACTTCTTAACAATATAAAAAAAAAAAAAAAACAAAATATTATAGTTAATAATATATAGTTATATTTATTTGACCGATGAGTATAATGGTTTTATATTTACCTTGAGTGTACTTTTTGTGTCCAACATAACAATCGATGAAATGTTTAATTTGTCTAAACACTCGGAGCTTAATAAATTATCTTCGGGCCATTGCAAAGCTATCGAATAAATTATTTGAGGAGTGGTTCCTTGGGTATACCTTTAAAAAACAAATAATTAGAAGGTATTTATGTAAACAATTTGTTTTAAATAAAAATATAATAAAATATAATAAAAATTATTTATTATGCCCTTACCACAAGTGTGAATTTTTCGTGTCGTTTTGACATTTAAGCCAAGGTTTGCTGTTGAAAATGGATTCACCGTTAACGGACAGCCATTGACCGATTTGTAACAGACGTTCTTCGTGCAACTGCGGAATCATACCGTCGCTGTTAGGGCTAATGTTCAATAACAGGTTACCTGTAAATGAATGATATAATAACGGTTCTATTCAATGATTTGAAAATATTATTATATTGATTTTTATGTTATAATTCGAAACAAATTAATAATTTGTTTGATTTATTATTGTGTAGTACCTCCAAAGCTGACGGTTTCGACGAGTCGAGCGATCAGAGTTTCTATTGTGTACACATCAAACGATCGAGCATTTCGCCTATAGCCCCACGAATACTTATCGACCGTCATAGCGTTTTCCCATTTTCGGCCAACAAGTTTTCCTGCAATGTTTGTTTTATTATAAATATTATTTTATTACGTAATGAAAATATAGGAATAAGAATAATTAGAAACTGCGCGATTTTCGCTGCTTGAAACATGATTATGATATTTAAATAATTTTTCGTTTAAAGATATCAAAATATGATTTATTTTCAAAAAATTCATACATTTGTAACGTATTTTGTTATACGGCAGCTACCCAACATTTTTCGAAATAATAAATTATTTCATCAATTTGTATATAATTTAATTTTGAAAATTAAATATTTGTTATGTTCTATTTTTAATTTTTAATTTTCTTCATTTAATTTAATTATACCTACCTAACTTTTATGTTTATTTTATTATTTTATGTTAAAATAGTAGAACATTATGATATACGCATATATTATGAGTAAAGTAAGACATTAACACATAACAGAAATTTAATCGTTAAGTTTAAACCATTTTTAACATTCAAAATAATCTTCATAATTGGTGTGCAATTATTTCGTATTAATCACGTTTTAAAAGGTTAGAACTGTTTTTAAATTGAGTTTTTACGTGATTTTTATCCATTCTGGCTTGAATACAATAAACTGCGTAGTATTTCTCTCCTTTATTAAAAATATTTCACAGTGTAGCGTTTCTATAAAACTTTGTACTTAGGTATATACGAATATACGATATAAGACGTTTACGAAAGAAAATTTTAATTAGGTCACAGTTTCATTTTCCACCATACACATTCAATAACCGCGCTTTCGGTATATATATTTTATAACATATTATTATACCTGGTTGATATCTATCGACACACGTCAAAAATCCACCGTGCTTACACAGCGTATCGCCACCCCATCGATCATTCACTACTATCGTATCTTTGACGGGACTGTCGTTGTACAGCCAAGCGAGAAAGTTTAACGAATCCCAATACGTAGCCGGTGCTTCCCATTCGCCGTCTGACCATATGATTTCCGGTTTGTATTCGTTCACCTACATATAGTACAAATATTATATCTGTAACGAGCTAAAAATAATATTATGGTATATATAACGTTTTTATTTTTTTTACCAATTCGTAGAGTTCCGGTAACACTTTATCGGTCACAAAGTTTCTTGTCGTTAAATTCGATTCTTTGTCTTGCATCCAAAGCGGGTTGAACCATTCGTACAACGAATGATACACGCCAAAGCGCGTTGCGTTTAAATTCCTTATTGCTCTGCTCAGCTCATCTTTTCGATCAAACACAATACACACGAGAATAAATAATAATTAACATTTTTTTCCCACATTAAAATCTACATAAACGTGATGAAAAAAAAAAAAATACACTCTTTTATTTAAAACGTATACGTTACCTACTAAATCTCTGTGGGGCCCGACGTCTACGGAATTCCATCCGAACGATCTTTTCGATGGCCATAACGTGTACCCTTCGTGATGTTTGGTGGTCAAAACCACGTATCTATTATATATAAATTTATATTAAGAGGACGTTTAATATTAAACTAAATTGACTAAATTATCAAATTTGTAGAGGAGAATATAAACTGCAGTTCTCTATCGTTGAGTTGTATTTATTATTTTTATCATTTTCAAACAAATTATAAGTAGTTTTTCTTTTTTAGTTTTTTACTCATTTTCAAAATACACATCACTAGTTTTAAATTAAAAATATTTGAAAAAACTCAACGCTAGAGCACAGTTTTTAATATATAATATTGTCCTCAAAAAATTTGATAATAGGTAAATTGTATTCTAATATTATTTATAAACAAACTATACTAAAACTGCGGTACGTAGTTTTTATAAGTATGAATATATAAGACAGAGGTTAAAAATATTCAGCTCACAAAGACAATGTTATATTTTATATTAAATTTTGATTAAAGAAGTACATAAGGAAGATATGTTATTATTATTATTTATGTGGCTAACAATGCAAATAGGTACTGTACTTTGCTCCAGAATCTTTGATTATGCTGGCCCATTGATTTGGATTGAAGAATTCTGCGGTGAATTGAGGACCAAAGTCTTGATACGTGAAACCGGGTTTATAGTTTTTCGTCATGAAATTCACATAGTTCACACCTTTTCTGCCTGTACACAATATTATTTGTAATATTATACTGCAATCGTCACACTTCGTATGAGCGTATTATATTATGTTCTACATTAAAGCATGAATTGATCGCTCTGGGCAAAACACAATTATTTTAATAAAATTATCCATATTACCATATTTGTTTCATGTATGTTAAAATAAATAATCATTCTTAAGAGGCCTTTATGTTTCCTCGCTGTTTTTGATTTTTTTACTCAAAACACCCTATATTAGTTCCATATAGAATTTTCAACTTGGATTTTTTAATGAAATCTTCTGTGAGTCCTATTTTATACATTTTTATTATGTTTAATTATTTAATAATCATAAAGCTCCAATCGAAAATGGGATCCAGTATGAAATCTTTTTACGATTCTATACAGAGGCGCAGGAACTATTTTTCTTGTAGGGGGCACAAATTTAGGAAATATCATGATATATAGTACATTAAAATAAAATATAAATACTTGTTGATTTTTGTAAAACAGTTAAACAACTACTATTTTATAGATTAAACTAATAGTCTCATTTACCTAATTTAATTTTGAATATAAAATTAAAAACAACTTGAATGTTTTACATTTTTTAATTTTATTTGTTATACAACTTTTCAAAATTCATTTTATTACATATTATATTATATAAATATTAAAAATAATAAAAATGTAATTTAAATATAAACTATAACTGTAAAATGTTTAAGTACTAAGTGTATAGCTATGATGACAATTTTTCAGAGGGGCAAAATTATAATTTGCTCTTTGATATATTTAACGAATGCCCCCTCTGCTCCCCACCATCACCGGCACCACTGATTCTATACATTCTATATGTATATTGAGAGTCCCAAAAAAGTAAATTAATCTCATTAAAGCATGGAAAAGTCAGAAATAAAAATAAAAATAGCAAGTTCTACATGACAATCAATCAAGTAAACACTGGCCTGAGACAAAATGACTTTCTTTTGTACTTTTTAATCTGATGCTGGAAAAAGTATGTAATGTTTTGAGCTCACATCATTTTAATTATTATATTTAAATAATTTTCACAATCATTATGAAAAAACAATTAATTTATTTTAAAAGCATAAATAATCATAGAATATTTTATTAAAAAATAAACAGCTCTGGCACTGTTGTAATATCCTTAGATCTCGACGAAATTCATTATTATATTACAAACTATTTTATATTACATAAATTAATAAAATAGTCCAACACCATAGTTTACGTTATGTCAAATATTATCACACTGCGGTAATATTGCGGTGTACCCACACATACAGTACATTAATGCCCAATGTACATTATTCGTATGGAGGCTAATAAACGAAACAATTAATTCATCTATAGTTTAGTGTACTTGGCTGAACAATGAGCTGCATAAAAAAATGAATCATTTTATATAACTGCGAACTACGTCCAATATACAAGTAGTCTTCGGGTTCACGATTATAGTCTGCACTCGCAAACCGCGGTGCGTGTATAACGGTCGTGTTCTATATAGCCCAGAGTAGTATTTAGACTTTTGCTGCCCATGGGCATCACAATTTTGCCACCTCAATTCTCCTCCAAAAAACGAACATATATTTTTTTAAGTAAAACAGAAATAGTGAAATAGAAAAAAATATACCCTTATTTCTATTCAAATATAGATAGAAATATCTACATAATAAAATCATGAAATGCACAAAAGATTTAAGAAATATTAAAAAATTTATTCAAAACTATCAATAATTTTTTTTTGCAATTAAATATAGACTAATGACACGATAGTTCTATATAAAAAAATATATATATTAGATGAAATTTGATGGTCTAGTAAAAATTTGCCGCCCTTTCAAAAATTGCCGGTAGGGGCAATACGGGACCGTTGCCCCCTTAAATACGGCCCTGATATAGACTGGATGTAAGCAGTGGTCAGTGGATGTGTGACCTTAACTTCCATACATATGCATTTCAAATAAATCTCGTCGAGATTCCAAGGGATATTCCAGAGGTGACTCCAGTGGTGATTGCATAAAGTAAATTACGAGTATTCTTTATTTTATATCTATTTGATTATTTTAAAATCATACATAAAAACCTTTACATATCTTGGAAACATCTAAATCCTACGATCTCTGAACCCTTCTCAAGACTGAAGGATGATAGTAACTCAAAATAGCAGTAACTCAATTCCCCATCCTTACAGCATAATTATAATTTCCCCTTATATTTTTACATTGTAATTTTTGATTTATTACAAGTAGTTAGAGATATAAACATAGAATTAGAAATTATAACATTATAAAACCTAACATTAAGCCAAGTAACGATTGACATGCTGGCTTATGCAGATAATATTGTTATCTTAGGAGACAACATTTTAGGAGATGATGAATAAACATTGTAAGAAACTAATAGTGGTTGCGAGTAAAGTCTATGTGTATGACAACAACTATTAATGACGAAAAATCGGAGTACGTGAAACTTAACAGAAGGGATAGGATGTATCAACGTGGAGATAATATAGAAGTAGAAGGACAAATTTTCCACAGAGTACCTCAATTTAAGTAATTCGGAGTTCTCATAACTTAAAACAATGAGTTGAAGGCGCAGGAATCAAAGGTAATACAAATAATGAATAAATACTATTTTGGTATTGGATCTCTTCTAAAACTCAGATCTATTTCTAAAAACTTAAAAATTAAAATGTATTTAACATTAATACATCCTATTATCCTATATAGGTCAAAAAAAATTAAGAAAGACGGAAAAAGTAAGATAGGACATTTTTGACAGAAAATTATTAAGACATATTTATGCCTATATTTTGACCCATGAATCGAATAAATGCGAAACAACGAAGAGCTTCAAAACATGCCTCAAAGACTATTCATCTCAAGGCAAGCCGCAAAAAATCTTAAGTGGGTCAGACATGCTTAGCGGAAAATTGATGAAATGATAAACGTTATGATTAAAAATAATCCGATAAGAAAAATACCGCTAGGAATACCTCGCCTTAGATGGTAGACTGTGTGAAGAAGAGATGTTAATACAGTAAATTCAAATGCCAAATGGATGGAGATAGCAGAAAATAGAGAAAGACAGAGAGAGATTGTTGTACAGGATGGTCTTAAAGTCCGTAAATGGCTAAACTAAAAAAAATCACAAAATTACTAAAATTACTTAGTAATTTTTATTTAGAAAATTAAATTTAAATAATAACAAATTATAACATAAAAATGTATCTTTAAAAATGTAAAACGTAAGAAATATCGATTATTTTATACTAAATTAAAATCTGTGGGATTAAAGAAATAAAATTTCTTTTATCATACTGGTGGAAATCGTAATAATAAGAAAATATATTTTGTACACGAAAAGACACATTTTAGGAGTTTCGAAAAGGAAATTTGTATTGTATAATCATTATTTATACGATTAACACATTTCAGTAGCTGTAATAACTTGCCTTATAATCTTTGATTTAATATATTAAAATTTTTAAATATTATATTTATAAATAAAAATTTGCCTGTAACAATTACAATATAATTACATTTATGTATAATCTACGTGTCAGCATAATCGTAAATTAGTTAATATTGTTACTTTTGTAATAATTGTGTGGGCACATTATTTTTTACAGCGTTTGCGGACATTAACCTTATTAAGAGAAATATATAATTTAAACATATTTGCGTGTTGTCGGTATATTAATAATATACATATTAATGTGTAGTTATTGATACAATTAATTCGAGGAATTATGTTATAATGTCCTTATAAAATGTCTGTGTTTTTAAGTAAAAATAATAAATAATGAATAAAAATTCCAATTTATAACTGTACGATTTCATTTTTAAATTGTTTTTTTCCTCACTCCGCCACGATACTTTTTAATTAGTTCTATCATAATCATATCTAAAGGGGGGTGACAGTGAAAAATATAGCTCGGGGGGAGAGGGGTAAAATTAAAGCGAGATTAGGTTACTATAATAATAACAAATTAACAACGTTTTTCCTCTTTCAAGTACCATAATTACACATCTCTTGTTTATTATAGCAATTTAAGAACATAATATTTGAATATTTTATAAAGTATAACTTATTTATAAGCGCAAAAAATTTTTAAATTTTTTGTAAAAAAGGGATAATATGTTTTTTTAACTAATCCGATAACATTTATAATATCTAATTCAATAATATAATAGATACATGCTCAATTAAATTATAATAGTTGGTTAATAAAAACATTTTTTTTTTTAATTTGATTTAGTTTTGAATATTCATAAAATCAGACATAACATCAGACTCGCATGGTAATATAATAATATTTGAACAGCTGATATAGATTGGTATAACTTATCCAAAGTTAGCCATTTGGTCCCGTCATCTACTCATATCCCAAACAAACCTACCCAAAACGTAGGGTACCTTATTAAGGTCGCCAATATCTTTATGTTCCTTAATTACCTAAAGTTAAACTCACCTCTCCAGTTCATCCAAAACCATTCGCTGCCGAACGCCGGCACCGAGTACACGCCCCAGTGTATGAAAACTCCAAACTTTGCCTGATCGTACCAAGAGGGTAACGGCCTGGAGTCCAGGCTGGTCCAGTGTGGTTCATACCGGATTCCTACGTCCGGATTGGTCACGCTGGAAACGCTGGAAACGCAAGTGCACGCGACGACTGCGACTAAGACCACCACGTGGATAATGCGGAAATTCGTCATGTTTTTACGGACTTTAAATCAATTGTATTGTAAAATATAATAATAAGTATATTATCGTACCACCTAACAGCGTGCGCGATCGGGCCGGACTGCGACGCTACAGACGTCTTATTTTACTAGGAAGCGGTCGAAATCGGTCGCTATACCTGGTCGCGACGCGGTGGTCATCTAAATCGTATACAGAGTGATTGGAGAATAATTGACGTTACAAAAACGGCGGATATGGCATTCATCCAACGTGAATTCATTATCACTCTGTATATCATGTACCGTCGGCGGCGGCGGTGGCGGTAGGGGTTCCTCGGGCATGACGATAATGCGAACGCTAAATAATATTATTGTTGTATTTATTAAGTACCTTTTAAAGCATATTTAATTGTATTCATTTTCCACGCGTTATATACACAATACCCGCGCGAATATATCTATATACGAGAGGCGAATGTATTTGCATATACCATTATAATAACCCAACGTCCTAACCTGTTATAAGTACCTATAGACACTTCATTAGAATATTATACATATTTTACGGGTACACGTTGAATCGAGAAAAATATAATTTTCGAGGTCGTCGTACATACGGAGAGGAAACAAATTTAAATACCGCGTCTCACAGACACACGCGGCACAATACACACGCTGATGATAAGTAAAGGTATATATTTACTATAATGCGTATAATACATTAAATGGTATAACAGTCGGTACGAAATGCTCTTTTGAAGGGGGGAAAAAAAACAGTTTCTCCGTATGATAGCATGCATGCCATCTGCAGCAGTAGAAACTGTCGGAGAGTTCGTTTCCACACACGAAACACTGAAACGTACAGAGTGCTCCAAAATCTGTTACAAATTACCATTATTTGTTTGATAATATTAAATATCAAAGAATTGCCGACCATCTTTTTTCGTTCGATTTTTCAATCGCACTTAAAATTGTTTTTAGTTTTCCTAGCAAATGTTATTTTGTACTGTACAATATTGACGTATCTATACAACATTAATATTTGAATTTTCAATTATTTTTAACACTTTTCCTACGCTTTTTTTATTTTTATCGGACCATCGGCCCGACGAGATTTTCTCGGTAATTCACCTGCAGGTCAATCCGGGCACGATCCTCATTATAATAACAAAAAAAACAAAAACAAAAAAAACACACAATTAAAAAGTATTATTATTATACCATTAGACATTAATGACTGAGGAAAATTTTAATGTTCTATAATATTATTGTGTTTTAATATGCAGTATTATATTATAATATTATTGTAACAAAATAAAATAATTATATACGTAGTCGCATTATACGGATATCCTCATAAATTTTCGTCTGTCGGCGCTATATTTATATTGTATACAATATATTCCTATATAGGTACTTTATCTACGGTCTACGTAATATGTTATTTACCTTTTGTCGCAAACACAGTAACACACCTATAAATATATATATATATATATATATACGCTTGTAATCCTTTTACTCATTTCTCCTATCTTATTCATTAAAACATCGAACTCGACTTAGATTTAACTATGAAACGCAAACATGGTTGTACCTATATAATATATTATTATAGTGTTGCCGGTATATAATAAAACGACCTTATATTATATCGATCGAGGGATATTGACCGAATAGTAGAATATTATAGGTACGTGTATATTATACAGTATGATCACTGCAGGTCTGACTATTGTGTTACAAAAATAACGCAAATAACATTTAAAACGTTCCTCGTAACACGAAATTATGATCACCCTGTATAATATTAACCGTCTATATTATATAGTCAGTGGCGACGACGTGATCAGTGTTAAAATTACGCAGTTGCGTCATTTAAAATAGGGGTGGGTGGGTCAGGTTAGGACATTGTGTTTTAAGAATTATGATTATTATGTTATAAGTTATTATTTAGTAATTTAGTATATTTTATAAGATTATAATTAAATATAGAGTATACTCTATGTACGAAAACAAAATTGTCAATAAAATGGGTTGAAAAAAAGAGGTTGCGTCGTCAAAAAAATAAAGTTCACGGCGTCACTGATTGTATAATTATATATTATAAATATTATTTCTACGTAAGAAAATCTTTCTTTTTATATAAACCTGCTGCAGATAAACGCGTATACCGATTTTGGGTTTTTGTGTTGAAAAAATGCATGTTTTATTCATAATACGAACCATTTTCCGCTAAATTTCCCAATTTCCCAGTAAAGTAACATCAATGTTTGATTTTAATCCTATATCCTCGTATAATGTATAATTTCTAATTTCGAGCTATACGACGCGTCACGCGCGTATCACATGTTTTCCAAATTCGCACACAATATTTTGGGATAATAACACTAACGAGCCATATTGTGTTATATTATATTATATTAATCGATTTTACAAATATACTTTATTATTATAAAAATATAAGTAGGTCTTACGTAGCTACGTCTTAAAATATTTCTATAAAAAAATTTCAACTTTCGTTTTTTTTCCATTTATGTATTATAACTATTTTGTGTAATTCGCATTATAGGTACCTATATAAAATATACAATAGAACAGTAGAATAGTTTTAAATGGTAATAGAAAATTCAATATCTATTCAGCCAGAGTACAATTTATTATTTTTAAATGTGTAGTTAAAATAACAAATTGTCTACGTTTAAAGTAAATATACAGTTAATTGAAGCAATTAGTTTTAATTTAAGTATGTGACCAAATAGTATAATATGTATGTTTAATTTTATCCTAAACCTTATATTTGATTTTTCTTCCATTTTTGTCACATTTGTATTAAAGGATAATATTATTGATTTGTAAACTTTCATTATTAAGGAGTTATTTAGTTTATTAGGTACCAAACATTAAAACACTAACGAGCCTATTCAGTTATTGTATTTAATAATACAATACGAATATGCAACAATTAACGCAAAACTATTATATATATAAACATATACATGATTTTGTTCGAAATCTAAATAAAACAGTTCGTTTAAATCCAGTTTATATTGATACCTGGTGACACCGCTACGTTTGATCTGAAAACCACCGATTTGTTCAGACGTATGACGAACTGGACGAATTATTCTCTAATATTTTTCACATTGGATTCATCAATCTTTAAATCAGTACGATCGGATGTGTATTTAAATTTTCAAACATATTTTTTATGAAAATTATACAATATACTTTATATTTCCATAAACAATAGCTCGATAAAGTCTTAAAAAATATCTATAACAATCGTATTACAATATTGATAAAACATATTGATGTAGTAAATACAATATTATAAAATACAGACTACACGATTAATGTTTGTTAATTGTTTATATATATATTATGTATTAATATGTAATATCATTGATTAATATTTATAATCAATCGTAATATGTTATCATATTATTCGTCTTATTTTTACGTGTTATACAGAATATAAAATTAAAATTATTGTGTACAAAAATAATTATAAACTATACGTTTAAACGAGACACGATTTCATTAAACATACGTGTTGTTAATTTATTATACCTATGAAATATTGAATAAACACAGAATATGTACATGTCGTATAAAATCTATTTTGGATATCGTTTCAAACGTGTTTTCTATTTGATTTTTTAGTCTTCAAACAATGCAACGTCATTAAATAAATATAAAACATACTCGCGACTAATATAATATAATATATCTCGCATAAAAATGACTTAAACATTGACGACCAAAAATATAACTTCAACTGTAAAAATCTGTAAATATTCGTCGAATCATAATTATTTAAGTAGTTAATAATTTAACGTACTCGGGCGGAAAATACAACGAAATCACCTCATAAACTTATTCCTACTTAAATTCATAATTTACATAAAATATAATATTGAATGACATTTATAATCTTTCACAAAATATTCGATTGAAAAAAAAAGGTCGATTCCGATCCTCCGCAATGATTTTGCATTCGAAAATACGATTTTGAATGACTCAATCAGATATACAATATAATTATACTGATAATTCATTCTAAAATTTTACCATCTATATAAATTACCTATGAGATTACTCAAAATAATAAAATAACAAGTCCTTACGTTTTATGAAACTATTTATGTTTGTGCTTAAAGATAATAATTAGATATTGAGATGTAATAATAATTAATATCCGGTAAACGGTCACTTTGTACGGTCCATTCCATTGTTTAAAATGCAAAACGCGGACACATTTATAATAAATATTGTATACCTAGTATAGGCAATATTGTTATATATAAGTAGTTTGGAAATATATAACCATCAAATTAACAATCGAAATCAAGCAATATAATATAAAAGTATGATCTTTAAAATCAAATTTAATAAGACAACTATGATGACAATGAGAACAACCACGTCAACAAAATTGAGACCGAAACTAGTCTAAGATGGATTTCACTACACAATACTACGTAAAAATACTACTGATGTACCTACTGTAAGCACTTGGAAAATAAATAAAAAAATATAAACAAATTGATCAGGATTAGTAGTTTAATTAAACAATAAAATGACATACAAATAATTGTAATATAGAATGGGTGTCCAACGTCGCAAATGTTATGTACAAATGTACATAATATTTATTATAAAACCATTTGACCGTATAAAGTATCCGCGTTCTGCATTTTTAATACCTTACTGTACAATGTGACCTAGAACCTTAATATCCAGCTATATATAATAAAGACCACTTCGTAAAAACATAATGTCAATATTATAAAATTGGATATAGACATTATTTAACATGTCGAGAATTGAATTCGATGAATTTTTAATTTTTAATATAATATAATATGTCACGAAATATTACTCTATAAATTATAAATTATATATATATATATACATAGTAGTTGCTATATAAGTATACTCATACGATATGTAGATAATGGAAATTTCTATACATAGAACTCAACCACTCATTGTGTATTGATTTTAAATTTATCTTAATTTCACTTTCTGTTTTACTTTACCGTGAATAAAATTAACAAAATAATGTAAACACTTTAAATACTTAAAATAGTATAGTCACTGAGATAAGTACAAGTTAAAGTTTATAATACCTATAAATAATATACGTACCTATAAATTTACTTTAAGTTCAATTTTATGTGTTTAAAATGTTTAATAAATAACAACAGATTCAATGTTTAATTTGCTGGTAAATTTAGAATTAGGTAAATTACCGGAGGAATAGTTGGAGAAATTCATTAATTTCCATGGTTATTCAATTAGTTAATAACTAATAAATATGTACACATCATATTATAATCGTATTTTATGGCTAGGTTATTGATAAGCAGTATAATTGGTTTTATTGTTTATAACTAAAATGTATTGAATCGTTTGACGTCAATCACTCATAAAACTATATTGATAGTTATAATTTAAAAAAAAATAAATAGTTAAAAAAAAATTTTAAAGAAAAAACATTAACAAATTGCTTTATTTACAATATTCATGCAATTAGATGTGTGTAATCCTAATCAAATATTTTATAACTTATATTTGTAGAAGTAAAATGTTAGTACTTTATAAAAAGTATCAATAAAAATTAAAAAATATTAGTAGTTCGTTATGGTTACACGAAACAGTATAAATCAATAAAGCGTGTATAAATATGTAAATTTGTATATTTTATATTGTTTGCATAATATGTTTATCTTTCGATTTATCGACTAATTAAAATTGAAAGTACGTTTTAATTTATTATACTTGCAAATTATATATAATCTAATACACGAAAACGTGTTATATATCGTTGAATAGTGTAATTTTTATTGCTGGCTATATAATGTAAGTTTTCAAATTGCATAGCTATACATTATTTTCAGAGATGTATATTATTACTTATTTAGGATTAAAAAGGTTTTTCGAATAAAATGGGTTACGAGTTTATGATGATGACAATACAACTAAACCAATTTTCCATTATTTATTGTTTTTAAATATTTATTTAAAAGTAATATAACATTTCCTAAGAAATTGAATACAAACAAACAACAGTGATAAACTGTTAGGTCGAGTGTATTATAGTATTGATATACTATACTATTACTTACTATCAGTAATTATTCGTCTTTCAAAAACCTCGAGGAAGTCATACAATTCGTATGAAATCTCTTTTATTTTTTCAATATGCATTTCTAATCGTCCTGTATAAAATATTTATTATTTATCCGTTATTTTCTTAAGGTTTTACATACTTCAGGTTCAAACACAGCCATAAAATATTTTTTTTATAAAGTAAAAACAAATTGTATTTTGTTGGTTTGAAAATAGTAATTTAGTGCAGATATTCATATTCTAACAAAGTCTTATACTTTTATAACATTTATTACAATTGTGTTAATATTAACACATTACAAATTCAATAATAATGTTACTTAAGTATATAATGTAGGCAGAACTATTGTTAAACTATATGCTGAAAAATGAAAAGAGTAGAATATATATTTTATATTATAGAAAAAGAGGGGAAATTCTAAGGTTTTTCGCCTTTAAGTGATTTTTCATCGTTGGATATTGCGTGGGGGCCATTCATTGCGTATTCCGAAAATCGAATGAATAAATTATATAATATTCACATTCACACACATTCAGCAGTTAAAGTGAGAAAACATTGTACGAGAGACTATATGTAAAAAGATTATAAAGATACCAAAAAAAAATTATATGTGCGTCATTCCATTTAGCCGATAGTTTTATTTTATAAACCCAAACGTTATTTTCATTAAAAATGTAATTTTCATTTTTATGTCTCTCGAAGCATTTGTGAAAATTATAAAACTAAAAAAAATTAAACATTATTGTGATTTATGGCACATTTTTAAGACCTCTATATATTAATATGTTAATTCAAACCATAATAATGCAATTGGCTTATCTTTAGTAGACATGACCGGTATTATTATTCATAAAAATTATTACCTAAAAAAACCTTACATGGTATACTTTTAAATTTACAATTTATTAAAATAATTACTTTAATTACACTATTGATTTTTTAAAAAACAAAACTAACGAAGTTTTTTTCTTTATTGCATATTACAGTTATATTTTATTTGAAAAAATACCTAAAATAGATCTTATATAAGTTATGGTTTTCTAAAAAAACAAATCAAAATTAAGACGGTTTACCGAACTTTGTAACTTTAATATTTAGTCACGGTTGATTGGTATATGTAAATTTTAAATATTTCATCATTTCCATAAATTATAATATTATAAATGTTGTTCATTGAACTTTAGAAAAAGACACAAAAAAACACGTGAATCGGTCATTATAATACATATTATATAACTTGTTATAATAAATATTAATTTTTAAGCTCTGTTATAAATAAAAAAACAAACAACATTGATAAAAAAATAATGAGGTCAAACATTGAACAATTAAATGAACGACTAGTAATAATATTTGCACAAATAAACAAGTATATACTCGAAAGAAAAAACAAATTGTTTAATCATAACCAGTAATATATTATACGTAGTCATTCCGCATCATTCGACGATAATATTTTCAGCTTGTCAACCGAATTTCTCAATTGACGTCATCGAACTTGACGACATCCCCAATAACGTCCCTTATAATTAGGTTTCATCCGTGCGGGGTAAAAATTAATTTATATTATGTAATTACGTCATCACTCAGGGTCGTTTTTAGCGCCGTTAAGTTTATGGAATACGATTGGTATATACAAGTATATTGACGATCGACACATCGTATGTCAAATAATCAGAAGTGCTATAATACTGGTGTTGAAGGGTCACAATATACAGTGTACACCACTCTTATTTAATTTGTTTTTCAATTTCCAAGTAATTTTTAAATTACATTTTATCGCGTTTATTTTTCCATAAAACGTAAATAATTATTTTACATTCGATATATAACCACACTGTTTAATTATGAAATAATAATTTGTATTTTAAAACTTAAAATATGGTATATTATATCAAAATTAATGCGTATTCCTAACTCTTCATTCAGTGGGACAATTTTACAAAATCATGCATAAATACAATTGAAGTCTGCTACCAATCGAAAACATTAGGAATAATTTCATACGTTCAATCAATAATAAAACCAAGAAGAATAGTGCAATTTATTATTTACAAAAAAAATTTTTATATGGTGTATTTATAAATTCATAATATATATACAATATATTTTAATAATTGTGTGTGAGAAATTGACATCGCAAATTGATTTAATATAAAATATAATCTTGCTTTAAATAAGTTTACAAAGATATATCTTTTAATATATAAAGATATAAAGTAGTAAAGAATCAAAAGATCTATGAGACTGTGACATTGTGGAACATTGATGTAGGTACGTAACTAATATTGTTGATTCTTCTCGTGGCCGAGAAAGATCTCTCACGCGTATTTGAAGAAATTGGTTTTACTACAGTGAATAGTGAGAGACATAGCAAAAGTTTATTACATTTCAGGATACATTTTAATATCGGCAATTAATTTTAAACAATTTTTCACTACTAACACAATTTACATAAATTATTTTAATAAATCACTAATTTAACATTAAATATTATAAAAAGGTAAAAATTATGTTTATCCGTTTCATTGAGAAATATAAAAATGAAATGAAACACATTTTTATAAAAGAATTGTCTTTCTATCATATACCAAAAAAAGTATTTGACTTCAAATCTGAATTATTTTAATATATATTTACAAAATTAATTTATATTATGTCTAATACTTGCTAATATTAAACTTTAAAACTTAGAAATAAAATAATTATAAAAATGTAAACGATTAAACAGTGCATGCATACTTTAATTGATTTCAATTAAAGTATGCATGTATTGTATACTATTGTATTTATTAATTGGCGGACGAATATTTTATAATTGTTTTAATAGATCAAGAATAATAATTAAATTAATTAACTGTAAGTCTGTAAGAATATAAGTATACGTTGGTCCCAGAGTTAAACCCTATATGTTTAGTAGAAATTATTTATAGTGTATATTAAGAATTTCTTTTTCTGGGATATAATAAATATTTTCGGTTTTAAACATTAAAAAAAAAAAGATATTCTACAATCAAAATGTTAAATAAAATTAATTTAAAGTTACTTCTATATTTTTTTTTAGAATGTTTGTTGTTTTTAAATTGAAAAACGCTAAACTAAAGACTCGTGTTTATACATAATTAAATCGTGAGTGATAAATTGTTAAAAAAAACATTTTATACAAAACGTAAATGAGGTTCGTCAAATAATTATAATTCTACTTCAGTATATATTAATATATACAACTAGCTTAGAATATATTTGAATCATTTTATTATTAGACGTATGAGCTTTTCACCTATATTTACAATAATATATTTCCTCATTTACGTAGTTTATTTATTACGTCAATAAAATAAACGTCCGGATAATAAAAGTTAAAAGTATACGTTTTTCATGGTAAATTGTTTATCTTATATATTTAGTGAGTTATCATTTATCATTTCTTATTATCGCCTAAATTCTTTTTTTTTATAATTTCCATAAAAATCTAATCCAGCATTCGGTTCAATCCATATTATTTTGACCGTATAGAGCAGGGGTCACCAACTGGCGGACACTTTTTATGGACCCTTATCCATGGAGTAATTTTTAAATTTGTATAATATAGAAACTATAAATACTAATTTAAAAAATATATCACCTACTTATTAACGAGTGTAAAATACAATTTGAATTAATAACTAAGTATAAATACAAATTTATAAAATATATATACCTATTTATTAACGTGTGTAAAAATCATTGAAACTGTTTGGACCACGGAAAGTTTGGTAAGTTTCAAAACGGCCCCCATAGAAATTAGTTAGTGACCCCTGGTATAGAGAAACTAAAATGTTCAAGTACAAATATTTTTATTTTACAATTTTACCTACCTATTGAATTTAATAACAAAACTAATTTTGAACTACGAATAGATAATGAAATAGTTCGTGAAATTAAAATATTTAATGAGATTATTGACTTCTATACATTTGTATAGAAATTTATCTGTAAATTTGCATTTTTATAATAAGTATGAATAAAATTAATTAAATTGACACATTGTTGTCACATGCGAAATAATATTGTAATGTGTAATCAGCTGTTATTATATTGATTATAGAATATATAGTATTTTTTAAATTAAATCTTTTTTGTATCATATTCTTTATATAACAATCGAAAAGTGATTGTTATTACTTATTAGAATATAAATTATGATGAAATGTCTTCTAATCTTTTAATTTTCCCATTTTAAATTTTTAAGTAATATATATTGCCTATATAAAACGCCTTAAATTCGTTACGTTAGTGTTTAAATATGATATAAATATACTTAGAATGTGTACAACCAATAACCATAGTAACAATAATATAATCATTTTATAACTTTATGTAAACAAATATGCTATATAAAATCTAAAAGCCCAACTTGTACTAAAGTTAATGTCATTTTTCAAAAGGTCAAATCTGTTTCGAAATTATATCTAAAATCTACTAGAATAGTGTAACGGATAATTTGTACTCATAAAAAAGTTATAAACATTTTATATTTCCTTTTATAAATATTTTATTATTTCTTATAATAGATTTGGAAAAACTCTAAATTATATACTATAAAAAGGTATAATAATTTAATATTAAAGGTATACAAGTCAACCCTTTTTAGGTTGCTGCCCTTAGACAATATTATGGTCAATACAAATTATTAATAAGTAGTTCTTGAAGGAAATAAGGATAAATCTTTATTTTTCTTGCGGTAAATCGTGTAAAAAAGAAAAATATAATTTAATATGAAATTGTGCATAATTGAATACTTAGACAGGATGTGAGTATAGATTTATGCAGAAGAAAATAATTATAAACAGATCTGAAAAACTTAGAAAAATATTAAGTTCGTTACGTACGTGTATACTTTGTAAATACTTTTGAATATAAAATATAGTTTTAGTCTTCTTTTATATTCCTTTTCTTTTCTGGGTTTTTTTAGAGAAAAAACTAAATACGCATTGATTATATGATATTATAATATTATAATATTATGATATTATATTATCTTATAATAATAATAATAATAGAATTTTAGAATTTCTGTATTGTCTGCAGCGTATAATTTATCTATTATAAAAAAAACAACAAAGAACTGATTTTATAGCGTTTAATCTTTAAAGATATATGTGCAGTTAAACCAATATCTAATGTATAAAGTCTTAAATTTAATTATTTTTCTTCGGCAATATAAAATAATAAAATATATATTGAAATTAATGGAAATTAAAAACGCACAAATTAAAATAATTTTTAAAAATTAACACTGTTTTCATAGGTAATTATAATATAATATTAGGTATATAAAATAGTTTGTAATGAAAATTACAAAATGTCTTGTTCAAATAAAAACAAATTTTCTATTCTCCAAAACGTTAGGTTATTATAAAATTATTAATATTAATAATAAATTTAATGAATTCAAAACTAATTATTAGTTTAAAGTATAAAATTATAAATTGTACACATAATGAACAATATAGTATACTACGCAGTACGCTTTATATAGTTACATACTTCATTTACTTTTATTTTAGGTAGGTACTTCAATAATTTAATTTATGTTTCATTTATCGTAATTTTCTTAGCTAGAGTAACTTATATATATAAGATTCCTTAGTTAGCATTAAATTTGTATGTATTAGAATTTTTATAAAACATCATAATGGTGAGTTTTGTTTGCTATTGCATTTTTCACAGGAATTGGTTTGATTTTAAACATTTTTGCAACAAACCTCTATATTCTTTAGCTAAGGTTATCGGTATCAGCTAAAATATGAATATTACTATTTTAGATTAAACAAATAGTCTTGTCACGATGTTTGTAAGTTTGTGTTTCAATGGATGTTCCGTTATTAAATTGAATTGCAGCTAAAAGTTTTCCTATTTCCGCATTTGTAATGATCTGCACGACTGTACGCATACTTTAACTTACCAAATTGTTTGATGGTTATATATAATTTTAAATTATATTCAGCGTCTCAGTGATATACTAATATCAGCACAGTATATAAGCTATATTTTTACACAATATGATGTTATAGCTATATGTATTATGTATTTTAAATCTACATAGTAATTATAATGAACTATATCTAATCTAAGTTTATTCATGAATTTTCTCTTAATTTGATAACTTATATGTAATACTCATATTCGTATAATTGTCTTCATAATAATAATATATATTCATTCTTGTACTAATTACTCAGTCCTTTGGAAAATATAACGAGTTTTCTATACTCAAAAAAATATTCTAAACTCACGATATTTAATAATGTGTAGGACAAGGAGTAGGCATTTTATGAACAAATTACAAAATCAATTAGAATTCATATATAATAATAATTTTTATTGAATTATTATAAATACATTATGAAAAACAATCACAACTCAAAATAATAGGTTATTAACGTTCCTAAATCGAAACTTAAACATTAAACATAAATGTTAAGTATAAAATTTAAAAAAAACAATATGTTAAAATAACTTAATAATTATATTATTTGTAAAACTTAAACAACAAAATGTGAGTACATATTAGAAGAGAGAATTAATACTATGTTTAGCGTTGAACCTATACATATTATGTATTATAAATAACACAAACGACAAGTTAACTTTTAATTCTCACGAATCGTACGAAATCTATTATGTTTTTCTAAAAATTTTCCACGGAAATGATTACACTTGATTACCGAATATTTTTATATAAAACTAATCCGCGAATTATACGCTTAAATTACAGCTAATATAATATAAATTTTGGGGTTTTCAAATTATTTAATTTGCGATAGCAAGTTTTAAAATTGAACTTAATGTGCTTAAACCAAGTAACTATTGTAATAAAATTATTGGGCGTCTGGGATCCATCATAAATATAATTAATATTTTTTTCTCTAACACATATATTATCTCACTAATAATGATTACATAAATGATGATAAAATATAATAATATAATTGTATTACTTTCCGCGTGTATATGAGCCTATACTATAATAATACATTATAAAAGACGTAACATATAGTAATAATTATAATATTATGCTTATCATATTATATATAGGTACTAGACTAGATTGTAAGTAAAATAATAATAATAATAATAGTAGTAGTAGTAGTAGTAGTAAAAAGTGAAAAGATGATATTATATTGTTCAAAAAACACATGGTGTCTATAATAGACACTGTCTATACTGTCTACCGATTGTGGAAAACAAAGGGACAAAGAGGGTTTTTGGTCATCGATTACCCGAGCAAGAGAGTTTAATAAAGAAAAAAAAAATTAAATGGTTTGTATTTTAAAATAATAATTATTTTCAATCTCGTCCATATTCTAACATTTGTAATCAATATCCAATAAACATTGATCGATAAAAATGATAACGATATTTTATAATCGCAACAATGAGCTGCGCATAATATGCCGGGGATCAATTAGGAAACTTTATATTCTCAACACGACACGAAGATTCAGTTGCTCGAAAATACACACGACGAGGACGAAGACGCGCGCATATAACATGATAAACGATTCCCCAGTTGATCATTATAATTTATAAGTAACAGAGTTGTGCTTTAATCAGTGTTGTTTATATTGCGGTTCATAACAGAATTTTACGTTTGCAGTGAAATATTATTTTATAACTAACCCGTCATTCTGTTAATTAAAAAAAAAAATACATATATATAATAAAACATATTTATTATATTTTGAGATCAGTTTTGTCCAGGACAAGTGGAAAAGTTGTTTTGTTTCAGGAACTTTAATAGTAAAAAAAAAAAATACAAAATAATATAAAGTCGAAAAAAATGAGTCGATGACAAAAATAAAATGGAAGTTTTTTAATAGGTACTACCTCTCTATATATAGAGCGATGGACTCTAAAGTAATTCTTTGTTTTTTTTTTTTTATGAGACCAGTAGGTTTTTAAGTACAAAGATTTTAAAGTAGCACAATTGTATAAAAACTATAAATATAAATACGCTAATTATACAAATATCGGATTTGGATGTACACAATAGTACTTCTACTTATATAATTATTATGGCTTTTAAAATATAAATGACTTATACGCTAAACGCTTATAAAGACGATATAATATATATCTTATCTTAGTGCCTTAAGTGTACACACTGGACCACAAACCACAGGGTATCCATATAATATTATAATTAATTATAATTATTGTTCGATTAATTACTGACGGTGCTTCTTCAGTGATTTAAAACTGTAAAACTATTTTATCTCGACAGAATAAAAAAACTTTTTTAGAATACTCTCTGTAGTCTGTAAGTACCTAATTTGTGTGTATTATACACACATGCACACGCACACGCAAACACAAACGTGGAAACGACATTTACGAACGATAAACGTATTTGAAGCTTTATATTGAAAAATATAAACTACCAGACAATACAATATGCAATATAAATATTATTATTACGAAGTAAAGTTTGACCGAAAAAATTAACCAAAATGTTATTATAACTATATATTATATAATATTATTTAAGAAAGAATAAAATTATGAATTTAAAAATGGAAAAAATATATATTATAAATGACGAATCTTCGAAAACATTTTTTAGTTGAGTGTGCGTTGATGGTTTTTGTTAATGGATTAGTAAAATATAGTAGTTTGATGGTTAATATCTCGAAAAAAAAGAACGAATACAAACTATAACGCTATAAATTAAAACAAACAAACAAATAATAACAATATTTATATTATTATCTTCAATTTGGCAGAGGCAAATGTTTAGTGTAATAAAAATCAATATAATATAATATTATAGAATTAATTTTTAACGAAACCCTGTTAATTTTTTTTGAAAATACCTATATTAGAATATAGTCATTATTCATTTTATATTTGTCTATTAAAATAAATATAGGTTATTATATTATATAATATATTATTTATGTCATTTTTGTACAACGCGATCAAAAATATAAGGTACATAATTTCTTTTTACATGCTATTGCAATACATAGAATATCAGCGAAAAGTAAGAAGGAATAAAAAAATTTGATAAATTTGTTTTCAACATGACGTGACAATTTATAACCGTGTACCGCGTATATATTATATTCTAATTTTGTTATCGTCGTAATGCCGATTTACAGAGCTAACCTTACTTTATAATATCATGCGTAAAATATAATACTCTTACAATCGCCATTATCACATTATATTATATACTTAAAAATATCGTAAAATATAAGGTACACCATTAGTTAAATACTACACACATTTATATATAATATAAATATATTATTATAAGACCGCAAGCTAACCAAGTTTACATAATAAAATAACATCGACGACTTCGTGGAGTAAATGAGATTTTCATCCGCCAACGATTGACAACAACAATATTAATATCGTTAGGCGCCCCAGAACGTATTTTTGTAATTGTGAATTCATTATCATTATTTTTCAGCGTTTACAAAACGTATATTAGATAGATTTAGAAACATTGAATTATTATCATAACGGCTTTAATCGTTTTAAAGGTACCAAACAATACCAACCGTGCAGTTTAATGCGTTTCTCGTCACAGCAGCGTCGATGCGATTGCGGTGAAAATTTCATGTCTGTACAGCTGGTGCGGGCGGCGATGTATCGATGGCACGGACAATCATCTCAAATGTTCCAAAGTCGGATGGAGAAACGCGGGGAAAGGTAGAACGGTCGCGAAGAGGAAGAAAATATGAGAGAAACCGAAAATCGAGAGAGTATATTATTATAAAAGATAATATAGAAACGTCGTCGCGTGCAGTGTATATGTACGTACGCGAGAGCTCATTTTTTTGGCGGACTCTCCCAGCCGTTTTCTTTGATCATGTGCGCCATTTCGATTATGTACTTGCCCTCCTTGTATTTTTGGCTAGATTCGAACGCGTGTTCCTGTAAACACGCAAACAATAAATAATATTATATGTCCGAGTATAATATGGTTAGGTATAACTGTTATTATACCTTATACCACGAATACGTTATATAATAATATACACCCAACATAAGGTGTAATATATGTTATGCATACAGGGTGAGTATATTATATCTTATTTCGCTCATTTTCTAGGCTGGTAAATTATTGACTTTTTTTTACGCTATTATTAAAGTTACTAAAAATTTAAAAAATCATAAAAAAACAAATTTAATTTTAATTGCAAACCAGAAAAAAAAAATGGGTTTGTAGTAAAACAAAATTAACACTCTGTATACTGTATACATTAAAACCTAAATAATAATATGAACTCTGAATAACATAAAAAGTTTCTACCTATACATTAATTTTCCCGAATATTTCCATAAAATATGTTCAAATTATAACTTAAGTACTTAATGTATTATCTTTATCAGTGGGTGTGGGTGATATGACTGTAAAATTTTTTAATAAAATCCGTCCTAAAGTGCTATATCTTTTTTATGCATTACGTGTTTGGAACAATTATATAAACGATACGAAATTACTATTCTATATTTCTATAGGTTTATATATCTATATATTATTTTGTTTATTGTGGATACCTTTTTGTAATATGTTTGATAAATTATTAAATATTTTTCCGAAAGTACACCTCCTTATATATTGTGCAGTATAACAGGATGAGTCGTAATTATTTTGTTTGGTATAAATTATAATATAATATATTACAATAGGATTATTTTTTTAAAAAGGAATATTTGGATAATATATGGATAATGTTTTTTTCAGAGTTAAAATGAATTTAAATTAAAAATACTAATTAGTTTGAGTTATTAAAAAATGTAGAAATGGTATATTATTATATTCATTTTTTAATAGTTAATACGATTTTATATTTATTATATTATGTATTTATATACGAATAATATTTTTTTTTATATGGATATATGATCTACTAGTCACAGACATTATTACTTACGTATTTCCAACCCAGGGTGGTCTTACAGCAATCACAATAGATATCAGCGACTGCGTGCAGTCCAGTCAACAAAATCCTTTCTTCGGCTGGTCCACATCCAACGTTAACGCTGAGAAAGAACAGACACAAATTAATATTTACATTTTTATCGAAGGGGGAAAACTTAATGGAAACAGTATACCAACGTAGAAAAAAAAATGTATACATATTATATAAGTATCTTATACACGACTTATATCTCCACGAATGTACAGACTTTGACCCCATCGATATAAATAATTAAGTGTATTCGGTCTTATTTCAAATAATACAAAATAAAAATGGTATACCGTTATGAATTAAACATATTATTATACTTACACCGAATTGAAAAGATATGCTCTTCCTTGACTGCCTTGAAAAGACTGAAATAATATAGTAAAACAAATATTATTAAGTATTTAAATTTATTGTGATAAGTACACGGTACAAATCACATATTATGTAAAATCTATAATTAGGTATGTATAAACGCTGTATAAATTGCATCAAACAAAGTCAAATTTTATATTTTAATCACACATATACGTAAATTAAATTAAATCTGTTTTCTAATAATATTTAACTTTCATAGAAATTTAGAATTGAACATTTTAAACGTTAAATGAATAACATTATATACTACATATAGATAATATTAAAATTGTATATTAGGTTTTTTCATAATTTAATTACCACTATTCCATCCCAAATGATTCGTTTTATTTCACTTGTAATTATTATATACAAGTATTATATTTGTTTCTTAAGTTACCACTCGGTAAAATATATTGATTTTTTTTAAATTATAGTTTACTTCGAATTAATATTTATATGCGATTAAATATTTATCGTTTCACGCGGACAATAACCTTTTCTAGCACTTCAGCCTAAATAGTTATGAGTATCAATAATAAAAACATAAAATTCGTATTAATTTGTTCGTAATTTGTATAATTTAGATTACTTTTAAACATGACGTCTAAATAGTATGAATCTATACACCAAACACAATATATTTTTCAAAAAAATAAATTAATATTATTAACAATATAAATAATATCTTTTCTATTAGCTATTCCACTGAGTATTATATTATTATATTAAATTATTTCAAGTTTAAGTGATTGGTTCCGTTCAAATATGATAATCAGAAATGACTACAAACATAAGCCAGAATGAAACATAATATCTTATTCAATTTGTTCATTGTTGAAATATTGTATACAAACATCGATTAGATTATTGAATCCAAAAATATTAAATAAATATTTAATATTTTGTATGCGTTTAGTATGTTTGGTTTATCGAATCATAATAACGTACTGTAGGTACCTGATAACAATAATATAATCCGTATCACCATTTTATTACGGTTAATGTATATATTATGTAATATAAAATATAATTTATTTTTATACTAGTAAATATTTGTTCTTCATGTGCGTTTTTAATGTAAATATGTTTTTATAATAAACAATTTAAATTATTTTTAAAGTGAAAATAAATATAGTGAATAAATGAAAACTAACAATACTTAATAGTTTGATACTGATATGAAATGAATGTAATTTAATCTGAAAACAAATGGGTGTGATTTCATTCGAACCTACACTTTGTTAAATTAGAAAACAACTTCCTATTTAAAAACCGACGAAATTGTAATAGTTTGAAACTTCAAAATATAATTTTTAATAAACGTATTTGGTCGTAATTGGCTGTCGATTTAATGTATAATCTAAATAATGTCTGTTGCGTCTGATCGTTACTTATACATCGTATATATTTATTATTAATCTTCATGAATACGATTAAAACGATAGGTAATTAAACAAAATCGTATTTTTTCTTTACCGATTTTAAATGATTTATAAGGAACGATGTGTTTTCGACCTAACTGCAATGGGATAATTAATAATGTTTTACTCATTAAAACGAACTTCGGATTACTTTTTTCAAACGTTAAACTATATATATTTTTTATTTTTTTATCCATCGGCCGTCGCTGTTTTGTTAATTACTCAACGCAGAGTTTAATTATACTGTATTATCGTAAAATTATATATTATTAAATTATACGATGGTCCAAGATACTGGTTTAAGGTTATAGTATATTATACAATTCTTCACTAGATTTTTATAATTAAATATCATCCGCCAGTTCGATTTAGTTTGGCTTTTAGTTAAAAATCATTATTATTATTTCATATAAACAATATTATTATACAGGATTTCAATGAGCAATGAATCCGTTTTATCTTTTCTTTGTCTCGAGTAAAACAATCCGTGATATTTCGATTTTATCCTTCGCTACGCGAGAAAATGATGGACACGTGTATATTATGTAATAATAGTGAACTTTAATAAATTCAAGTTGTGTAAATCTGGATATAAAGGTCGAAATTGTAAATAAAAAAATAAGAATGAAAAAACACACTACTATATTATTAGTTTCTAAACAAATTTGATATTATATTTTTTTCTTTATCACTATAATATAAAAAAAAAAATATTTTTGAAAAATATGATATTGAAAGTAATAACATGAGCTATCGTTTTGGTAAGTGTGGTGACAAATTTTATCAATATCGATATAGGTAACCACGGAAACAAAATACAATATATATATATATATATTATAGTAAAAAGTAAAAACAGACGGACACAAAGGCGATTTAACTATCTAAGAGATTTTATGCTTCGTATAGAAACATAAAAAAACAATTGTATACTCATAGACAGTCATATTATTATGATAACCGATTAGTAAAATATATAAATGTATAATGTGTTTTACTGTTTTATGATGTAACGTGTATACAAAAATTAGATAACATGGTCGTGTTAAACGGGAAATGACGACGCCATGTCTTACAACCGATTTAGATAGTTGCTCAGATGACAGATGAATCGGTCTAATTATCGTCCGCCATATACAATATATCTCAAATCTGAAGCATAGTTTTAGAGCAGAACATGTCTATAACCTATAAGTAATAATTATACAACAGCGAGACAGCACCTCTTAAAAAAAAAATGATAATAATAATTTGTTGTAATATAATTTTGGTTCCAAGTAATTAATTTACTATAGGTATAACTATAAAAAACTTGCCAAAAAGTCATTTGAGGTAACTTCGTGTTATATTTAAGTAGTTTTTTAATTTTTAGTGAGTTTTAGACTGTAAAACTGAATAATTATTTTACTTTTACGCTTTAAATATTGATTTTTCCCACTAAAGTTTATTTGATGTAGTTAAATGAAAAACAAAACAAAAATGATTTCATCGTTTAATTTAAATATAATTTTTTAATTCATGATATATATATAATAATAATTTAATATTGTGAACAGTGTATTGTATTGAGATTTTCTAACTAAATTACAAAAAAAATTGTATTTTAATTTGCATCATAAAAATATAAAATGCAATCTAACCTATAAATTAGACAATAAATAAAAATATATCAATACAAATTAACATTATCACGAGAATTGTAAAACTCGATACAAGCTATCGACGAAATTATAATATTTTTACTGTTATGCTTGTAGCTATGTGTATGTGTGCATTAATCATTATTATATCGTAATACACGCATTAACGAGTCGGTTAAGTCCTAGCGTTGTTATCGTTATAACGTTACTAACATATTATAATTTTAAATAATTATATAGTAGGACAATTTAGAAATTGTAATAAACACGATTATCAGAATCTAATGCAGACAAAGGAGTATAGAGATCGACGATAGTCTAAAACGGGGTTAAGTGGTTCTTTTGGGAGCAGCAGTGTAAGTACTGTATCTACTACTATAGTATTATAAAAATTCTCAAGCACCTAACCAATACGAGGTATAGTTCACAGAGTCATTTTCGTACAATATAATAATATAAAAAGTAGATATAAACAACAATAAAATATAATATTTAAATTACAAGTGGCATATTATATTATATAGGTACTATAGCTGTACTATAAGATACGCGTAAATTACTTACAATGAATATTATTTTGAATTCTATAAAGTGAACCATTGGTGAAATGCAGTTAAATATTTTGGAATTTTGTAGATTTTATTTCCTATAAAAATCAATACCTAATTATTGTCGACTTGAAATAATATAATCATAAGACATAACATAATCATTATATATATATGATGGGAATATTTTAACATTTTCACGAATTTCAATACAAAAAAAAAATACAAAATTATTATTATACTTTTTATTTTTCATATTAAGATATATTTTTTTAAACTATAATATTTAGCTTTTACTGTTTTTAATAAAAATTCGTACATTTTTTTATTGTACCTTCATTAAAATTATACAAACTCGTGATGAAGACTAATATACCTTATACACTTATACCATGCTAAAAATTGTGTGAAATAATTGAAATGTGATGGAGTGATTATTTTAAATTAACATTATTTTCGTTCTAATAGATTATAGATATTTTTCTTGTTAAAAAAAAAATTTAAAAATAATTGTGTATTTTTGTTGAACAATTAATAACTGAATCCTAATGATTGTATATATTACACTTATTTACAAGTACTCACTATAGGTACTTAAATCCGTAATACACTCTTACTATTTCGGACTAAACAATTTATGTAGTGGATCGCTACAAATAAGGGTTGCACAGTATAAATGTATAATTATATTATATTTAGTATAAAAAATAGTTAAAGAATAGAAAGAGTTAACGAACTCGAATCGAAATTATTATTTTATTATTTAAAATATCGATTTCATATATATATATATATATAGATATTGTTTACTGTTTTCATTATTATTGCTATCGTCATCGTTATTTTATTATTTGTTAGTTGTTAATTTATTATACTCTTGGCGTCCACTAATAAACACAAATTATTTTTCAACATAATATGCATTATAAAAATAAAGATAAAATTATCCATATACAACATCATAAATAGTAAAATATTATTCGCATGAAGTGTAATGATTATTAGTACGGAATGATAAAAAACTGTGATATCTAAAATATATCCCTATGGAAAACAGGATATTTTAAAAATTAATACGAATAGGTAATTTATTAGGAATTCGAAATTTCGAATATTTTAAATACGATATCAAATATACCAATAGCAAAAATAAGATAATTATATTTAACGCAATACATTTTTAACATATTATTTACTGTTTAGTAACCAAATAAAGAATGTTCGTTAAGTGCGATTTATCATTTGTATTATGTACAGTAATAAAGGTACTTCATAGGTTTTCCTTATACATATAGATATTAATTTTATTCGATATATAATTATATTGCTTACTTTTTTATTAACTATGGGTAAAAATATTTTTACTTTAAGATATCTAATATTTTAAAATAAATTAATCATTGAAACTAATTTTAAAATTACATGTACAATTATAATTGCAAATACAATGTTAAAACAAAAGTAATAAATAATACAATGTATATAATATACTTATGAAATGGATGTAATAAGCAATTATACAATATATTACGAATAATATAATTTGTATCTGAAGGAGTACACTTTATCACTTTTACTTTGTTTTCGAGATTAATTTTAAAACGTATTATTCAGTTAATGTAAGTTCTATGTCAGTGTGTCATTTATACGTATTATTACTTAGCAAATCGCGTAACTAGCAAACTATTTTTTTTCTCTATGTACATATCCTATCCTATTATTATATAATTAAATTATAGAATTAATAACACAGTAAATTATTGCTAAAGTTGAATATAATAAGTTATAAATTAATAAAAGGTAAACCATCTTCCAGAGTCCGAAACTAATAATATATTTATTGTTTTGCCTGCAATTTAACACAACAAATATTAATACTAATTATTATACAATTATACTGACCTAGGTAAATAATTTTAGGATAATAGTATATTTTTTTTTTTTTTTTTTTTTTTGTAATACGGAACAGAGTATGAAATAAATCAATGTAATAAATGCAAATTCGTTCACGTAAACCGCGTGTGTATTTATGATACTTTATATTTAGGTACTATTTTAATAGCCTATAATAATAATTGAAGTGTATTTTAAATGTTAAATTGCTTAATATTCTTCTTAAATCTTAACGATTCTGTTTAATAAATTATATTCAATTAACTGTATAATATTATAATTTTATGATTTCTAATGTAAAGCATGTTTTAAATAGGCTGCAACAATATAGTAGTTAGATAATAATATTATGTTATAAAGTAATCGCATATTCGCATTATTATTATTATAACTGTAACATTTTTCAATTTTATAAAATATAATTTACAAAATATTATGTATAGATTATCAGTGTTATTATATAAGTGATGAGCAATAGATTTTATACTCGATTAAAAATGTTAATATGTGTAATTTATTAGATTACTGTAATAATTATTGTGAGATTGACTTAAATTATAAATTATACATGGTTAAAACTGAAAACAACGTTATAAATTATAATGTTGGGGGTTTGCAATAAATATTATAATAACTTTTGCCGATTACTCGTATTTTCATTACTTATTAATTTATTAGTATTGTACGACCTAGTGAAACAGGAAAAATGTGTTTTATATAAAACATTACTTTTAAAAATATTATATTTATCGTATATATTTGTTGGAGCATATTATAGGTAAAATATGATAATATAATACCACGTATCTACTATTTATATATTATCAAATGTTCATAAGGGTGAAAAAACTGAATAAATATTATTAAAAAACATTATACACCTCATGTTTTTTAAAATAATGTTTGTCCTTTGAATGTTCGATTATTCACACAGTAAACTGTGAAAATGCATGTGCCACAAATACTATTTGGATCATTTAAATTGAAAATACTATATTTTAAAAGGACCTAAAGTTCGACACAAATTTTCTGCCTAAGGAGATCACGAATATTTTGATAAGAAAAACTAATTTTATGTAAAATGTTAGATATGTGGTATTGCCGGTATTGTCATTAGTGATAGCGATAATATTTTCGTGAAAATATCTACAGTAGTCTGCGAACTTATCTATAGATACGTCGTATCGTATATGTGTGTAGGTATATAAATGTACGCAGTATAAATTTTTGTACTCACATAACGCAAATATTATTCAAGACATTCAGAAAGACATTCAATATTATTATAATATTTGAAACACCTTTTTGGTCGGAGCACATTGTTAGAAAAATATTCTCGTCGCGTAAATAACTATTCTGTAGGAAATAATGGTGTATTATTTGTTTTACGTAGAAAAAAAAACAATTTTTCATTATTTTGTAATATAATATTATTATGATCGTTGTTGTTATATTGATGACGAATGCACGTGCAGTTGCACATGCACATTTTTATTGTTCCTTTTTTTGCTAAATAAACGCTGCCAATCAACACAATATAATAATATTATTTCGACGTACATTTAGATTTATGCATAAAAATTGTTTTTATCGCGTTATTATTATTGTTTTTATAATGAATAAATTATAGGTATTACATATTTCAATTTGTTCGCAATCGTAAATAGTATTCATTTTAATAATAGATCGTCGCGTGTCGTTGTAATTGTTAGCACGTGGTTTACTCGTGTAAATAATATATTTATATAAAACAAAAACAATCTCTTGGGCGACAAAATCAAAGCGTAATAATATTTTAATATTACGTTCATTAAAAATAACGCGTGTTCAACCATAATCATAATAAATAATATTTTATTCGTGACCTCTACTGTGCAGCTCAATGCACGCCGCGAAAACGGCGAGGTCGACAGTGGGGTACCTTACTGCGCAAATACAAACAAGCTGCCGCCGCCAATAAAATGCGAACAAAAACATCAACACGAGTAAATTTCACGTGAACGGCTTTATATTTATATTGACTAATATACATTACCTATGTACGTTTGGTTTAAAACACGATGGATAATGACAAATAGATGATGGAAAGGCAAAGGGGTAAACACTCGATCGATATCGCATTCGTACTTAAAATAATATTTATAATATTATAATATATTATGTACAAATATTTTCAATCGAGTTTGCTAAAAACATTTACAGTTTTTGTATTTATAAACCATAGTATAAAAAAAAAAAAATACTGCACGTTGTCTTTTCTCCAGAAATTTCTCATGTTGAATTTTTCAAACGTACATAAAATAAACGCAGAATAATAATAATAATAGAGAACGGTTCTTTGTTTAGAAAATATTCAATAAATATTGCTATTTCCGCTGTAACGTTATATTGCAATAACTATTTCCGCGAGATAATATTCACGATTCCGCAAAAACTATTTCCAAGTAATAATTATTATAAAATAATATATATAGTTTGTGGTAATGTTGTATGTAGTATGGCGTACGTGTACGGACGGTTAAGTTGAAAAAAAAATATCCAATTATAAAAACGTTTAAAACTTTAAAGGTTTAAAACGGAAATAGGTCAAATTAAAACAAATTCTTCTATAAACACATGGCAGGCATTAAAAAGAACCATTATTTGTTTGTTTATAGCACGGTATGAAGTATTGCATTCGGTATAGATTTTCCCGCGAGGGTATGACCTATTTTTCGAGTTTATTTTTAAAAGGCTGCATGATCCGTTACATTAAAATGCCAGCAGTAGTCCTTGGCATATTGCGGATGTACTTTATATTTTATTATAATCATTGAAAATGAATCTATTGGTAACCTATAAACGTAAGACAGATTTTTTTATTATTCGTATTTTTTATTATTAGTTATTATATAAATAAAAATACGAAAACTAATTATAAACTCGTATTTAATTAATTAATAAAACACGTGAAACGGATATGTGACAACTAGTTCCTTCGTCGTTCTGCAAACACTCCTATATAATAATAAAACCCAAACAACCTGAGACTGGAGACAGACGCACGTATACGAGGAAAATATAATTGCGATAGCAGGTGTAACAAAGTATACTACAATATGTTGTACTATAACATGTGAAATTTGAAAATAGCAAGACGAATTGTATACTTGGAGAAAGGTGTCAAGACAATACTGTCGTAGGATGTAAAACGAAAATAATGAACCTTTCCAAAATAATAATATAATATTATATAATAAGATGTATGAAATAAACTTTATGCTACTTTCAAGTTTTAAACCATAAACATTGGTGAAAGAAACTTTATTATATTACTCAGACGCCAAAATTTGTTTCATAAAACTTAAAAATTTAATCAGACATTTAACTAAGTTTATACGAGTTTGAGCCATTTATAGACTTATAAAGATATGGACTGCGAGATTAAAGAGAGATCAATTAATATATTATGAGAGAGGCGAGAGAGATAGCTATAATAACATGTAATTCAATAATTTTTAAAATAATTATTTAGACTATAGTTTAATCTTACATTTATTGGTATCTATCTTGATCTATTTTTACAATCGTGCAATAATGAGAGGTGTAAATGTAGTCTGTCCCTCTCATTAGATGTTGATATTTCAAAATATACAGTGTAATCTAGGATATGTTCAGTTCATATCTTTATAGGTTTATCAGTTTATGGTTTGATCACAGGCATCTGATACAATAAAATATTCAATAATAATATCTGTCACATGCAGACATGGAGTAAACCGAATTATAGAGGCATTCACCTCTTATAATTGATTATTGTATTGGTTTATTACTGTTGATTATACCGATTAAATACAATATTATTGTAATGTGTTTGTTATGATATATATATAACAATATTTAATAATCATATTATTATAGCGATAATTACGATATTATATGAACGGTAGTCGATAGTAGTAAATAGTAATAAACTAATAAACAGAGTACCTACCTAATAATTAGGCCCCGGATTTATATAGACTTGCATATTTTTTCCGGTTAATCGTAGAACATGCTAAGTGAGCACATTATACTTTTCATAATAATGAAATTAAGAAAACAATTTTTTTTACTGTTTGCTTTTTCATATTTAGAACTACTTATACGTTTTTAACTGCATATTATTTATTCTTTAGACGCATATTTTGCTGTTTTATAAAAAAATATAACATTTATGAATGTTTATTGTAAAATTATTGTCGATAATAAGTATTAATAATATACTAAATAAATACGTTTTAATGTGTGTAAGTGCCAGGTATTATTTTGGTACTTGTTTTTCTGATTGTCTGATTTTGACATACATTGTTTACTCTTCACACGATGATTAATGACCATTATGAGTTTGAAATAAATTTTAATAAATTAATAATTTCTTTAAATTAAAATTCAGTGCAAATTTGTGTAAATTATTTTTAATATTTATTCTTGATATTAACCGATTTTTTTTTTTTTTTGTAATTAAAACTATTTCAGATAATCAATCCCGGATACCTTTGAGATAATTATCTACTAAAATAAAAGGTATTCAAGTATTTTTATTACTACCAACTTTTAAAATATAGGTACTTACTAATATAGTTTATACTTTTATAATGCATATTTTTGACTTTTTTGTACATAAGAATCCAGTCCTTAATAATTCATAAGTCATTTAGCCGTTTAAATTTATTAAAGACACTCATAAAATTGAAATATGTAAGTACTATATTAGATATTGTATTAAGTAAATTTTGGGTTTTCATCAATAATATCTTTAGTTTATGCAAGAAAAAAATGTGTAACTAATAACAGTAACAACTATTATTCGATCGCACGTCCTATATAATATAATATTATTATGTAAAGTGACTTCACATAATAAATACATTGTAAGCACTTGAACTTATGAATCGTTTAAGAACTCGGATTATGGTAATCTAATACAACAATAATTATTAACATACGATTTATAAATTTATTTAAATATTTATTAATCATTATGACATCCAGCAATCATCACACTGTGATGCGAAGTGCGACTATACATAATAATTATATTGTCGATTGATTAAAAGTAAGTTTGTCAATATTATTATATATTTATGGACAATGAAAACGACGAATAAATATGATATTTATATTATAAAACGTCAAAAATATACGAGCCATAAAAGTTTTATTATTCGTTCGTCATCGTGATTGACTGATGCGGAGAAATGTGTCTAGTTTGAGCGTGAAAATATTATTATATTAGGAAAATAATAACAATATTGTCGTGTCGAAAAAAATAACCGATGACAAAATAAATATGTGGTTCATTGGTTGGCCAGAAAAAAATAAAAGAATATTATAACTTGTTCGGCTATATAATAATATAGGTCAATATAAATTGGTAAGTAAATTTAAACTTGTAGACTCGGAATTGCAAATTCGCAATGTTTTCAACAACTGTATAAAAAAATTGTTTATTAAAATGAGTGTCGTGTTTGTAAATATTGTTATCATACAATGGCGTCATCATGGACTTATTTATTTGGAACAATGACCCGGAATAGATTTCGGTGGGTGGTTATTTCTATTGAGGTACGTATATACATTTTTTTTTAATTACCATATGTTTTGCCTATTATTTAGTATTTACGATATTATCATGTTCATTCCTATTCAATATAGTTTATGATAAAATATTAAATGGGTTAAAAATGTCAAATAAAGTGTATCAATAGTACAAGAATACCTAATAATAATTAAAATAACGTGGGACAAAATGTCTATTCCTAGGTAACAAATTGTATGTTGTATTTTTAAATTTTGTAATGACTGTCCTTGAATCTAAAAATGTTTGTAACACCACGACTGGATATCGTATATATCCACATAACGTATATAGAGATTAAAGATATTATGTGTGTACTTATATAATAATAATAAACGTAATAAATAATATATCTATGTTGATTAATATTAATAGTTTATTACACAACGATGTCACAGAAGTATTTTTATGTTTACAAAAGAATGACATAGCAAATGTGTACGTTGCAAACTTTATAGTTTTGGTTGTATGATCATAATATTTTTTTTTCTGTGCGGACCATGAAAACAAATAAGAAAAGTTTTAGTGTAAAAAAAAAACACTGTTTATCCGAATAGAGCTTTTTAAACTCCATATTTAATTGTTCAATATATTATTTTCTCGTAAATAATGCGATCTATTGATCTACTCGGTAAAAGAGAAAAATTCTCAATATTAAAATGAATAATTTTGATGGAATAAAAAATAACACTCTGACAGAATAACATTAAATTATATAACATAAAACAATATTATGTATAAAACGACAGCACGAAACAATTGTGTATTGAAACAAAAGAGAATGCCAAGTAAAACTGTAAAAACATTAGGTATATTGTATTTTTAAAACCACCGGCTGCGACATGATAAATCGATTTCGGATTTATGGATTTATCACGTTTGCTTTTGTCTTTTTTTCGCCGAATAAACGAAAGAAAGACATAAAACAAATCTTTAGGGTTTAGGCAATAATAATAAAAAGTAATGTGTTCCGTTTATTCGGAGAACGCGGATTAGAATAATATATTATATTGTATTTCCGGGTAGTTGATCGAGCAATCACGCGTGCCAGACAAATTCGTGAGAGTATAACATTAAAATTTTACAACAGAGGCGTATTTATATTATTAATTACTACATCGCAACAAGGAAAGTTAGTTTTACTCGTTAGTCGTTACCGTAACTTTGGTTCTGACCTAAACACTACGGTATACTACACAAAATAATACAATATTATTACTATCACAATAATTTGTTGGTATTCTTCTCTTAAGCAGTTAGCAGTGACTAGTAAGTAAGTAGTTACGAGTTAGGAGAGACACTGTTGTACGTTTATTTTTTCCCTTTGTTTCTTTTCGCATTCGCTACAAACTACAATATCATAATCATATTATAAACCTAATCGTCGATTGAGGACGCGTATTTGCGTATCAAAAAAACAAAACAAATACATATGATAATCCTATATAAACCGCTACGATAAATTTTTTATAAAGCATAATCTGCGTGTGTACAACACATAAATGATAATATTATAAACGGTCGACAACAGAGGTCATCGGTGCATAATATTTTTTAAAGCGCGTTTTAGATCAGATTACGCAACGATACTCGGAAATTGGAAAGGTTAAATAATTATTTAATTTATACTATAATATAAAATCTGCTATTCCAACACAGTGTCTAGAGAACACGTGTTTAGTATGTACAGCGCAGAATAAAATTGCGGTTTTTAAACCGTACGTCGCAACACTCCGTTAAAACGACGATATTTAATATTCGATTATTATAGGTATATTTTATATTTATTTTAATAAGACGATGATGTTGACCACGCACGACTTTGGCCGAAGTAAAACAAGGACTTTAATGTGTAATATGTTATAAGTTATAACACTGGATTTGGCGCCATTATGTGCGAGATAAGTGAAAGCTTTTTTTTTCCCTCCAATAACATAACGGTCGTATTTACATACGAAATATTATAAATCACATAATATTATTATATCCTAACCGCACGTGTATCAGCTCGCTTCCGGTCCGTTTGCCGCTGTATCGTATACACTCTATATATGTACACCGTATACGACGAGCTTTAAATAATATTAAAAATTTACAACGACTACTATTTATATACGCACGTCATACAATAGATTATAATGTTATTAAAATATATTATATTATATTGCGTATTTGTGAATATGTTATTTGCATAAAACGGGAGGGAAAAAACAACAAAATTTACAATAGGCTCGCACTATTGCGATTGAAAAAAATGTTTCGAACAAAAAAGATCATAACAATAACGACAGTTTTTCATCATATTATTATGTAAATGGTATGCTTATTTTTCGGTGACTTTTTTTTATAAATAAACGATTACGAAAGGTCGAGATTATTACAATAATTTATTATTATATCCATGCGTACGTCGTACACGGTTAAATATAGATTAAATTATAGCGTTCAGACGTGATCAAAAATTCGTCTTGTCTTACAAAGGCGGAATATGAAATACGATTAATACGCAATCACTACAGTTTTTTTTTTCATCGTCCTATATGTACAGGAGGCGCGGATCTAGATATTATAAAGGGAGGGGAACTTAATCCAAGGTATGATTTAATTAAATTTTTTACATTATTTATATTCATATTTTAGATTCTATGTTCAATGAATGTTCAAAAGGGGACTACAGACCCTTAGGATCCCCAGATCGGCGATTGTGTGTGATACAAGGAGATATTAACTTGTTGCAGAATTCAATTGTATATATGCTTTTATCTTCAAAACAATAATAATTGACCCAATTACCAAATATCGAACAATGGTCTTAATATGATAATTGTGTGTTTTTAAATGTATGCTGTACTGCTTCCACTAATCTGAAATTCATTAATTTTCTTAGCATCACGTCAAAAAACTATTTAATTTATTGATTTACAGACGTATTTACAATCAATTATTTATAATATTATTTAAATAATATGTACCATTTAATGTCTGAAGTTTTCTCAAGTGCTTAAAAATTAATATATTTATGTTTTATAGGAACTATACGCATTCTCACATTAACGCATCAATAATATAACGTCATAACGATACATGGAAATTACGTTACAAGTGTACGACATATTATGATCATAGTATAAAGTGTAGCCTATTATATATAATAATATATTGTATACGCGACACGAGTAATAAAATGTCGATGACAATATTGACAATACATGTCATAATAATATGTTTTGGTCGTGAAAATAAAACCTTGATTTTATATTTGTACCAACTTATATTTGGTAACATTTCATTATATAACGATCCAGATCTCATCGTTGCTCAGCGGATGATACAAAATACTTGTATAAGCATTGTAACGTTCTCTCCGCGGTTCCCGACGACTATAATAGTGTTTGCCGTGGTATATTATTTTAAACAACAAGTATCCGCCTCTCCCCTCAAGATTATCAGTTACCAGTTACCACTATGTTAAATATTATACCGTACTACCTTGGATATTAGTTCGTCATGATTGGCCAGGTGCGCTCTGCAGTGTATACAAGAGTACGTCCTGTGACAGTCCGGCAGATACGCCTGAAACGTCTTGACCATGATGGCGATGCTCAATCGATGTCAGCGGTACTCGGTTACGGGTTGAAACATGAATTTCAAACGCATCCAGTGTATAACTGAAAAATTAAAAAAACAATTTCATATGAGATAATTAAACAATGTGAAATGCGAATATATAATTATTTATCGTGTAACGTTTTTAATGAGGGACGACGCCTGGGTCGATGATACCACGCCGTTCGGGTAACATAACACGTTTATTAGTGGTGACATTTCAGAGTTAGGTAGCTACAAGTATAAATTAAGTACGATTATATGATATATCATTTTTTTGCGTAGTGACGACTGTATGGGAGTTTTTATTTCTAATATAAAGTAACTTATTATTGTGTGCTGCGGTCCCTATCGATTTTTAACAAGTTTCGTACACGTTTAAAATTATTGCACTACCCCCAAGGACAAACCGTCGCCCACCCAAAATGCTTAATATACATAATAATTTTTTGTTTTTTTGTTTTTTTTGTTTCTATAACTAGAGATACGAGAAAAGAAAGGAAAAAACGATTTTATGTCAAGTCGAAACGAGTCAGACGGAAATATCGAGCTAATAATACGCGTATTATATATATACGTAAAATATAATCAGCTGGGGTTTGACCTTATAAACTGTTGAAAGCGACGCACGACTGGCGCAATAAATGCGGATCAGAAATCGATTCGGACGGTCTTGATAATATTATATAATTTCACTCTTATTAATGCCTATATTATTGGGTGGGCGGCAACAAAATACTCGACCACCTCGCGCGAAATGCGTCGTATGAATCGTGCAATACATTAACCTAACCGATCTACAGCTAATGGTGTTTAAAATAACGCGTCTGATGAAAATTTACAAATTCGGATTTTCATTTTATAATATTGATTATGTTGCGTTCTAGATCATCGTTTAAAACGAGCAAAAATCTGAAAGAAAAAATTGATCAATTGATGGCTGATAAAAACGAACGAATTCGAACACTTTTTGTGATATAGTTTTTGTACATCGATAAACGTACTACTCCAGTAAATTCGGACGTTTTTTTAAATAACATAATGTTTTCCTCGTTTTATTTTATTCACGTACGCTGGTGGTGGCTTCTGCATGTGTTTTATAAATTGCGAGATGGATATAAGCTCGATGGTGGTGCTGCGTTACCCGTACCGGAGTAAATAATAATTGAAATTCAACTTGACGCGAAGATACCATGTTTGTTTTAAAGAACACAAATACGTGATTGAATTATAACGTATAGACTATAGGTACAATACGTAGTATATAATAATATATTATTTAACTATGTTTTTTTTTTTTCAAATCTTTTTTCAGTTCGGACAAGTTAATAATTTTAATATTGATTGCAATTTATATTTTAAGTTGTTGTGCATGTTGATGTCATTATAGTATATTACAATTTAATTGGAATAGAAATTATAAACATTAAAACAGATTGTATTTTATTAATTTTTTTTTTTTTTTTATTAATCCGTTATCATAATAATATTATTATTTAATGTATCTTATTGTAATGTGCATGCATTATTATAGCGAATAGGTTACGTATATTATTTTTTTCTTTGAAAATTCAGTTAATTATTACTGAAACAGTTAGTAATTTAATGAAGACCTACGATTTAATTCGAAATAACTATTACAACGATTATTAGTTTATTCTTGAAAATAAATATAGTCAACTAATTTTGTAAATTATTTTTAGAACATTAATAAGCTTAGTTAATCGACTCATTATTAAAAATGTTCATCTATCTTATAATTATTTGTATTTGCATTCAAATACAAAACATCCATCCGTTTTGAACGAAAAGCTTTACGAGAATGCGATACGTTTTTATAATCTTTAACTTAAACCAGATAAGCCTCAAATTAAATAAAATACCCAAAGTAGGTCAATATCTAATTTCAAAAACCAACTAAAAACGACAGTAAAAGTTTTTTTATACCACGAGTCTTGGCCGATTTATTTATCTTTTATATTTGCAAGAACTTAAAAGACTTTTTCACATTCTTGGTCACATTATTATTTGATATTTTCACTGTGAATTCAGTTTTCGTACCGCATTTCATCCAACTCATATACTACTATGTTTATATCTTTACTGTGGCATATGTATATACGTAATTCCTTCATTCTTGCAATTTAAAACATGTGCCGTAACGTATTTTACTGAAATTCCCTCCATTATGAAATGTACAGAAAACAATTTCTTTTACACAAAGGACGATTAAAGCCAGAGGATAGGCACAAAAATTTATAGATAGTAGATATAAGTCGATATAATATTACGATGGGAAATACGTGTTCAAAAATTAGGTGGAAAAATTCCAAAGAAATACGGGATTTGTTAAAATTCTTAAACTTTTAATTGGCCAATTCAAACTAATACTTTTTGTAAATACGCAGAATACTTTCATGAAGAAAAAAGTGTTTACCTATAAAACTTGTAACGGAAAATAATGAAATTACTTTATCTACAGAAACCAAACAAAAATCGCTAATATATTTGAAACACAATTTCCAATTACGAAAAAAATAAAAAATATATACATTATATTGCAACTTCGACGATTTATATTTACACCTGAAAAGGTGATCTATACGAGTAGGTGGTCTACGCAATTGTATTGGATAAATCGTTCATAGTGTACGTTAGGGCTGACGGTATAGAAAATGAATATCGATAGTACGGTAGTGGTTTCAATACCGGTTTGAATTCGGTATACTGATATACCGAAATGTACCGGTATACCGAAATACCAATATGTACCGGTATACCGAAATAAGGCACCTTCACAGCTCACCGTAAAACGTGATTTCCAAAAAAATATTCTAGAGCTGTGATTGGTAAAATATTATGGTTACCATGTAGTTAACCGCAATTTACGTTCCTAAAACCCTACCATTACCGCATATAGCCTATAGTTGATTTCAATCCTACTCGAACCGCGATATTCACGTTTCACGGTGAGCTGTGAAGGCACCTATATATGGGTAGCATAGAACTGACGGTATTCAAAATGAATAACGATAGTACGGTATTGGTTGCAATACCGATAGTACGGTATTGGTTGC
>CM023358.1:3273706-3495986 GCA_013282895.1 Eriosoma lanigerum | reverse complement strand
CGATAGTACGGTATTGGTTGCAATACCGATAGTACGGTATTGGTTGCAATACCGGTTTGAATCTATTACCGATATGAACCGCTATACCGAAATACCGGTATGTCGGTATTGACGGTATACCGAAAATACCGTCAGCGTCAGCCCTATCGGTATATCGTATAATACGGTTTTTACGATATACCGTTTGGTATAATCATTTGGAAATACCAAAAAACCGGTATATTGGTATCGATGGTATACCGAAAATACCGTCAGCCCTAGTGTTTTTTTTCTAATGTTTTAAATACAAAAATTCTACCTAGTTAGCAATTTATTGTTTTCATACAACAACATCAAAATACGTACGTAATTGTATCATGAGTACTTAACGTCCTTTGTTCTCAAAAAATCTAAGTTTTTTCAAAATCCATGAAATTATTATTTTAAACGGTCAACCCGTATATTTTAAATTTTGTTTATGATAAGATAATGACAATAATTATTTCCCTATACTATATGGTAAATTATTTGTAACCAGTTAAATAATACCGGGTAAACAGTATAATAACAGACATTTATTAAAACAGTAATGCATTCAAAATATAATTTTTGGAACAATAGATATACGAAACTATAGTAAATATGTATCCCACTACAGTCACCAGGATTCTCCCATTAAATAAGTTTTAAAATTCTAATTTGTACATTAGGAAGTATTTTTTATTATATTATAGGTAAATATATTTTTACAAACTTTTTTTATCTAATTTTGTTATTTTAATTCCAATTTGTATATTTACATACCGATAAAATATGCCGAATCAATCAATCAAATTTATAATAATTTGAAATTCGCGTAAAATAAATAACGTAAAAAAAAAAATATCGTTCAAATTTGTTACAATCTAAATGTAAATATAAGTATTATTACAAGATTTTGGTATTTTTATTGGTATTTATTCAAAATATATGTCTTATATATCTTTTCTGAATAAAATATGTAAAATGTTAAATTAAACAAAGATTAATATAATATGAGTATAACAAAAACAAAATAATCTAATAGAGTTGGCCGTTCAATATTCTGTTTTATATAAGAAGGCCAAGTCGTAGATATCAAATGAAATTTCAAATTATATAATAATTAATAATGATACTTAGGTAAGACAAAAAAGTTACAGAACTAGACGTTAGAGAATGGGGACGGCGTTACATCGTAGATATACTACTTGGATCTTAAATACGGCATAAATAAAATAAGACAAGAAATAAATTACAATCAACATTAAAACCTACATAATATACGTAGTATTTAATAAAATAAAGATATTTCGATTAAACAAAATGTAACGAAAAATGAGACTTACCTATATACATGAATGTATGTTTTATATTACCCAGGTAGTGGTAATATACTTAAACACGTCTATTATAATATATTATGTATATGTATATATATTATACTTATACTTCCTACACAAAAAAAAAAAAAAATGAGAAAAAGAATGGACGATATATATACACGTTAGTGTTATTTTTTCATTCGAAAACACGGTCGGCCACCTGGCTTCGTGCCCGCGTTGTTCTCTTTGTTTCAGTGCGAGCGAGCACACATAATAATAACAAAAAAATAATACAGGTATAAGTTAGAAGTTCTCTTCCTTTTGTTTTGGATCCACCGCCGGACATTTTTCTCTCTCTTTATTCTTCATTTGCCAAACATCGCACTATTTAATTTACGTAGTATTCATAATATATGTACCTAACTAATGCGCTATACAACAATATAATATTATTGTAACGAAATGTTAATTTATTTTCCCACGACAGAGAGATTTAGAGTCAAACATTGCATGCGAGGCCGCCGTTTTACGAATTTACAATTATTACAGCTTCATAAATCGTATTATTTTTAATAATAAATGCTCGTACCCGTGTCAGTACCGACTACCGAGACGAACGTATTCAATATATCGATGTTTATAAAATACAAATTCATACGTTTCAAATAAATTTCAAAAAATGTTAGATATATCGTTTTCTATAAATACCATTAGAAATGTATGTTTCTTTTTTTAGGGGTAAAATATTCATCTCAAAAACTGATGGACAGTATCACTTTATAACATCTATTTAGTGGACAGTGGTTCGATTGTTGGATACCATATTTTCAATTTTATTCGGTCGTCATCCGTTTATTACATTTTACGTATATGTATTATTATATTCTCTTATCAATAAAACAATGCCGATTCATTTTTCCGGAAAATCATATTATTTGAGGACACAAAAAGACCGCAACAGTCGTACATCACACATCACAAATCGGAATCTTTTTCAATTATTTTTATTCCCACCAACCTTTTCATACAACCATTATCGTATATATACATACTTCTATTGTTTTTCTGCGATTCAATTCTACTCGTATCATATTATATAGTCTACTGAAAACGTATTGTTATTTGTTACGTGAATACTCACTCGGCTCTTTAATAGTCTACGGATACGTATATTGTTCGGTCGAAACAAAGAAAAATAAAGATACATTTTAAAGGCTTCGTTAATCGAATACACCTTAACTATTGTATATATTTTAATATTATATTCACCAAGAAAATACGCATTACTTTTTTATATTTTATACATAAAATGTCCTGTCGAAATACCTATAATGTCATGTACGAGACCCAGGTAGAATATTTGATTTAGTTTTAAAAACGAGTTTTATCTTTTTGATAAACTTATACTTAAGTCTCGAAACTTAACTTGACTTGGTGAATAATTAATATAATGTGTTTCGTTGCAGTCCGTCGTAGTACCGACGACGATGACGTGATTTGTTTTCTAATATACCTATCAACGTATTCTTCATTACGCGAACAATTAAAAATTAAAATTTGAAGATCAATTTTAACGATATATAATTTGCATAAATATCATAATACGATTAATAATAATAAAAAAAAGTTTACACATTTATCGGATGTAAAACTTTTCAATAATCTTATCGTTAGTTTTTTTTATCAGCCATTGTTGTATTTATAGGATTTACGGACTAACTCGTTATGAACTAACTAGGTATACATATGTGGTTATTCATGTCTCATTGCATCGAGAAACAAGAAAAAAGGTGGACTGTAAACGTCGATGTTCAATTCGTCATCTCATTAGTCATAAATTCATAATACACGAACTTGAAATTACACTAACCGTTTAATGTTTTTCTATTTTTATAAACACGCGCGTGACATTCGTTTTGAATAAATAATCAACCAAAATGTAATGTGCACAACATACGTAATTACGCGTGTATATTATAATATACGTTTTCCTTTTCTGTAACTCAATGTACTGTATTATTGTGATGTAGGTACTTATATTTTTATAATATTATACTCGAAATAAAATTAGATTAGAAATGTATTATCAAAATTATAAGCTAATGTTTATGTTTGCGACTGAAGAGAAACATAAAAGTACGACGCATAACGTTAGCGTTTAATTTCATGCGAAATTATAATAATATAATTTGCAATTTATATTACGTGTATATGTCTTGTTCTGTGTCGGGTGAACCACCACTAACCAACAACCGAAAATATTGTATTAAATATAAAAATCTCACTAGATTTTAGAGAAATGTCGAATATAACAAATTGCTGATACTGTAAAAAAAAAAAATTACATCTTCTGACGAATATTATTATTTATTACATATTACATTTTGTCATACTTCTTTGGTTTGTGACACGTTTATATCGTATGTGGGTGTCGAAAAATAATGCTTACGATCGTTATTTCGAAATCATGAGATTGTCGTGGATAACTTACTAAATATTATTTAAAGAAAAACCTTTTTTTCTTTGTATACGTTTTTTAAATTATTTAAATTATTGTTTCTACCGTGGCTATGAATATTTTTATACTCTAATATCGTATTACTATTATTAATATATGTATATTATTATAATGCACCCGTTTAATGTTATAACAATTACTGTCTGTATAGCACAACTTTACAAAAAATTACATTTAATAAAAAAATTAATATATATTTCAAGAATTGTTAAAATGAAAACAAATTATAACTTTTGAGTATACCTATACTTAATAAATTAAGCTATTTATTTGAACAAATAAAAAACTTTTAACTTGGCTTAGTCATATACTTGGCTATATATTTTCTTGAACCGTAACTAACTTGATTAAACTAGTTGAAAAAAAAATGAAACTTGCCTAACATATGAATTCTGCAGAAGAGCGTCATATCGGCGAGTCTCGACGGCGCGTCATATTGGTTTGACAAAGCAGACCATTTACGAATTTCAAGTTTAACTGGCTCGTGTAAATAAAAATACATTACGATTTAAGACCACCGAGTTCGTTAAATGCGTCGGTGTAACATAATCAAAAAGTAACTAACTTTGGATATTAATATCAAATAAATATTTTAGTTTATCAAAAATGGCTATTTCGGTGTCATTGTCATTTTTAACTTCGTGTACCTACTCATTAATTGAGGTCGTTTTTCAGCGATTTTAAACGAAATAAGAAACAAAAAAGAGAAAGAGTTAATGTTATATACGAAACATCAGTCTCGAATTTCTCAATAATTAATGTTTATTGCCTTTTTTATTGTTTATATTATAATAATATTTAAGGATTTTATTTGTCATCCTTACCTTGGCTTAATAATAAATATGAAATATATTCAAATATAGCATGTCGCTGTAGTGTACAAAGAGAATCACCGTTAATATTTTAATAATTGTATCTATAATCTCCAAGATAAACTCGTATTTATGTATATACATTTTAAAATATTTAAACGTCTTACCAAAAATGGTCAATAATACGAATATTTTTTCGTCGACACAATTTTGGTTTAAAAGTATTAGTTATATTAAAATCATTTTTTAATTGTATAAAGTTTAGGTTACTCATATGAAAATATGAAATTTAAATTAAGTAGTTGTTTACAATATACACGCGACATTATCAGTATACCAATTACATCAAATTTATTAATGGATTTATAATTGCCACTTTTTTATGTTTAATTTTAAAAGTAAATTCTATGATTCATTTTGTTTTAATAACTCTGTATAATAATTATAGAAGTGCCTATACAAATAATATTGCTTGTTATTCTATTATAAATACATTTGATATATATGGCTTTTTCTAAGAAACAATAAATACTGATTGGTATTTTAATTGTTATACTTAATTAATATTATAAAATGCAAGAGGTTTATTTTTATAAAAAAATTAATTATTGCAATATTATATAGTTATTATTGTTTAAATATCAATGAAAAATTGATAACCAATATTTTTTAGAAAAAAAAAACAATTCAAAATAACAAATTAATCATATAATACTATATTCCAAAGCAAATAATATAAAAATATATTATCTATCAAAAGACATAAAAAAAATGTCTAAACGTTACTTGTTATATTTTATTTTTAATATGAATTTCATAAGAAAAAACTATTTTATAAGCATAGTTATAAATCGTTAAAAAAACATTCTGATCTAATCATTATATATAATAATTAAGTATAAAGAACTAAAAAGTTTAGTAGCCAATCATTATTTATGAATACTTATTACGTACACACATCCAATAAAATTGTAAAACGAATAGGTACAAAATTACGAACGGCGTATACGATTTACTTACATCGATTATTTTATCTCCTATAATTGTATACCGTTTGTGCTATAAAAATAAATACAATTATAAATTACAATAACTGTTTAGTAGGTATACGTATATATATAATTGGTATAAATAATCATTATACATAATATTTACATTAATATCAATTATTATTAAACGCTAATTGAATTGAATGAAGTAGGAACGAGTAATTAAATGATAACAATATATTATGCAGCTCGCAATAATCATTATTAGTTATTTATACATTATACGTCATACCTATAATATATAACCTAAAAGTTAATTGTTCACTGATTATAAAAGTCTCAATCTCTATATTTATTTATCTATGTACAGAATGATCATAATATTATGTTAAACAATGCATATTACATAAGTAATTTCAATCATTTTTATAACATGAAATTTCAAATTATATAGAAATCTAAATCTAAGAACATAATATATTTTGAAAAAGAAACAAAACGAATCGTCAATTTGTGATACATATAAACCGTAACAAAACTATTACAGTACATATTGAATACAAATTTAATTTAATTTTCGTTTAATCTGTGATAAATTGATAATTGATAATGTAATAAGTCGAATATAAAAATTTTTTGATGATTTTTAACAACGAAAACACGGTGTTGTAATAACAATTCGATTTTTTTTTTTTTTACTGGTATATTTATCAGAATATTATAGTGACGTGAAAATGTTACAGGTGAGAACTCGTTGCGTATGTAGAACGCACACGCATGTATATTTGATTAGATTAGAAAAAAAACGTGAGACTGTGAGAATAAATATGTTAATTATTATTATTATTAATAATTATTAGATATTGGCCTTCATAATATCGACGTATAATGCATATAATAGCAATAAATATTTATTAATTCATATTTATTTATGATTTAAATGTAACAGGGGCGGAACATGAATTATGACGAAATTTTGATAAATTGACAAAGAAACAATATCGTTTTACTTTGAATTCGTAAAAAAATATTAGTCTTTCATGTATTATTATTATTATTATTATTATATATTGACAATATTTAGTGCGATGTTTAAAAAAATGTAATATACCTGTAATATATTATACATATACATATATTATTTGTCCAAGTGATAAATTTTATAGAAATGTAAATAAAGAACATTAATAATTGGCTTGCCACGAATTTTGATTTATGTTATTTGGGCATTTGGCCGTCGATTAAAAAAGTTTTAAAATATAATAATATTGCATAATATAGGTATGCGAATAAAAATGAGAACAAAAAACTACCCATAATTGGGTATCGTTTTTATTTCCGTTTATTTTTTTAACAATATTACACTTTATCCAATATGTATAACTATATCATTCGGACTCATTTCCGAGCAGACTATAATATATGGTTCTGCAGATAAGTATCAAAGTACGATAATAGTTTAACAATATTTTTTACTCGTAACAGTCATAATATAATCGCGCAAACTATATGTGTCTATATGTTTATAGTTTATGCATTTCTAAAACGTTTTTTTTTGTATTAATACGAGAGTGTGTTTGATGAGATTTCTTAAAATTTCAAATATAGGACGGAAAACAAATTTACGAATATGAACGATAGACGACGATGATCCAAGATCGTCGAGGCAGCGTCAACTTTCGTGTAACACAGATGAGAAAAAAAAAATATATATATATATATAGTATTATAAAAACAGAACGCGATCGCTGTCTGCCCCCACTTACCAACTATCCGATCACAGTCTCTCGGTCGCAGTGAATTATAATACACAGCCGCTCAACAAAAACAAACACGTAAAAGAGGTGGGGGGGGGGGGGGGGTGGGGGGGGTAAAGCCAATGTTGGCCGCGGGCCCAAAGCAAAATTGCGCGCAGTGGTTAGGTTATTTTCTCACTCTCTCGTATTCCGCTGGACGGTCGCAACTCTGCTGTCAATGCCCTCTCTCCGTCAGGTACAAGGAACTCGCGGCTTTGGCCACGGTATTGTCGGCTACGTGCGCGGTAGGGGAAATGGCAGCGTTTCATTATAATATCAATTCGTCCGGATAGATTTTTCACGATATGCGAGGCAGAGTATACTGCCTGCATAATATATAACAATTCGCAGATATTATATAATGTACCTAGTTTAAAATAAATTTAATAAAAAAACGCATTATCAAGTATAGTATAGTAAGTATAAATCATTATTGTTGAGAGGACGCCGTTATACCGGAATGTTTTTCAATGATGCCGTCTCTCTCTCTGTCCGTCAAACGGGGAATATATAGATAAATCACAGCAACGCATAACTAAAATTGTGACGTTTAGGTTGAACTTGGACCATAGACATCCCTTAGCAAATTTAAAGAGAATCTGTATGTTTTGGATGGAGCCATATCTGTTTATAGTAAATTCTGGCAATGGAGATATAGTGTACAAGTTTTTTTTTATTATTTTTTTAATATACGCTGTATATTTTTAAAACAATAACTTTTCTATAACTATTTTGCTAGACATTTTATAAAATGGATACCACATTCCATCCAAAACATGCTTCTCTTTAAATTTTATAATACATGTTTATGTTCCAAATTCAACCTAAACGCCATAATTTAAGTTCTGCGTTGCTATATTCAACGGAGACAGAAAATGCGGATATATCGTCCCTTTGATCGAAGGAAAAATTGATGGTATACATTTCATCATTGTAATAATAATAATAATTCTGGTCAACCATAGCATATCCTGTGACGATACAAATTTTTTTTCCAAAAAAAACAACATACCCCATTATTATTTTTGCAAATTATTATTTGGCTAATTCTTCTGTAATTTGTGATTATCGAAATCAAAACTCTAACGAGTAGATTTAATTTATTTCAATTTATATTCTTAAAGTCTCTAACTGCAAATAGGCATTGCTCCAATGTGCCCCCTCTACAATTGAATAAGATTAGTAATATTACGACAGCTCTATTGCTTGTAAAATTATAACAAGTGAATTGGATATAATGTTTGATCGTTCTAATTTCGTCAATAGATAATTCAAAAGTAGATAATACCTTTTTTTATCAAATGTCTAAATTAGAAACGATTTTTCGACATGTTTTTTACTGTTATCCTTGATGAATAAATTATAATAACCTAAATATTACACTAATTGTTAAAAGTTTATTTTGACACAACAAAAATCTCAGATAAATTAGTAAGATAAACTCTAAAGGTAACTTAAGCAAATCTAAATAATTAAAAATGTATAGGTAGGTAGGCAGGAAAGTACTTAAATTTAAATATGCATAATTGAGGCTAAATTGAGTGCTAAAAACGTTGGGTGAATCACTCTGTATTTGAAAAATGAAACAGTGTTATAATATTATATTCGTATTGTTCAACGATAATAAACAATACAATTAATGGACTTCACGTAACGGGAAAAAAACATTAACCTGCAAGTTCAATACGTTGACGTACGTATTATTATATCGATTGCAATTTCGCGATAAAATCACAAAGCGTTTATTATTGTTCCGCAGAACGTTTGTTACCACACACACATCCACAGTTTTTATAATAAATTACGACGGGGCATTTTCCGACGAACCTAACACTAACGGGCTAACCTATGAAAGTTATTGGGATAGAAATCATTATAAATTGTGCATTTGAGGAGGAATAGCCTAAGTATCATCTATAATATATTTTATGACATTGTTTATATAATAGTATGATAACTATGTGCGATGAATTTAGGACATTATTAATATATAATTATAGTAAAATATAATAATTATCTACGTTTGTGAAAAATCATATTTACTTTGACGAAAAGGAATAATGTTACCTAATAAAAATGAAAAAGCGTTAAAAAAAAAATTTGTGTTTTATGTATATCAAAGATAATTGTTCATATAAGTTATAGGTGCACTAATACACAAAGCTTCTTTTAACGAACGGCCAAACAATAGGCACATAAAAAATTAATGTTTAAAAGCACTTAAAAGACACTCAGTCCGAAAATGTATATACAAAATATTAATATTTTATACATAAATAAAATATGTACACTCAATGATAATCGATGATTGTCATATTTAACATTTTTCAAGACTTCACTTAAACGTATGTGTTACAACTTATAATGCGTATAATTTAACGCGAATTTTAATGAATACTAGTCTGTTTAAATTCAACGCCCCCTTGAAAATAGATTATTGTGCGCTTGTATTTGATACGAGAACATAAAAAAAGAAAGATAATACAGCATATGCTATAATCAAACCAGTAACCTATATTTATAATATAATATTTTGAAAATGTACGGTTAATATATTTTTTTTATGGACAAAATGTTCAAATTTTGGACGTATACTAATTCATTTGATTAAATATTCATTATTTCATTCAATCGTAACTATAATTACGTGTGGTTTGAACTAGAAATATGAACAAATAATAATATTAAGTACTATTATAGTTATGAATGTGCATACAACAATATTTGGACTCTTCTAATGAAAATAATATCAAATATAACACAAAACAGTTCATGAATTATTCACAAACACAAAATAGTTTTAATGATTGCCTTTTTATTAGTTGACAAAAAATATCCATATTATGAAATAAAATATACGAATATAATTATCGTAACAAGGATTAAGGATGGATAGGTACGTAATATCGATACTTATATAATACTAATTAATTAAGTCTCCATAATAAAACAAATAGATTTCCTTAAGTAAGATTACACTTATTTATCATCAAATATTTTTAGAATTACGTATAATCGTATGAAAATAGAACTTTTTTAGAAAAATATGTGTATATCGAGTGAGTAAGTAAATGGGTTGGTGAGAAATAAAATATTGTGTATTAATAAACGATTTATAAAATTAAAATAAAACATTTGTGATTAAAAATAATTATTAATAATAAATAATAAATAATACCTGCAAATAAGGCTTTAATTATATTTTCTTATAATTAAATAAATATTTTTTTCTACATTGAATATTTCATTATGTCTGGCTAATGACTATAATATTGAGTGAGAAAATAAATTTATAATAAACCAAATATCTAATAATCGATATCACATAAATAATGTTTTTTTTAGCATTACATTAATTTGAATAATGTTTATTAAATGTTGTATTATACAATTAGTTTCAACGATTAAAAGTGAACTGTATATTATTAACCTGTATTTAAATGATGTTTTGTCAAATAAAGTAAAAAATAAAAACTACTTAATATTCATGAGAAATATAATTACCGTTAATTATTTTATAATTAAAAAAAAATTACAAAGAAAGGTTCAATAAATTCAATTTCCAAGACAAAACAGAGTTTTTCATTAGACAAATTTTCGTTTGTTTACTTTGTTAAAGTATACAAAATACAGGTGAAGTAAACATGGTTTGATTTTTAATCCTAAAGAAGACGTTATTTTATATTTTTTTAACACGTAACTTCTTTACCAGGCAATGGCGTAGCCAGGGGGGTGTTTTGGATGTTAAACACTCCCTCGACCGTATATTTATGCTAAAAATATATTATATTATATTAGTTTCTACAAAACGTTTTGTAAAATGCTTTTGTTTAATATTTTTATATTATTAATAAACAAATTGATAATATAATGTAATATTTTCAACAAGATAGATTACACCATGACAAACATTTTAGCGTGTTAAACGTTAATATTTAATATTTTAAAATGATAACACCCTCCTATAACAAATCGTGGCTACACGTCTGTTGTCAGGTAATATTTTATAAAACGGATATGACATTCCATCCAAAACATGATGCTCTTTAAATTTGATTATACATGTTTATGCTCCAAGTTGAACCTAAACGTCACAATTAATGTTCTGCGCTGGTGTGATTTTTCTAAATCTCCCATTAGATAGACAGAGTAAACATTATTGAAAAACATGCAGGGAAAACGTTGGCTCAAGAACGAAATGTATTTTACTTATAATATATAATATTCGATTTTGATAAACAGTTCAATACTTATAAGCTATAAGCTATATATAACCTACGTATAATGTATAAGTTACCACTAATGAGGATCTAATGAGATTTTAATATTTATTATTTTTCTTGTTTCTCATCCTGACAATTTATATTATATACTTTCCACTGAAATACGAAATCCAGTCCATTAATATCATATACATTCGTATAATAATTCAATTTTCTAATGGGGATTGATTTTCTTAGAAATATCAAAAACTTGTTTGAAATAATTTGGAAATCACAAAGGTTATTCTTATTATTATTATTAATTCAAGTATTATTCAACAATTTACCTAAAACGACAACAAACAAAGAATAGGTATATCGCGCACTGAAAGCCCTCATTTTTCTGGCTTGTTGTCGAGTATAATATAATTTATCAATGGGTCACGCGCAGACTTTGTTGATCTCTCAGCAGACACAATGGAGGTAGGCCACCACTTTCTAACGCGATTTTGTTATCATAATACGATCAGAAACATAAAAGAACAAGGAGAAATATATGATAAACCCCCGAACAAATAAACTATAAATTGTGCCTAAAAAGTAAAAATATGTAGGTAGGTATATACTAACACAATCTAATGCGAGTAGTAAGTGCAACGAGTTCAACTCGGAGAGGTCACAAAACTCTTTTCAAACGACGCAGGTTCCTACCTACACACGAAAATGATCCATGCAATATACTATATTATAATATATAAAACAAAATTGATCAATTTAAAATATTACAAGAATAATAATATAAAACATGAAACTAATAAGTTTCACAAATGTATCAGATTTTAATATATCATCAAGAAGATACAGCCGTATTTTGTAATTTCAAAATAATTATAATTAATAAAACGTTTTGAATAAAAGTTTAGATCAAATAACCGCGTGTCCCTGTTTATTTTGGAGTTGAATTTATCTATCCCGTCGGAAATGTAATATTTTATCAGGTTATAAACAAAGTAAGAAGTAACTGTAACTTTGCCGCGGTAGTTGTTATGTAGTTTCTTTCGGACATGGCAACAAGAGGTACAAAATGGGTTGTTAAATTAAAATGCACGACAGTACTGATACCGAATAAATAATATCTTATTTTCATGTCTTGTATTTTTTCAAATAAAATAATAAAAATCGGAGATAAGGTCGAAAAATATAATACAAATGTCGAGTTTTTTTTTTTCAATTTACATCAATACGTGTTTTTCTTTGTAGTTTAATATACAGAGTGTTTGAAAATATTTCCTATTGTGGGATGGAAGTAATGTAAATAATATTATTCATACAAAAAGCCAATTATCATGAACACTCTGTATGAATGTTAAACGGAAAGCTCACACTTTTCTCCAAGAGAAAACCAATCGAAAAAATGCTATTTTATACGTACGTGCATTTAATTTCTAAGCATATTTTTAAAAATTAAATTTTATCTTATCAATATCCTAAAAGTTGTGATTAAAGTAATGTCCGAATAAACTTTTATGTGACAATAAGTGAATAACTATAATTGGAATAACTGTTTTTTTTTCTACCGAGATCCGCCTAAGCGATTTGTAATTTGTAAACACAAAGACAATAATATTGCAATTATTACAACTATCATAATACCGAGAGTGAAAAATCGATAACCACGCGAACGCGTGTTCGGCAACAAAAACGGGATAAACAAATCGCGCGGTTTTTTTTAATACTGCCTCTTACAATTATTATTTATACTTTGCAAGTGTCGATTTACGTTTTGTAATGTAATTGTTTTTGCGACAACAAATCGTACACGGAGTAGGTATTTATCATTTTTACAGGATCAACAATTGGCAATCGTCATAACATTATTATAATGAAATAAAACGTAAACGGACTTTTATTACTGCAGTAATAAAAGTGTCGAAAAAAACGTTCAGTAAAAAATGACGACAATGATCGACGTGCATTTTGTTCGTTAAGTGGATCCGTAGATCGTTCGTAAGGACGGCGTGAAAAAAAAAAAAATAAAAATTGTTTTGCAATTCTATACATAAATCGCACGTGCGCACGAGACGGCGAGTGGGACGACCGCGGACGACGTAAAGAGGTGGTGAATATAATATTGCAAACTACGCAATACCGAAATACTAAAGCGGGGTAGGCACGTTAGATTTCAACGGATTTCATAAAAATATCGTATTACCGATAACCCGAAATAACGAATCGGACCAAGACCTACGTGTAATGGATATTATAATTACACTGTCGTTGTATAATAAATTAATAGAGATCGTATAAATCGAATTCGATTAATTTGTTCGATTGCGTGTTGCTCGGCACGTCAAGTCAACAACTAACACACCAATAATAATATAACATGATAATTACAATAATACCATAATGGACTCTGATTATAACATTAGTGCGAGCCAACGTTATAAATAATGTTGTTTCGTTAGAGGAAAAAATGAAAAAATCAAGGAGCACATAAATTTTTATTTACAATCCGATACGAAAATCATGTTGGACATTATTTAACGGTCACATTGGCGAGAACGTTAAAAAATATTATAATAATATACGTTTAAATTTGATAAAAATGTCATTATTATTTCAATAATAATAACACGATCAATAACGTGTATTTATGAATATTATTATTATTATAATTATTTGTATACGAGAAGACGCGGTTTTACCTGTGCGGTGTGCGTTGCGTCGTTGGGTCGCGGGGGAGACGCAGAATATTTGCCGAAACTTGTGACTCGGACCAAGACTCGTGACGGACTCTCGTCGCCTCTCTCGGGGACGTGTGGAAAACAACGAAAACGGACGGATGAGTTTATGGAGCAGCGCGGGCGCGTGTGTGGTGCCTTGTGCAAGCGGAACCGCGAGGAGCCCGGAACGTGCACGCGTCTGGTGCGGCGAACAGCTGACGAATGAACACAAAAACACGACGAAACACGCGCGCGGGACGCCACAATGGAAAAATCCTCTGCGCCGCCGGAGAGTGGATGGCCATCATAATATTCTATACGGCGGACGGGTGGCGGCGCGCATGCGCAGTGGGCGCGAGTGGCTCGAAACGTAAACAACAGCCGCCGCCGGTGTCGCGAGAGGAGGATGACCTGCTGTTGCCGCTGCCGCCGCCGCAGCTGAGCGGCTCCCTCCGCCCCCCCTCGCGCGCGCCCGCCGATCGTCGTAACGACAATCGATTGTGTGTGAGCGAGTGAGACTGCCCACCCTTCTCGTCCGCCGACCTATCGATTATGTTTCCCCTCGCACCCGCCCGCCGGCCCGCCGTTCAACGGTACGTACACTATTACGCCGCCGATCGCGCGGACACCACACGCTGATACACTCGCTCGCGCGGGCGTTGGGTTTCTGTGTCGAATCTGACAAAACATCAATCGCTAATTATTATTAATTTCACCAAAATGATCGGCCGGTTCACGGCAAGTCGGGTGGTTGGAACATATTGATTTCACGCGAAAACGCAATTGTAAAAGTTTATTGAAATTTCGCATATTTCACACAATGAGACAGAAAAAAAAAATGGCTACGATGTACCTAATTACGATTAAATGTTTAATTAAATGTTTGCGAAACGAACGGTCGAGGACACTCTGCAGACTCGTCTCTCGTAAATCAATCGGTATAATAACGACGTTTGGATTTTTCTTCTTATAATATAATGTGTAATGTACTAATGTATATATACGTTGTATTATACACTTTAACACGAATAATTAATTATATTAATACTTATAAGTTATAACGTCATAATAAGTATTAAGTAATAACGAAAACAGTAATGGTACATTTATGGTGGTGAGGATTTAATGAACCCGAAATGTCTGGAAAATGTTTAATAATTTGCATGTGACAATAAATCATAATAATCATGGTCCACAATGTTTATATAATGTCTTTGATGTAATGGTTCAGTTAGGATGAATATGACATATACATTTCTAAACGGACCTCAGAACAATATTATCCAGAACTTCTTCCACGGATACTTTAATTTCGTATGATAAGACATTCTATATTTATATTTGTATCTATCCTGCTCAAAATACTCACTGTACTTTTTGTGTCGACTGCATCTGTTGAACGCGGTTTTTCAACATCATGCGTTGAGAGATTTAAAACATATTTCCTTCGGAGAAACGTCTTGTCGCAAATTTAGAATTATTAAAATATATTCATAGAAATATTTTTAAAACAGACGATACGGTTTTAGACATGTCTGCTCGATCGTGCATGGACGCTTATAGGTAAGCGTTTACAACTTATTATTTAGCAATTAGTACAATGATCAATTTTGGTGATAAATGTCCTTTTGTTATAGATAAAATATATTTTTTTATCCGTTATAAATTTTTATCAGCCCCCTCCACCCTCCCCGCCGATAAAAAACTCTAGATACGCGTCTGAGACACAGGTCGGGTAGGTCATCAACGTTTTCATATAGTTCATTTTTTTTTTTTATCCGTGTTCACATGAACTAATAAAAATGTACACACACGTGGTTATGGATACAATATAATAATTATAAAATAATCAAATATATAATAAGCGTTACAGACACAATACAATTTCAGCTGAATAAAAAATATGTTCCAATCGTAACAACAAACAGGAAAACGTCGGATTGTCTTTGTCGAAACACCGTAATATTATTTATGTTGTTTCACATTCAAACAGTCGCACGTAGACAATAATATGCTGTACATTATTATTTTATTATTGTTGTAATCCTCGTGCAATCAGTATACCTAACCTAGGTAACCACTGAGCGTCCCGAACACAACTCGTCGCGGTCATGACGTGTATTATAAACTACAGTGTGTATCTATACTAAAGAGACCATATTTATGTATGTATATAAAAAAAAACCGGACAAATAATTTAAAATAAATAAATCGAACTTTTTAAAAGAAATGCTCAATTTGTTAAAATAATATTTACATAATTTTATAAATCAAATTGATTTATATTTTAAATTTAATTTAATTTATGTATAATATTTTTATACACTTAATATTTCTACACTTACGACTTACTCGTATTTACATTTTAATTAGGAAAATTAGGCATTCTAACTTTAGGAAAAGATTACTGACACGAAATTTGTAGGATTTATTTAAAATTTGTATTTTTTTCTGTACCTACTAAAATATTTAGTCTTTGTCTTGTACAGCATAATTCATATTTTTATATACATGTATAACCATGTAGGTATTTTAATAAGATAAGAATAAAGATATTAAAATGGGATACAATCTTCAATAAACGGGATAATTTGCATCCCGTTGAAAGTTTAATATAAAAACGGGACACAATATTAAAAACATGGGACAATCCCGTTTTAAACGGGACGTATGGTCACCCTAACAAATACTACGTAGGCTTCTATACATTACGCTAAATTACCTATGCAATATAGATACCTTCTTATAATATTCTATAATTTAATATTATGTGTTCATAATATTAAATGCAATATTTGGTACTATTGCAGACGAACAGACTGGAGGTAATGATTTGGCCATTTTAACATTAATGATTAATTAATTAATTAATTAATTGGTAAGCGAGACTATTATAATGAGAGTTTATCTCCGTACAAATTCGAGGTTACAAAAAAATTGTTAGCTAACAAATCTGATGCACATACAAAACTGTTTAAAAAAAATTGTAAATTATGTAGGTACGTACTGTAAAATACGGAAATCTATTCAAATTTTAATTGAGTTTAACATTTTTGAAATAAACATAAACCAATAGATCAATATTGTTATTTGTATATAATACATAAAACTAAAATAATTTTTAGAGGGCCTAATCCCCTAACGGGAAATATTGGTAAAGCACACTCTAAACGAACATCTTAAATTACCAATTTTTATTCAATAATTAAATATTTTCACATTTTATGTATTAATATAGTATAGAAATATTTTAAAATAAACATTCGTATGTAAAACGATCTGTTTTAGACCAAAAATCCAGACATAATTTTAAATACTTTGAATGGTTTGATTACAATTCTGTAAAAATATAGGAATGCGCTCTTTGATTAATTTACTGTGTTATATGTTGGAAACGAATTTAAATTTTTTATAAAAAAAAGGTTTCAATATTGAAAAATTGTGAAATTAAATTTATATGTTTGCAGAAAATTGAATTATGTAAGTGATAATTGGTTTCTAACATAAACTAGTAAAGAAGCATACGAATAATTATTATTTTACAGAATTAGACCACCCTAAATATTTAAAATTATTTTTAGTTTAAATTTTAGCTAAATAATAGCAAAATAACACATTTATGTATACTTTTATGACAGGTACATACGTATATTAGATGGTTACTGTTTCTGGGAATCATAAACGCGTTATCACCGAATAGGTTAAATTTCACATAATATTCTGTGGAGTTATTATGTCATTAATATTATACTGTCTGATACAATGGTGCCCAAGAAGTGTCAATATTCAGGGAAAAAAGTGCAACAACTAAAAAAGTTTTTAAATAATTTACATTGGTTCTACTTCCACCCCTAACAATATATCTTTAAAGGTATAGCAGTCGCCATACCTAGTACATAGGCTGAGCGCCATACTGGCCTGATAATAATATTTACTATATATATTACGAAAACGAAGGGACCATCCATATAAAATTATTAATTATTATTGATATTGGTAACCACGACAACGAATTTAAGAATAAAATTAAAACATAAAATTATTGTGGCTTACTTATTTATTATAGATAACGATTCTAAACTTCTAACGATTATAATATATAATGGTGTCCGAGTAGTTTCATAATACGTAATAGCATAGTATATATTTGAACACCCCTCTCAACCCACTAAACGATGGAACATATAATATGTTAGATATTTAAACATTTAAAATAGTTATACATGTTAATTAACAAATCCTAGTCTTGGGTAAGAATTTAGAGTGGGATAGATAGAAATAGAGGCGCTACTAGTTAAAGACTAAAAAAAATAATAATAATTATAAGGACTTAATATGTTATAGATTTGTATAGCAATCGCTATCCTAACATATGTTAGGCTGGATATCTCTGATTATACACAAGACTTTGTTTAAGATATTTGAAATTTATGTTACACATAAACATTTGATTACAATATGTCAACATATGCATACCCCTAGTCAGTGGCAGATTTAGGATTTTTTTTATGGGAGGTGCTAAGGTCAAAATCTCATGGAAACATTATAAATTTTACATTAGTTATATAAATTGTCCCGATAGAATGTATCTTTTCTTTGGTCCTCAAAAAATAATGAACTTAAATTTCAAATCGATAATATGAGTGTAAAATAAAATACATTATATAAATATATAATATATGTATTTAAAAAAAAAACATTTGTTATAAATAAAAATAACTAGTACAATAAATTATTACTATTACTTTCCTTCCTTATAAAATAGTAAAAACAAATTAAGAAAAAAAATATATTTCACCCCCTCTGGATCCTTATCTGCCCATAGTCGCATATTATTGTATATATTCATTATTTATGTAAGTATACAGTATAATTATCTATAATTATTTCATACTAAAAACTAGACTAATATTACAATTGTTTGATTATCTAACAATTAACTATTAAGTACAAATGAAATAAGTTTAAATGTATACGGAAAACTAATTAACGACTTAAAATTTAATAGATAAATTAATATAAAATTATTGTTTATGTTAAAATATACAATATTAATTAAATGTCACATGGCCTACATTTAAGTTTTAACTTTAATAAAAAATAATTAATATAACATACAATATTCATTTTGCATTAGCTGAGTCATGAATACATTTCAGCTCATTCTACTACGGGCTCTATAATAATATATAATAATCAATAAACGGTATCGAGTTTTAACAACCAACTTGCATTAAATATTAAACCAGTTCAGAGGTTTAATTTTTAACATGATGGTAAATATAAATCGTCATAAAATTTATTTCGTCTTGGTCTAACTATTAAAAACAGTTTTTTTTCTTTTTAAATGACATTTGTTAACCTAAATCAAACTGATGAAAGTCATGCAACGACGACGGAGATAGCCACTATATAATCATCATAAACTCTAAATTCGTCTACCGTAGTGCCGTTTATATTAACGATTTTATGACTATACAGTATTATAGTATGTCAGTATATACTAAAAATCTAAATAACTACAAAGCTGTGAAAAAAGAAAAAATTGATTAAATATTTGATTATAGTGATTAAACATTGCTTTAGTCTACAAATCTACGATAAAGACAAAAGAACAATAAGACGTGAACATTTGAATCGTTCTGTAATTTAATAATTTATATTATATAACTTGTATAAATACAAATTTATTACTACTTAAATGTGTATACTTGATGGATTTATTTTCATATTAATAAATTACTCCCAAAAAAGATAGGTGGAATTTTTACAACATTAAAAATTAATAAATGAGGTTATTGAACTCAATATATTAATACACAGATTTTTATGTTCTTTTTCTGTCACATTCATACATAAAATGAATGGTTAAAATTTAAAAAAAAAATAATAAGAACGTAAGAATATTCTATATTATATGGCCTCACACAATATTCACAGTATTCAACGTATGCAAACGATGACATAGTGACATTTTTGATGTGTTGCCATCCCGAAAAAAGGATATTTAAATAGATTTTTCATTATTTCAAACATTCTGTGTGAACGTAAATAATTTAAAGGATTCTTTTTCTTTTTTTTTTATCTACACGATAAATTCAATCGGATTAAATTAGCTTTACATAATTACATATTGTAATATCATGTAACTGCAATAGGCAATAAAAATAATAAAACAAATATTATAAGTTCTAACTATAAATTAACGATTTGTAATAACATTAAATATTATTATACTATAATAACTATAGGTTAGATAATTATAAATAATGATAATATTATTATGTAAAAGCTTTTAATGTTTCTATAATCTGTATATCATTATTGCGGATAGTGTATTAGTATAAATATAATAACAATTATTATTTCGTATAAAGTTTTTGTTACTGCGTATAATATAGGTGATATTATTATTGTAGTAGGTAATAATATTTTATAATAAAAAATATATTATGATATTTAAAATGTTTATACAGAAAAAAAAACGATTAAAATAATGATTTTATTATTATTAATATTATCGTCAAAGCAAACCTAATTGAAATTATAATAATATTAATAATGCGATTTGTTATCTAGTCGAAAACATTTAAGTAATATTCTATTATTGTTATTTTTGTTATAAACGTCATATTTTAAGATAATATCGTGTACATAACTTACATAATAATGCCATATTATATTATTATGTGCATACAAATGTATTTGCGCGTTGGCGAATTTGTGCAGCACTCGAAAGACGTGTTGTTGGCCCGGGCACTAATGTAGTATCAGGGTCATGTACCTGCGTAAGCAGTTGAGTGTGACCTTGAAAAACATAATACAAAAATATTGGCGAAAATATTGTACGGTAAGTATAAGTTGTTGGCAGTTGCAAAACGCGAGTCGATAAAATATAACGCAATCAAAATGATGATAATAATAATAATATTATATTTTATTATAAGACACGAACCGCCAAGACGTAAAAAACACGAAATATCGTTCAACAATGTCACACCTATATTACAACAATGTAATAACCTGCAGTCTGCTAGCTAAAACAATAATTGCAACAATAATAAAAAATTTACAATGAAATTATGATGTATATGTAATTTGTACATGTGGTCATGTCAAAATTTAATTTTTATTTTTTTTGATAACACTTTTGAATCATACATGTATCTTAGGCTAAAAAACACCCATTATCCATTTGTTTTCTAATTTCCATCTCCATTTTAAGGTTATTATCTCATGTTATTATGGATCCCAGGTATTTAAAATGTGTCACTCTCTTAAGCTTAAAGCGCTCCACTTCTATAAACTCTCTTTGTTGGCATTATGTGCTTCTAATTGTCTATTATAATACATTCCGTCTTTTTTTTATTGATCTTTAGACCACACTTAGCTGCTATATTTATTAATTTCTACAATGATGTTTCACAGTTTCTAAGTTTTTTACCAATAGAGCTAAGTCATTGGTGTATGCTAGTAATCCTATTGTTGTGTTATCCATCTTAACTCTGTCTATAATATTTAACTAGCTGACTATTTTTTCTAACACTAGATTAAAAAGGACAGGAGTGCTTCTCCTTGTTTTGAACCTATAGATACTCACTCTTACTCTTTTCAAAACTATATTCACTATTTAAATTTTAATCGAAGTGTCCTCAAGGTTTGATTAAATTTACTAGTTTTATTGGGAAATTGAATTCTTTTAATATGTTGTTAGATCTATGGATAGAATCACAAGCTTTCTCAAAATCGATAAATAGAATGTATACTGCTTTGTTATATTCCCACGCTTTTTGGGTAATTTGGCAGATAGGTTTTTTTAGAAGGTTTTACTAATCGAGTATACAGTATGCCAGATTCATATAAGTGACATTTGTTAGAGCTATACCTCTGTAATTTCTGCAGTCTTGAGGATTATTCTTCTTCTGTATTGGACATATTAACGAGATATTCCAGTATTTTGGGAGTTTCTCTTTTTTCCAGATCAGTTCTATTATTTCGTATATTCTTGATATCGTTTCTTCATCTATCATTTTCAGCATTTTTACTTGAATACCATCTTCTTCTAGGGAATTATGATTTTTTAACCTTTTGACTTTTGAAATAATTTCTTGTTTAGGAGGAGCTGGGCAAACGCTATCATTAGTTGTAATATCCATTCTTAAGACATTTTTAACTAGTTTATCACAATTAAGGAGTTTCTCAAAATATTCAGTCTACTTTTCCAAAATCTTCTCTTGTTCAGTCACTAGTTTTCCATCATCCTCTCTTAGAAACTTCTTTAGTTTCTTATATCCTTCTCTTGCGGTGTTTACCTTTTAATATAATTTTCGTACATTATTTATTCTGAAATTTTATGTGGGAACATAGTACTTTTAACCACCAAACCTCTTTCAGTTACCAAATCAATTAGTCTTAGTCTATTATCATTACTTATATTAAACTTTGGTTTCCTATTACTGGTCTGAACGCTATCTCACTCCCAATCTTCGCAATTACCTATATCTAGTATATCTCTATAAAAATTGTGTTATTGCTTTCAACATTGCATTGGGATAAATCAATTGTTGAAAATAGTGGTAAAACGTAAAAACCAGAAATGATAATTACGTATAATAAAACAAAAGGTGCAGTAAATAATATGGATAGTATGACGGAAAATTATACCATAGCTAGACGTAGTAATAGATGGCCTCTAACAATATTTGATTCTTTATTGAATATTGGAGGTGTAAATGCTCAAGTATAAATATTGTATACTAAAACTTAGAATAAAATAAAATTGTAATACTAAAAATAAAATTATGTGTGTTCAATTTCTCAAAATGTTAGCATTCGACTTACTCAAAGAACAATTGCAGTATCGGTTGACAATCGTGACTCTTTCTCAAAATATAAATATTAAATTGAAAAAAGTATGGATTCAACACAGATACAGATAAAAAAACGACTGTTATATGGGCTTCCGGTAGATGCACATTTTGTAAACGTTCTCGCGATAGGAAAGCAACAAAAGTTTGTGTAAAAAACTTAGCAAACTTGTAAACTGTACAAAACTCATATATAATCAGATTACATAATTGAAACTTATCTGGATTGTTTTTCAGTTGAATAAAATATGTTAATTTACATTACTAATACATAAATACAATTGTATAGTCGTAATAATGATTATTAGATTATTATAGACACAATAAACATATTTTGTAGTAATAATAATAAAAATAATAATCTATATCATAATAAAACTTTTAAATTCCATAAAAATAAATTTAATATATTTTTTAATGTATTAATGTATTAATTTTATATTAACATTACCCTATATAATTGTTGTATTGTATATAAAAATTAAAAAAGTGTATATACCATAATTATTTATTTTCAGTGGAGTAAATTTTTACCTTACGCGCCATTATTAGTAGTGTAAAACCACGCGACTATCTGAGGGTTAAAAAAGGTACGAACGTTTCATATTCCAAAGTGTAAAGCATTTTTCCTGTCATTTTTCTATTATCTCCACTTGTCCGAGGTAAATTGTTAAGTACCTGATTATTGAGTTTTTTACAAGGCAGAGTTGTTAGCCCTGCGCTTAACTTCCGACCTGAAGGACCAGACTACTCCAATCAATTATGCTACTGCAATACATTAAGGGGAATTGACGACGGGAGTACCACTTTCTCTACGCCAAAAATTTACATATACACCTGTATCAAAATAAATTAATATTATTTAATTTATATTATTATTTTTTTAATATTATCATTGATTAAAATAAATTCCTAATAATTCCTAATAATTTCCTAAAATACCTAACCTACGGTTGGATAATAAATATTATTTTGAATACCATATTTAAGTGATTCTCCATATTTTTTAGGACATGAAGTTTCTAGCCTAAACGATAACCAATCATTAAATCTATAAATCTATACTATTTTAAGGATATATTATTAATTATTATAATAAATTTATAACGTTTAAAAACAATTTTTAATTGTATAAGTATAACAAAAATTGTTGTTAAAATTAATTATAAATTCAAAGACAAGTAACGGAATAACTAAACAAGTCTATCCTTTCATGTGGGGGTATTAAATTATAAGTTAATACTTAAACAAATCGAGTTAAAAAAAAAATTTACTTTTGTACAGGTTTGTATTTAAAATGTATAACTTTCTGTCTATCTGTTAGTAATATAGTTATATTAATATAAAAATGTTTTTTTTTATATAAAATTATTATTCTTTAAATATCTTATAAAGTTTCCTTAATAATTTGCAACAGTTGAACAGTGTTCCTTCTCCAGTAACTAAGCTCATGTATAACTTATGTATATACAAACCATTATTTTAATATATTATTATAATTATATACGCATTTTGGACTTTGGCCATTTTATTTTTAAAAAATCTGCCGACGGCAATTTTTATTTTGTATTTTTTTATTGGTAGTTTTAGATATTATTATATCATATACGGAGTAACGTATTGGAACGGTGCCGAAATTGTTGTAATCTTTAAACACGAGACCACGACCACGAAACAAATACTTTTGTAAACTTGTAAACGACTAAAAACGGATTAGTTCGACGAAAATAATTTCTCGTTTGGGGTTAATTTTATAAACTATTTAAGTCTAGGTAGAGATTAAGAATTAGGTATATTATGTGATATTATGTATGTTTGATATATTCATTTTCTCGTTGATTATCTAATAATTGAACGCAAATGATGTTATAACCTATATGTTTTACTTAACCTACATATTACAGACTCAATATACGAGTATTCAACTGTTCAGACTTGTTAAAAAAATTATAACATAAACATAATATGATATTGATCAAACATTTATGCTTATTAATATTTATTGAATATATTATGCACATACAGTATTGGCGTTTATAAAATATATGCGTATTATTAAAAACGTAATAATGTAAATATATAATGTAATATTTATACGAAACATTACAAAATTGTTGTATTAAAACTATTATTAAAATATTATACTTATACCATACAAAATATGTGTTGACTGTTAAGTTTTAGTTTCTTTCCCACCTTAACCTGCTTTTTTCTGTTTCTAAGTTTAAAAAAAATATATGACGATAATGTTATTACTACGTAGATAGATTCTATATTGGGACGTCGACCATTCTATGCCTAAATATAATGTAATGTTCTAATAAAAATTTATTATATTATACATTTATAACTATAGACTAGATCACTATATCATGATCTAAAAGCACAACTATTATAAACAATTTACGGTTTATATAGCTGCCCATCGTTTTTATTCGGGCGAATTATTTTTTTCCTATTTTGTAAATTGTAATATATTTTGGTGTATAAATAAGCATAACAATTTTTAATTTAATTTAATTTTAATGATTTTTATACTTAAACACTATAATAGCAATAATTTTAGTTAAATAACATTTTTAATTTTTATTAGGAAGTATATTTATGAATAAAAATGAACATATATATAGAGCATTGACGTACTACTCGAGCAAATTTCTACAGACATTTTATAACATCCATAAATCATAATTATTAAAACGTATTATTACTAATATATATACATTTATTATTTAATAACGCAACAAATACAAATAATTATATTTTAGGTTTTCAAAAACCATGAAAACAAAGACCTAAAATTTTTCATTTTAAATTCAAGTATACCAAAAAAATATTGAAAATGATACATAGTATATAGATATGCGGTCATTTCATACGGCATAAATATACAAATGTCAAAAATACTAAATAGAAAATAATAGGTACAATCATAACTGAAATAACAACTTCTAACAAACACATTACTATTTAATGTAAGTTATGCCATTATGGCATTATATAATCATTATGATATAGTATAATACATTAAACATAGGTTAGGTTAATTTAACTGACTCTGAAATATATCAACTATTTTGGCATAACGTATATTTGATATTTAATCTTTTACCTAGTTTTGTATATGATTAGGTACATTTAAAAACAATTGTAAAAAAGGGTCATATAATTTAATAACGATAACTATAATGTTGATTCTTAAGGGGTTCACTGTTTTGCAAACAAAATTTCAAAACAGTTAACTCAAATTATATGGGTAACCTTAATATATAGATAAATTGCACACTACATAATATTATATAGTATGCCATGAATTGTTTCGTCGACAGTGGTAAATATTACCTAAATTATTTTACTTGGTATATTTAATAGTTGATTTATAAATATAATGAATTTGAAATTTATGAACACAATAAAAAAAAAAATTATTACTAAATGCGTTTCTTTTTAAGAATGGAGACAATTTAATATAATATTTAGGTACATTATTACTTTACGCACGAAGAAAATACGTATTTATAATTTATTTATATCTTTTTCGCAGTGACTATAACATATATTCAATATATGTTTAATATAACCCTTTCAATATAATATTATTGTTATTACTTGATTAGAAATGTCTATCAATTATCAATATATTATAATTTATGCGCATTTGAAAAAAAATTGTTACGTAGATACCTATACTATATACGTAGTTTACTCTACGGTTTTTAATTATTTATTATACAATTGAAATAATATATTATTTGCAGAATTGTAAAAGTAATTCTGAGTTCTGACGTATATGTATGGGTACCTAATGCAATCATTACAATTTTTCCATTATCAAAATATGAAATGGTAAATATCGATTTATCATTTATGCATAATAATTATTATTATATAAATATATATATATATATATATATTACTGAAAAATACAATAATCAGACATGTTATTACCATAGTTTATCGCTAGGTGTCTACGTGTTTACCTAGAATCTAGATGAACATAAAATATTGTAATTTATGTCGTAATTCGTAAATATTATAATCGTTAAAATGCAAAACATTTTTATGTCAAAATACCAGATTAAAAGATATTATTATTTTTTGTTTCATTGCACACGGAATATAATACAGTTCTTAATATAATAGTACCTATTAAATTAAATTAAAAATCCTAATAATAAATTAATAAACGCTGTATAGGTACTTTCAGCATATATAACAAAATACAATAAATATAAATCCGTATTGTACCACAAAAATATAATTATTATTAACTCTTTAAAATAAAATAATTTCGTAAAAAAATAATAGAAAACCAATAGGAAATTAATAATATTCAATTAAGGTAATTTATAAGTACGTAATATAAAATTATTATTATTTAAATAATATTTATATAATTATTTATTTAAGTATAAATTAAAAATATAATTAGAGTTCTAAAAAATGTAAATTTGGTATTACGTCTATTGTTTTGGTATTACTCGTTTCCTTGGAAATAACGCGCATTTAAAACCATCAATGGCAATTGCGACTTACTTTTATATAAAATGTATAAGTGTAAATCGCAAGGAATGTTTTTTCTTATTGATTAAATATTATTATTGACTGAAAATTATAAGAAAAATTTGTTTTGAATTATAATAAATAACCAACTAAAAAAATATTCGTAAATTAAAACAATGTTTATTATAACGTTGTATATTATAATATTCCTATATTATTAAATTGACCCTCGATTAGAGTTTTATGTTTTAAAAAGAAGTAAAATTTATAGTAAGAAAAATAATTTTTTAATTTCATACACGCGTGACGACCTCTGGGCACCGAACTAAATATCATGTTTTTGCCGCCCTTCTTGTATTCCGAATTTCCTAGTGGAAATAATTAACAGCGTATAATATGCGTGTCGCGTTGCAATGACGGTTGTTTGCCGGTGCCCGATGGTTTATACAACACAATTTGTCAATAAACATGGATATCCAAATTTTTAAATGTATTTAGAAGATGTTATACTTATACCGGTATGTGTTTCAATTATGCCCTCTCTATCTGTGTATATAACGAGGAATATAGTAACATAGTAAAATGACAGCAATGCAGAATTAAAATTGTTGCGTTTAGGACTTTGAGTTGAATTTATAAAGTATAAATTAATATTAGAAAATTTATAGAGAAGCATATATTTAGTAGGTAATGTTATGTTTGTTTTGTAAAATATTTTTTTTAACAAAGAAGCTATATATATATATAGTACTATGTTTTTTTATTTGTTTATTTGTTTTTAATGACTTATTTGTCATACGATATTTTTACAAAAAAGAATATGACGTTATCTCCAAAACATGCTTCTCAATAAATTTGGTAATTGATGTTCAAACTCTATAAATGAGCTAGCAAGTGCACTAAGCACGTTCAGTTCAATTCAGTCGCATACTCAATGTAACGGATCAGTTAAAATTTTAACTTCAATCGCATATTACATCAGTATTTTCTGTTCAGTCAACTGAAACACATGTTTGCAGTATAGAAGTGTGTTTTTTGTGTAACATAATTCCATACGTTTTTTCAAAACTATAAACTGAACGGACCCAATGTGCTCGCTACTTAATTTTAACCAGAAAACTGTGATTCAGCTATATAGTATATTTCACGTGTAAGATAGACGCAGATAGCAGCTGAGCAGACCGTGGTGCCCCGAGGGATTGAGACATATGCGTCTAAAAGATAAAATACTACCTGTCGAATTATAGGCCAAATGCGTTCATTTAGAATGCTGTGCGTTGCCGTTCACTTTTTGGAATTAATATATTGTTTCTACACTTTTACAGCGATGTATTATTTTTTTTTTTTTATGTTTTTTTTTTACGTTTTGTTTCAATAAATTTGATAGGACTTAAATGTTCATAAATAATTAAAAACATTTTAAAGCTAAGTATGTATAAGTTAACTGTTGATAAATTTTAAATTTGACAATTGACAATATAAATTAACGTATACACAAAAAAAATAATTGTCGTTAAATTAAATATTTCGATAAAATTAAGATCGATAAGAATGAAACGGAAAAATGAAATAAAAATAGTTTAAATTAGTCTTATAGGTATTATAGGTATACATTGATCGTGTTAAAAGGTAAAATCTACTCCGAGAAGATAACCGTAGGTGCAGCATACATTAGGCAACGTTGGATTATTATAACGTGTTTTTACTAAAAATATTTCGGGCACAAATGGGCTGTACCCGATGGCAGATTCATTGCGAAACATTCGGGTATAACGTCCTTTTAAAAATATTATAAATTATCGACAATGAAAAGATTATGAATGATTTTGTTCGTAAAACGACAGATTTTTATTAAATCATATTATAATTACATTACATTCATTAACGCGCGACCTCATAAAATGGACTTGTGTATTATTATATGATGTGTACTATGTGCTGCATATTGTTGGATAGTCATGTGTATAGGTACACAATATTATAATTTATAATTTAGGTAGGTGATTTGATTTTATGGTGGTGTAAGTGTACATAATATATTATACTATGGATGAATGATTGAAAACACATGAGCCGTGAGGATTTTGAAATGGGAATTCGAGTAAACAAAACACGTCAGTGATGATTGATGAATGTATGACGCACGGAAGGGCCGGTGTATACGTTTAATAAAAAAACAAATCGAAAATAGTAAAAAGAAAATGGAAACAAATCGTATTATTATATAGTATGCGCATATATTTTAATAGTTATTACCGTATAATGTGTACATTAAAAATCGTGGAGTATAACATGCGAATTTCGTTCGATAGGTATATAATAATATATGAAAAATGAAAATGTCGCGTGTCCTCGAAAAATCGGAAATCGCGAAATGAATATAAAGGTCGAGCATTAAAAAAAGTTTATTATTACATACGCGTTTATTTACGTCTTTCATATTCATGCTAAACAAACGTTTATTTATAAATTATAATTCTATTATAAATTAATAAATTATAATCGAGTGATATATAAAATGACTAAAAAATGAAAATGCAGTAATAATTTAACAAAATGACGTTATTTTCCTTTTTTTTAAAACATCATTTTATATTCAAATTTCATCGAGCACAAAAATGTAATATTGACACAACAAACCATAGTAGTAGATATATAATATATTATATTATTAACGCGCGCGTTTCGGAAATCTACCGGAAATGAGACGTGGGACTGCAGCGACTTAGAGAATTTTTCATTTCCACCGAAGCCTTTTTTTACATCACGTTGAATGGATCATATTATTTATTATACAATGTGTTATACGGATATATTTTATACATTCAATACATATTATAATAGTTATTATTTTAATTCTACACTCGCACGTAAATCGATAAATTACATCATGTAGCATACTAGCATGTAATATAAAGATGTCTGTAACACATAATGATCGAGGAAATCGCAATGTCTATTACAGTATATGATCCATCATCGTGTATAATGTAACATAAATGATCCCCAGCTTAGTTTTAATAGTGTGATACGCATCGGCGGAACTGAGACGAATTTTCTGGAGGGGGAGGGACTACAGCTCAATACTTAAATCTTAAATTTAACAAAACTTTTACATGCTCATATATATTTATCTTATATACATCAACATTTTGTTTAACTAATTAGTTTTACAAATTCAATATTTCCTGTCATATTATTATGTATATGTTGATACCTATTTTAATATAAAAATAGTATATTGTATTATTATATGTATCAAGAGCATAAAAATCATTGAACACTGCATGCCATATGTTTATGAAATAAAAATTATACTTGTAAAAGTGAATTGTATATACTTTACATATAATTTTTGTTATAAGTTTTTATACTTTTATGTTATCTTCTCTACAAATAATTTTGAGGAGGGGCTAAGTTCCCAAAAGCAACCATCTATTTCCGCCTATGGTGATATACGTATCTCTGGATAGATATATAAGCACAAACGGAGTTTTAGTATATTATTTATACATGACTAGTGCTATTATATAAATCTAGAAGGGTGAACTTGAATAATAGCACATTCAAGGCCTTTATTGCTTCTACTATTTCACGCCATCTTTCTTTATCTTCACACTCGTCTATTTTCAATCCTGCGGGTGCACATTTTTCGATGTCTGATTTAACTATGTCTATCCACCTCTGCCTAAGTTAGAAACCTTATGTAATTTACTATTAATAGTGCCTGATATTACTTCTTTTATTAAACCATTGAATCTCCATTCTCCATACATGTCCCACCCATTTCAAAATTTAAATGATTTACTATTGGGCGATCGAACATTTGGTAAACTTCGCTTTTGGTTATTATTCTGTACTCTCCATTTTCTATGGTATGACCATAAAGATAAGTCGTAGAATTTTTCTTTCGAACGTCAAAAATGATCTTCATATTTATCATCCATAAAATAAAACTGACCATAGATATAGCTTGAGTATAGGTAGATTTCGATCTTATAGATAATAATTTTAATTTAAATAATTTTCCCAATGCAAAGTAATCTTTTTTAACGGATGATATTCTTAGCTTTATCTCATTATACATATTATTTGTATTGTTAATATTAGTTCCTAAATATTTGAAGTCGCGGTTATAGCTTGGAAAGTTTAATTAAATAATAAACTATTTTTAAATATATCGTGGGTAAATATTGAACTTTTTTTGACTATTAGATACTATATTATTCCTGAATTTTAATTAAAAAATAATGATTATACCTACCTATAATTTATTCAGAAAATTTTAACAGTAATTACCACCCTTCTGTTATAAGTAGTTTATTACTTAATATATTATTTAGCAGACTAAAGCGGAAAAACAAACGAAAATATAATAATATAACGTTATATAGGTTTATTATTATGGCATGCGTCACGAAGATACATCTCGTACATAACATAACATAATAGTTATCAGTTTATCACGCATCTATCATTATGGTAAAAATAATTAGTATTTAAGTGTTATTAAAATATGAATCATTGTTCTATATATATAAAAAAAAAAATCCGCACGGACAAAAAAACTCGGATTTATAATAAAATATTATACATATATTTGAGTACAGGTCGTTGTCATCGCATGATGGTATACTTTTGTCTTTTGTGCACCACGAGCAATTTTTTTGTATTTTTCGCACACGTTTATTACTCATTACACGTGTATATTATTATATTGCTCCGGTATACTGGTATTATAGTATAGTACCTGTACCGCGGTAACTATCATTGCGTCGGTGTCGCGTTTCCTATAGAAATTATATCGTTAACATTATTGCGGTCACCACCCTCCGGTCATATATAATAAATTGTAATATTTATATTTTTTTATATGCTTACCTATATGGCGTACGGATTAGTTCCCATCGGACTAATTAGACCGATAACTATAAATTATAATTTACGATAATATTATCGTGAGAATTTCCGATCACACACGTTTCTATAATAAACATAGGCATATGGCATAACGCATACGTATATTTTTCAATAATCATTGATCAGTTTGTTATAAAATTATTATAAGTAGGTATAATTATTATAGGTACCTATGCTATATCCAGGGACGCCATTTCAGTATGTTTTATTGGAGAAGCGAAAATTGAAGCGGGTCAAGTTTTATGCCGATCAGGCCAATTTTATTTGATATTATATTATAATTACGTTAGTAACTGACAACTTCATTTGCGATGCATTTTTTAGGAATGTAAAAAGTTTTTTAGTTACAATTTTATTAAACATACTTATATCATTCACTGCTAAAAAACCATAATAATACAAAACGCAAACGACAAAATAGTACAAATACACAAAAGTACAATAAGTCCATATTATTGTAGATTATGAAGGAGGCGTTTGCATATTATATGGACATGATAAAATACAGAAAAAAATAGGTGAGCTGTGGCTCAACCTGCTCTCCCCCAAATGGCGCCACTGGCTATATCTACACTGTATGAAAATTTAATATTTAACGTAGGATTTTACAAAGGGGAGACTATACAAATTATATGCTAAAAAATTGTTGAAATTTATCTTCATTCAATTAATAGTCTGTTACGGATCCAGGTCCTTTACCAAGCCACCACACTTTAAAAAGCAGTATATTTTTAGATAAGATTGTATTTAATTTAATAATAATTTAACCATAAGTATTTCCGTTAGAATAATATATTATTGATAAACAAACTAGGAAATAGGATAACCACATTTGTGATATCATAGGATTATATGTATAAAAAGTCACACAGTAATAATTGTTAACGATAGAATATCGAAAATAGGTTAACCAACAAGTTATTATAAACTTCCACGAAGTGATTAATGTAAATGATATTAACTATCTATTTGAATACGAGAAGGACAATCTGTTTTCTGCGAATCATAATTACAACGGAAGGCAGATAGGAACAGATACATCCCATGAAAACAACAACAGGAAGACAGAAGTATTATATAAGGGAGCCAAACACCAAGCCAAAGCAGACGACTGGAAGCGACGTACTGAACACCACCACAGATGACTACATAAGAACGAGTCGTAATAAGTCAGATATTTGTGCTTTATTATAACTTTGTTTCTCTGAGTAAATTAAAATTAAATAAATTAGTATATTGTTAAAATCGTTGAGTTAACTTTATTCATTCTAATACGGATCAAATTGATCAGGGTTGGCACGCAACAAGTCATCTAATTGTCAAATTAGATCTAATCATCTAATCGAAAACTAATTGTCAGTTATTGGATCAATAATTAATTTGACGATAACAAATATGATTTATGATTATGATTATTTATCAACTATCTAAATTTTAAAAAGTTGCTAGTAAACATTATAAATATTTAAAAAAAACAGATTTATAAATTTAAAAAAAAAAATTGCTATAATGGATTTATGTGATAAGTTTTTTCGGTAACCGTGGCATCAATAAAATAAAATGTCTTTATGCGACATCTTTTAATTTATAGAGCAATTAAAATTTACAAAATAATTAAGTTACACAGAAGTTAATATATTTACAGACAATTTTTTATGAAACCCTCCCTGAACAGTGAACTCCCCCTAATAATTTATATATTATAAAATAAAAACGTACATAACAGTATAACACATAGCTACAACTCCGTATGAAACAAATAATATACAGTTTTAAAGATTATAATAGTAATAATAATAATAATAATAATAATAATAATAATAATAATAATAGAATAAATTGTTTTCCACGATAAACGATTTCATGAGAAAAAAACAAAATTTTACATACTCCGCACCGGTAAAATAATATTTAATAAATGATAATTATAATTTATAGCATCATGCCACCATATTATATAACTACCGTTTTTTTACAACGGGATTTGTTTAATTATGTACAAAATAAAAGAATTATTTATAAAAAAAAAAAAGTTGATGCGTAGTTCCCATTCACCTCTATCTCACCCCCGCTTAGAAAGGTCATCGATCTGAACACGAATTCACACATTTCAATGGAATTGGATACTGAATATTTTAAATGTAATAACTAACAAATAACAATAGGTATTGTAGTATTCAGTAGTTGTATAACCAGTGTCTATAAGTAGCCAGTAACCAGTAACCGTAATCCAATTTCGTATATTCCAACTACCGGTAGTTAGTTACCGGAATATACATAGTGCCATGTTAGGTTAGGTTAGGATGTACAATTGTACACTGACCTAAAACATTTCAAGACTATGTGGACTGTTAAACTGTAATAATAGAAAGAATGAAAAAAATGAAACCATATTTGATTAATGATTAGTAATTAATTACTAGTGCACACTGCACACATGTATAATTCACGATTCGTATATAATACAATATTACGTGCAGTGACGTATTTATGGGGTTTTCACCCCACTCCAGAAATTTTGATTTAAGATGACTAGAAAATGTACAACTACATCATGTTAAAATTATAGTTGGTAATTTTATTAGTCTAAAATATATTATATTATAATTAAACCCCTTCCCCCAAAAAGTAAGTATAAATACGCCATTACAAGTATGTAATAAACGAATAACGGATAAGTATAAATTATAATAACTAATATAATATTTTCATAATCGTACTGTTTAATGTTTGTAGATAATGGAATCGTACAAGCTGTAGGTGGATTGCATATTTCATACGCCGAAATCCTACAGCAATTGAATTTTTCTGGCAGCCTTTGAAATCACATTTAACCGGTGTGAGAAATTAGATGATTTCCTGCTATACTTATTCAAAAGTAGTTTTAAAATAAGTTAAGTATAGTATTAATATGTATATACGATTTCTGCCAATGATGGAATATTGCATAATATATAATTGATATTGATGAGATAAAGAAAACACAATAGAAATCTGACGGTGTATAAACGCACAGTATACACACGTTCGGAATTCGTAAAGATGTAACATTGTAACATATATAATATGTTCTACTCGTAGAGTTCCAATAGTTGAAATTAAATTGTTGTATTCAACTTTTGTATTATAATTATTTAAACATAAGTCGTGGTAGTAGGAGTAAGTAAGACTAGTAAGAGGTTAGTTTAAGTTAGGTTAATAGTGTAAAATATTAAGTTTAGGAATTGCATCAATATTTAATAGTGTACAATATGAAGTTTAGGAGTTGCATCAATATTTAATAGTGGTGAAAGTGAGAAATAATAGGCTGAGATGTTATGAGCATAAATGTATCTGAAAGTTATATTTGGGAGGGGGCTAAAATTTTCAACTGATCCGTTTGAAGTATACCCTTCCACATCACATGTACGTCATATTTTTTTGGGGGAGGATACAGAGGACTTAGGGAGGCCCATGCCCCTAAGTCCCCCAAATTGCGCCTATAGTTATAAGAAGAGATGATTTAGAGGCAGTGATAGTTGTTAATGAAATGAATAGGAGGATAGGTGGAATTGATAGTGATATAATGATAGTTGATGTGAATGGACGAGATGTAGCATCTAGGTGATCGAAATCTATGAAGGTATAGGACTAGAGTGGTCTACCCCATTAGTTGGGAGGTAAGGCGAAGAAGAAGATACATTGGTCGCAGAAATGCTTTATATTATTGATGTTTTGGCATAATATTTCGTTTTATATTAATAGTTTGGCTTTGGTGCAATCAATGTGCATGAGTGAAAGTCAAGTCGAACGATTTGATTAGCTACATAAATTAGACATTAATGTTTGTTTTGCATAAGTGAATAAAATTATAGTCAAATATGGAAATTATACGGAACGCACTTATGAGTTATACCTAATAACCAAATTATTTATATAGCTTTCGATTTTCTGAAAAACAAACTGTTTTGACTATAATATCCTTCATTGTTTTTACGCACCACCGCGAAAGTATTTCAAATATTGTATTACATATATGGCATTACTTAAACTAACCTATTTTTTCATTTCAGCGAGCAAACGTTTAAGCAAACGCAGGTGACATATTATCGTAAAAGTTTGTGTCTCGAGGGTGCTTATAATAATATCATTATCCAACGAAATCCGTTAGCGTTGCAGCCGCTGCTATAATTATTAAAATAGCGGTTTCCGGTTGTCGCACGGTATTACGCACGTACGATTATTATACCTTAGCGACGACGATGACAAAAAAAATAAATCACCCCTAAAAAATCCAAAGACCGCACACACGCGTCAGACTGTAAACGATATTTGTTGTCGTTTTTATTTTTCCCTCTGCGGGTCTTTTCCTCTTTACCGTGTAATCGGATCGCGAGAAGAATAAAAAATATAAAAAATATGATTTTAACAGCGTTCTGCGCAGCACAGAGCGTGTCGTGTGTTTCCTGTCTTCTGTATAGGTTCCGTCCGCGGTTGTTACATGTATATACATGAGATGAGGGTCTAAAATTTATATCGCATACGATGTTTTAAAAACGTTTGGTTTAGGTTTTATATCCGTTTATACATCTTACCATTTACCAAATTGTGTATAAATACTATACAATACATGCTCGTATATACGAGTGTAGATACAGAACTATAAAAGTTTGTTAGAAAGTATATTATAATATGGAACATTTTTCGGGTTTTGTTTCTGTCCGACGAACATTTTCCAATGTATATGTATAATATGTAAATTATAAAATTATGAGTATACCATGCTCCGAACATGCGATCTAGTCCATAATAATAAATTAATATTAATTAATGGCTGAAAAGAACGCAATGTTCCATACTTAAAAAAACAAAAATACGGTATACATAATAACATACTATTTATTGCACCGCAATCTCTCCTTCGGATAATATAGTTTTAATTATAATTAGTTAGATTTTTGTAAACATTCGCAAACGTTAATTTGACCGAATGACTCGTATATAGTCGTATAAAAATGCACAGGGTTGATGGTTTTATTATTTAATTGTATCGTTTACGAGAGGACACTACTAACTTGCTAATATTTTAAATAACATATTCGTCATTTTGTTAATTTAGGAACGTATCTTTTAATTAGAATTTTAACGTACTATATTTTCATATACTATAAGTTGTTATTCATATAGCTACAAATATTATAGTCATTAAATGTTCCAACTTTTTTTTTAAATTTAACTATTCAATATTCATTAATATAAAATAGAAGCTACCAGCTAGGAACCTATTTCAATTATATTGTATTATTAAATTATTATTTTAAACTATAGTTTCACGTTTGTCAATTTGTCATAAATTAATTGGTAGGTATGGAAAATTACGAACGTCAGCGTATGAAAAGAATAAAAAAATTGATACTCTACAATTGATTTGTCAGTTAGATGATATTTTACAAAACTGATAGGATACATTATAAAATAAATAATAAAATATGTTTCTGTTTAAATTTGGTAGGTAATTTTAAACTTAAAGGTCATAATCTGAGTTATGATTTTATAGGTACCTGCATGTTATGTCTTCATTTATCTAACGGAGAATATGGCAAAATCACAGCAATGCAGAACATAAATAATTGTGTTGTTTAGGAATTTGGAGTATCAAATAAACTACTAATACTACTTAAACATCTATTAACAAAATTAAAGAGAAGCATATTTTGAAAGGAATGTTATATAATCATATACGTTTTGTAAAATATCGTCTGGAGTCTGAAAAAGAAGTTCCAGCGTGTTAACAAAAAAAATAAAAACACTTAATACACTATAACTTCTTTGCCAGATGATATTTTACAAAACAAATAAGACTTTCCCTCCAAAATATGCTTTTCTTTAAATCTGTTAATAAATGTTTATAACTTTATCTAAATTCAACCTAAACGTCACAATTTGAATTTGTTTTTGTGATTTTGTTTATAATATTCCCCATTAGATAGACAGCCTATAATTGAAAATATATTTAACGTTCTCATAAATATCGTATATTTTTTTAGTTATAGATTTTTTCATGTAATTTATTAAAATTGTAATAATTTATTCTATTTTTAAAATACAATAATCAACATTAGCAGCTGGTTCCCTTCTAACAGTCCTAACATATCAAAATAAATAGTCAGGATTAAAAGCTGAATAAGCCACCGTCCGTTTCTTTTATAGTTTAAATAAAAATGTAAAATAACGTTTTATTTTAAACATTTTAAAATTAATTAGCATGATTAAGTAGTCCAATTAAGTAGCACCCTTTAACATAATATTTTTTATAATTAATGTTAAAATTAATTTAACACCTTGTTCTATAGGTATTTGAAAAACGACGCTATCCGTTATCTCCGATTTTAATTTCGCTTGACACAGTAAGTAATGAATTTATGTCATATTAGTTTTTTAATTTTTTTCCTTATTTTATCCATATTAAGTATACTGAATACGTGTTTTTATTATCTTATTGCAAAAAATTAGTAATAATAACCGGTTAGGTACATTTTTTTATATCGTATATTAAATTCTACTGTTCTATTTATACAGTTCTAGATTTTTATTTGCGTGTTAAACAAATACATATGGGATTTAAGTATTTTGAATAACTGTAAATATACATTTTTCGTTCGACGTTAATATTTAACATGTATACTTACATCTAATTTATTGTATTAAATTTTAATATTTTAATCATTTATAATTTGTTTATGGTATGAATAAAAAATGAGAGATTTTTTAACTATCAAAAATCAATCTGATTATTGGAATATATAGTTGAAGCTAGTAGACTAAATATTAAATATAGTAGGTAGGTATATTCTAATACTATAAATATGAGATAATAAATAACAAATAGGTACTATAATATTAAACTATTAGTTAAATAAATAGATTTAATTCACAACAGCTATCTTCATATCACTCTCTATTCAATCATTCCCATCAATCCACATTTTCTCCGGTCATTGCCTCTGAATTATCCCTCTAACTTTTGTAGCATTATACACAAGTTAATAAATCAATAATAGTAATTTACAATTAATATAGGTACAAGATCTTTAATTTGTTTCTTGCATACTTTTCTTAAAATCAAACACTTTCAAGATTTTAATATTATTAATTTTATATTATTTTCTCAGTGCAGTTTCATTAAAGATTGAGCATTTTATTGGTATAAAAATGATTTCTTTGATTCTTGAAATTCTTTTAAAATTTGTTTTGAATTGAAATAAAACTATTACGGAAAGAAGTGGGCCCTGCGGGTTTGACTGTTTCAGTACTTACTACTTACACGTTAATGTTAGGTAGTAAAATATAAAGACCATACAAACACGCATAGGTATATAATATATACATATTAAACATATTTAGATTTTAGTTATATTGGTTATAGCCTTATAGGTAAATGGCATCAAGTAAGTATTCAAAACCTGCCGTTTCACAGGAGTCAGGCATAGGCAATTTCTTGTTTTATTCATGATTCGAAATGTTGTTTATATATTTAATTTGTACTAAACATGCATTTAAATTGAATATTTTCATTATTATAGTACCTATTCTGAGTAAGTTTAGACAAAATTACTATAACTCATAAGAAAGATTAAAGACAAAAGTTAAATTGTGTTTTTACCCGATTAATTTTTATTTCATTAATAATATAAATCTTATATTGTTGTTTAAAAATATTATTTTATATAATAAAATGAATTATAATATTATTTAATCAATAATAATATTTATTATTATTAAATGAAAATATGTTTAAATATCATCTAGTATAAACAAAAGAATATAATTTAATAAAGTAACAAATTTAGAACAGTTTTTAAAATTAATAAATCACCTGCAGTATAACAAGGTAAATTTTTGGAAATTCAAAGACTGTTTTAACGTTTAAAAATAAAGTATGATGAAGACCTTCGAGTGTTGTACACATTGGTTTATACTTTACCTATTTATATTTTGGTAAACAAATAATGTTTAGGACTGCATGTTATCTACAAGTTGAAATGTTTTAACATAATATTATTATTCAATTCAAATTAGACACGATGTTGTGGGAACAATACTAATTAGTATTATTTTAAAATAATTAAATCAATTAAAATTTGATCTACATTATTACGTACCACCCATTGAACTCTATGCTTGCTATAAAAATGTAGGTAATATACTACTATGTAAAATTCAATAGTTTCACTATTTTTTATAGTTACCAGTGGTAATTGTTACCCAAGGTTTAGAGATTGGTTGTTAGCACGGTTGTAGATAGAACCGTGAGTATGACATCGGTCCTATTAACTCTTTATCTGTGATAGTAGTATCATATTGTTTTAGTTGATAACATTATCAATTTATCACAAATTACTAAACACGGATTTCTATATCATATCATATCATATTATAGAAATCTGTGTAATGTGTAATGTGTTATTATGTGTACAAATTCAACGTTCACAAAATATAATTTGTGAGTTTAATGTTAATCTCTTATAATTGTTACCAAACTTATTATTCTGAACGTTTGATTTGGTATTGGAAACCATTTCACAAATTATTATAAACTATGTATATACATAATTTTAGATTATAAATACGTGTAAATTACAATATATCCACATCAGAGTACAATGCTATTTTGTTAGTTACCCTAGTATTACATATTTTAGGTACTGTATAGTAATGTATATTGTGTTATTAATTACCTATTATAATCCAAATATTTTTTGTTACGTTTAATCATTTTTTGAATTGTAGATCAATATGGCTGAAGAATGTTCAGTTCTCCAAGAAGAAGAAAGAGAAGCTTTGCTCTCTATTTATGATGGCGATGAAGCATTTAAACAAGTATCACCTACGGTATATCAATACAAGGTATGTTTTTTTTGTACATTTTGTTTTAACAATAACAATAAAATATTATTTAATGTGACTTATAAACATCTACATTTTGCTTACTGCTCTAAGTAGATTCCTCGATTTATTATAATGAAAACTAAAATCAAGTTAATGAAAGAATTTTATTTTTAAACATTTAATAGTCTTTATGTGGAAATAATGATCATTATTAATGATAATTATTGTATAAATTATAGTAACAATTATTAAATTATTTTTTAAATATAGTAATTATTTAGATTTAATCGCTCTTTTAATGATTGACACTGTATTACTTAAAACTTAACCAAATTTAACAATTATATTATTTTATTCATCTTTATAAATTATTTGGTTTTATTAATTAGTTAAATATTAAATATTATCTAAATTTATTTACTAAATCTAGTATAAAATAAAAAAATTAATATTTTTAACTTCTTTGAAACTGATGTTACTGAAAGTCATTTACATAAATAGGTGCATAACTTATATCTATTTAAACATAAAAAATAGTATTAACATGTCAAATAGATCATTTTTAATGTAATGTTAAGAACTATAACCTTATTTGATATAATAATTTATTGCATATCTTATTTAGAGTTACTAATTAAAATTTTTTAAAGATATTTTTATTCATATTTCTTCTTAGAGATTATATGCTATGGAATATTGGTATAAATATTGTGTATTTAAAAAAATTGTATGTTTAATAAATAGTAAATTGTCTTATTACAGTATGGAGATGATGGCAACCATAAATCCTTCCTGTTAGAAGTAGAATGGCACAGTAATTATCCAAATGAAGCGCCTAGAATTAATTTAGATATATTCTACAATAAACATGTGTTTGTATACATTTATTTACCTACATGTATGTACCTACATAGTATGGGTTGGATGATATAAACTGAAACTAGTTTGATAGTTTATTATTTTTTAAACTACAGTAATTGTATACATTACTTTTACTTATATAATTGTACAATTTAATGATTTTAAAATTAAAGGAATACAAATAAAGTTAATTTATATTTAAATGTAAATAAACGTAAACATTAAATACATAATTAACAATTATGAGTTAGATAGAATAATTATTTATGGATATTTCATTCCAATATTGAATATGAATATAAAGGGGGTAATTTAATTTTCAATTATTTATAAAATTATACTTGTGCATTTATTCCAGCTCTTTAAGATTGTCTCAGTTACTCATCAGGTCAATTCGGGTTCGAGTGTATGTCTAACTTCATAAATTTCCTAAAAAATATATTTAACTCTGAACGACCCACTAGTGTAAACCCCCAGCTTAAGTGTAGAATTTAGTAGATCCAATATAATATACCTGTACAAATGTAATACTTTAAACACATATTAAGTTCTGTTTTCTATATTATTATAATTGTAAATATGTAAATAAAGTACAAACATGTATCCATTTTAAAGTTATTATTATTGAATTTAAATTATTTTATTTCTACAATTATATACAGGGTCAGATTTAATGGGGGCATTATAGGTATCTACCTCAAACTTTACATTTTTCGCAGCTTTAGACTCCTTTGTTTAACTTGTGTAATTTACTAACGTAAACAATTATGTGTAATTGAAACTAAAAACAAAAATATGTTTGACATATGATAAGTTTGAAATTTTATTTGTGGATTAATAAAGCCTTAAAATCTTCTATATTCCAAGATCTTGAAAGTTTAAATTTGTCTCTAGGATAAATGGACCTAATATTTTATCTTATATATTTTATTCTATGTAATATTAATTTGAAATACATATTTTAGAGTCAGTTCTGTTAAACAAAATATTAAAGATAAAATTTCAAAAGAAGCTGAGCATTATTTGGGTGAATCTATGACATTTACTCTTTTTGAATTTATTAAAGATTTTGCTGAAGATCTTATTGCTGAACAACCAGAAAAAGAAGTTGTTGAAAGTATAACAAAACTTGTACGTAGTTCTAATTTATTATTTTAATCATTTATAAATACATTATATTTATTATTTACTATCTATTAAAATAAGTATTTGTACTTTTTAGGCAATTGACAATGATGATGAAACTACAAAAAAAAATATAGCAAAGAAAGAAGTCTTGAGTAAAGCTCAAAAAAGAAAACAGTGGGATCGTTTAGATTCTAAAGGAGAAAAGCCTCGAGGATATGATTGGATAGATGTTGTTAAACATTTATCTCAAACAGGTTCCTCAAAGGTAGAAATATCAACATAATTTAATAAACAATGTGATACACAAATTAATGTCATTTCGTGTGTGAAAAATATATTTTCATTGACAATAACATTACTTAATGTGTTTTACTGAATATTCTTAATTAATTAATCAACATCCTGTCACCAGGAAGCTCTCCATTCATCAACTACCAAATGATGACTTATACAGCTCCAATCTAAATAAACATTAATATTAGTTTTATAAAATTTATTTATAGAGTATTCAATGATAATATATTCAAATCACCTGACATTTTAGCATGTAGTAAAAATTTATCAAAGTTTTTGTTGACAAAATCACATGATAATTGAACATACTCAGAGTGTGTACAACAAAATTGAGTATTATTGGATGTATATTTCATCTAAATATAATTGAAAATAATGTATTATTATCGTTTAGAATACAATAAAATAGACATTTTTTTATTTAATACATACAGAACGGAGGTAATTTAGTTTAACCAATGACAATTTATTCTTGGGTGAAATTAAATGACTTAATATGTTTGCATGAAAATATGCTTTTAAAATGTTTTCAGTATTTATATTTTTATCTAAAACTACACGTATAATTTCTTTATGTGTGTCCACAATCAATATATACAAATAATCTTTGTAAAGTTCAATGTGATCTATTAAATCCCATGTAGTTATAGCATTTTTATACAATAAATCATGGACAGAAGTTCCCAATTGTATTTTAAATGAAGATAACTTTTCATCTAAAATAACAAGTTAAAATAATTTTCTTTTTTTCAAATTGTTTATTTTATATACTATAGATACTATAAACACTATCAGTGTCATATCTTAACATGTTAGTAAAATTAATTTTAATAGTATAAAAAAAAAAATGTGCATTAATGTGTACAAATCGTAAATTATTATTTTTCTTATAAATAAAATAGAATCATGAGAAATGATCAATAGCATTAGTAAAATAATAAATACAACAATTTACCTTCTAAAAAACAAGCTTCTCGTTTATTAATATATTCAGGTTTATGTACATCATGGTTTTGAGAATCATTGGATAAATAATATTTAAGAGTTATATCAAAACGTGCGCTATTGAAAACATTTATATTCAAGCTTTTTACTGCTTTGTAGTTGGCAAACAAATGTATAGCAGTTGCAGCTATATAAATAGACCATATTAATCTAAGAACATAATTAAGAAAAACAATTTTAATTTAAAAATATAAAACATATTTTAATTAATACATACAGTAAACGGTTTTCAATGATTGGTAACATAATTAATCCAATAATAAATGCGACTAGATTAATAAATGTTTCTTGACTACCATCTTTTGCTGAAACATCACCCATATTTTCACGAATAGCCTATCCATAATAAAAATTAATATATATCATATAATATTGTATACAGTCATAAAGTTATACAACTTTTATTGCAAATTATGGAGTATATATAAAAAAAAAAAAAAATGTTTAATAAGTTTAAAATATGATTTGTATAAGAATAATACCTGATGCTGTGTTAATGCTGCACGTGTGGCTCCTCCAGCAACACTAACAATGGATTTAGCACAACTTGAAATCGATAGAATTATTAATGAAAACTCTCTAACTTGTGGAATGCCTAAAAGTAATTCTATAAATATTGCCATATCATTTAGAGCGTCTGCTCTAAGTCTCCACTTTTTACATTGTGTATCCAATGCGGATCTAAAAGTAATATTAGTTAATGGTTTATATTATTTTATTAAATATATTTTGCAATTTAAATACCTATTATTAAAATGAAATGTATGTGATTTAATATCTATATAATTAAATAAAAATCACAATATAGAATTATTTTGGTATCGGTGCATCTATTTTACACTATAATACATAATGGAAATTACCCTTTCAACCATGCAAAAGTTATACGCCCAACCATACCAGCTCCATCTTTAAGTATATATGTAATAGTAGCAGCAAGAGCTGATGCTTGAGCATCACCGACACCAACACCTTTCAAAATAGCATTTGTAGCTAATATATTTGAAATTGTACTGCAAAACGCCTAGAAACAATGTAGTTTATATACCAAGTAGTAAATTTAAACTAATTAATTATATTATTATACAAATAATTAAACTTTAGCTTTAATACTTCAATTTACCTAGCTAAATATACTAAAAGTCAATACTGACTAAAATTTAAATTTAAACTTTATTATACAAATTATATTTAAATTAATGAAATTATGCAATGGGAAGAAATATCATTAAAATTTTGAGCGGCCTAAATTATTACAAATGTCTGATTTCTGTCCATACAAATTAATCTAATTCAATTATTAGTTTTACATAGAAATTTGGTAATATACCTGTATCGTATCCCAAATTTGATATTCTGTGTAGTCCTTGCTTACACTATTAGGAAATCCTCTTGGTAAAAATACTTCTTTTAGTACATTAACTGAGCTATGAATTAAACTGATAGATTGTTTACGTCTTTCAGTTTCTAAAATTAACTGCCGTTGATCTAAATAAAATAGTTACATAATAACTCCAAATATGGTTTTAAATAACAATTAAATTTTTAGAAAAATTCAATACAATTATTTTATTTAATAGTTAGATACAAAAATTTAATAGCTAAATACAAAATATCAATTTTGAATACCGTGTCGTTTGTATATAATATTGCATTCTCCAGGTCTATATTCTTCGCTTAGAAGTACTTGATCTTGATCTTTCGACATTCTTTAAGTTTTTAGAATTTGAGTAAAAATTTTTTGGACATATATCTAACTTTAGGTAACCCTAGTATTATAGAAGTATCAGTAGGATTAATTTAAATTAATTTCAGAAAACATTAGGATACTGATTTTGTTTGTTTTAAGTTACATACTCAAAGTTTTGAAAGTAGTAGACTGAGAATAGTTCCCATGTTTGTAGTCACAAAAGACAACAATGAACACGAGTACATGCTAATAATTTATTTTTAAATCAAATATCAATTGCTAGTAATTGTTAAAAAATCAGATTATTGTGAATTATTTCATTTGTGATTAACTAACATAACCATTTGAATAAATATTAAACAATAATTTTTTCCTATGTGAATAACTCGACCGATCAATAACTATCAATATTCTATTATTGACAATAATTATCATATACAAAACACAAGACAACACATAATATTAAATATTATACATTCCTTATCAAATTAATATTTTCAATTCGTTATCAAAATAATAATCAATAATGATTGTATTTTTTTTCATAGATGACTAATATGATTTTTTATTGTGTTTTTTTTATTACAAATATGTAATTAATCCATACTCTTAAATAATAGTAATGTTAATTTTTCAACGACTAACCACTTTAATGTTTAAAATAACGAAGTTTTACCTCATAGGTTTTTATTTAATATTATATTATTTTAAATTCTGCATTATATTATTCTGTGATAATATTGCAAGATAACTGAATAAATTGATATCACACAATATAATGATTACACAACTCGTTGAATCGTGTCGTGAGTTTTTTACATGTGATTATCGTTTCATCATAATTTTTATAAGTTTAATAATATATATTAAATAATAACTGTCAACTGATATATATATATAAATATCAGACACTTAGATAGTATAAAACTGTATACCAATATTAACTATTTTGTCGATACTTTAAAAGTGTTGTTTGATTTATTTTATACATACTTGTGGAACAGTTATTACTAAAATATAACTAAGTAAGTTGAAAGTTTGATGTAAACTAAAAATCTAGTTATTAATTGTTAGCATTGACCAAACTGGTATACTTAGAGATTTATAAACATAATTTATCATTTTGTTGTATATTTTAGTATGTATAACTACAATAAATTTATATTAGGCACAAAATTTATAATTATATCGGGCTTAATGTTGACAATAAATATTTAAATATTCCTTATAAATGTATATTCTGTTCATTAAATTGTTTGTTTAGTATATTTTGCCAAAAATAAATTTTTAAATTTCTTTAGTTATTATTTTTTAAAATAATAAATATGTTATAATACCTACCTATAAAATACGTACCTATGTTATACAATATAATGATATAGAATAATAATTATTAAATACATTTAGTAAAATACAATTTATACTTTATTATTTTTTCCATGTGTCCAATGGGTAGATATTAATCAAAATATTTTTAATCATTTCTGTTAAAATTATTTCTAAATTATTTTTATTTGTTTTTGATATATTCTTTGGAATATTTTTTTTAGCATTTTTTAATTGATAGTAATATATTGGTTTAAATTCAATTTCTTTCGAACAAATGTTATCCACTACATACCTAAACCAATATAATATAATAATTGTATTATAACATAAACACTGTTAATAATTTATTATTTTTACCATAATATATTTTGAAAATTATTTGAATGTTGTATTTTTTGTTCTTGTTGAGCATTCTTTTTCATGATATATATGGCTTTATTTATCTGCTTACTATTAATAAACTCATCAATTATTTTAACACAGACATATAAGACTAAATGTTTTTCTTGTGGTTCATTTTCCAGTTTCATGTTTAATTTCTGAAAGATAATAAACACATATATATATAAATTTTTACCGTAGCACTGTTATAATCCTTAAAGAATTGTCTATATTACATTGTATATAATTTATATAATATAATCTGTGGTAAACCATACATTCATATAATTATGAACCAGAGGAGCAACATATTGTATTGTAATGGTCGTATCTATAATTATCCCTCAAATTTAATATTTTAAAATTTAGACAATAAAGTAAGAAAATATACAAATATTGAAATGTGGAATTTTTTTTATATTATTTTTTATTTTTTATTATTAATATTACTCATTTTTAATTATTATTTTTAAAAATGTTGTATGATTTTATGTAAAATGACATCAATTAAGTTAGGTTAATTCAAGTTAAGACAAGGTTAAACAATTGTGTAGGTAATTTTATGTTGAACTAATTTTTAAAAGAAATTTAATATAATTACTGGTTTATAATTTCCACATTCATTTATTAGAAATATTCCTTTTAATTTTTCTTTGTTAATATTGTAGTTTCTTAATGATTGTTTATATTTTTCATTTTGAGAAACTAATTTATAACTAATATTAAACATTATTGTTAAGATAGCAGGTTGACTATAACTGGTAATGGATACTTCAAATACTTGGCTACTATGTTCTTTTAAATTTCCTTGACATGGATTTATAATAGTATTTAATATTTTTTCAACTGTACATCTAAATATAAAATTGAATGTTTATTAACATATTAATTTAAAAGATTATTATAATTTATAACAAGGTATATATATACTATAAAATACCAATTGCTTTTATAGGCTACTGTGCACATTTTCTCAAAGGGTTAATAATTACTCTTTAAACTCCCATCACATATTAACAGCAAATAGATTGGGTTATTATTCTAATTATGAGTTCCTAAATGGCTTTATCTACAGTGCGATTAACAGCTAAATTTAATATATATCAATATATACCTTTTATTATATTTTATTTTTATAAGTTATACTAATTGACTAGACACAACATTTTATTACAAAATTAAAGAATTTAAACATATTTTTAAAAAAATTTAAATATTTGATTAAGGAATCAATACATTTGATTAATCCATTTAGAATTAATAAACTTTAGGAATAAATTTATGATTATAGGCTAAAATTAAACTAGAACCTAGGTCAATGTTATTTGTCAGGTTTAAAATCTTTATGTTGTCTTTATTTTATTAATAAGATAATAGGTAAGGAAATATCAAATAAAACCATACTCTTTCCACTGATACGTGATTTCTTCATTACTGTTGTTAATTAGACAAAAGATGAATTTGGCATTTGAACATGTAAATATTGGTTTGAGTATTATACTTTCTGTCGACAAAAATATTTTTCTATTATTTTTTATTGGTATAAATGATGACAGACCATGTCCAAGTGGAACACCAGTTCTAGTATAAGATTCACCTTGTCCTACAAGGGTAATTTGGCGTCTATTATTATTTGATAATAGCGTAACAATAGCCTATAAAAAATATTATTTTATTAATAATAATTTTTTTTTTATTACTAAAAACTACCTCAAATTTACATAGTTTATCTGGTTTAAATACAAATAATATTGGATGCACAGATTTATATTTGACTATTCCATTAGGATTTAGACAATGAAAATATGGATAAGCATGAATTATTGAGTCGTCAATTATTGCATAATTTACATTATAATTATTATTGTTGTACACCCAAAATGCCTGTCAAATATTAATTAATATATTATTTATAATTTAATTAATTTGTATTAATAAAATTACTTGTGCTGGTGGATTCGGATGAGCTATGAAAATTGGTATAAAATTGAATTCCAGATGTTCATTTGTCCCATACTTTGGGTCAAATGATATTAAATCGTCCTTAAATGTTTTAGGTTCTAATAAAAGTTCAGTGTTATAAAATGATGATTTAAAAATTCCACTTGACCATGTATAACTTAACTTAAATTCATCCTCAACTATATCATTTAATTCAATTTTAAATGTTGAAAAATCATCTATCTGGAAAAAATTAATAACTTATAATAATACAGGTTTAACATTGTTAATCACTCAAATAATAGAAAAAAAATAAAAAATGTGTAATATTTTGAATTACATTTAAGTTCACTGTTGCAGGAAATGTTCTAATACTTTTAGAATGAACACATTTATTGGAAGAAGTACCGTAAACCTTTTTAATATTATTTACATTGGTGTTAGATGTACATTTAATGCATTCCTTGTATTTTAATGTCAAATTAATTGGAATTTTCGACGAGTTATACAATTGGAATTCAAAAATTGTTGATTTAGATATTACTGGTACGTTCCAAATTAATTGTGATTCATTTTTAGTATAAACTTTACTTAGTTTATTGTTTACCCTGTAACAAGTTTTGTTTCAATTATATTTAGAGTCAATTTATTCACATTTGACTTATTTTCTTATTATTTGCTTTAATTACTTTACGCAATGAAAAAGTTTATTCAACGATAATTTTCCAAAGTAAGGTATAGAATCATTAATTATTCCAGAGATTTGCAGTGCACACGTTATGACATCCATAGTAACTGTTATTATATTCTCGTTTTCTACAACAGATTCTACTTCAGACTCCAATTGTACATTGATGAAAAACTTTTGAAAACCCAACTCTGTGGGGTATATGGATAAATCCATTTTCTAAAAATAATTGTAAAAGTTTACTTATTAAAAATACCAAAACTTAAAAAAACAATTAACGTACACACTCATTTTGTTGAGGAGTAAATTGAAAAGTTTTTGGATTTATTTTACAAGTTGGTATAGCCCAATAAATTGGCGAACACATTGTAACAAAGTTGACGTTTGCATATGAACAACTTTTATTTGTGATGGAAAATCGTTGTGTTATTTCCGTATTTACTATTGTATCGTTTAAATTACAAATTTTTGGAGTTATCTAAAAACACCAAAAATCTAATATAGATATACTTAAATTGTTCATGTCTTAATGGTGTTTATGGAAAATAATAATATAATTTATAATACCAAACCAAAGGTCAGACATGTACACAAAAAATAATTTTAGAAGGGGTTTGCTAAAAAATATACTGAAATATATAAAAGCAGAGTAGGTAGGTACTTTAACATTTTTCGGAAAGAATTTGAAAGGGGCTCCCCTCCTGTATACTAGTTTTGACATGGTAGTCGAAATTGTATTCTTACTTCTAATTGCGTCCTACATCCATTTCCTTTTAATACCACGGGTAATATGCTCACTATTTCAGGAAAGTTATTACATATTAAATAACATTTTGCATTTACTGTATACAATACATTTTTTAACGGACGAAATGATATATTCAAATCGATTTTTTCATTAGGTCCCAACTCGCCATTAAGCTTATCAAATTTGAAAACAAATGACGATTGGTTTTGATTCGAAGAATTTTCTTTATTCCAGTTGTTAAACTTTAATTCGTCCAGCGACTGCATAGACTCTGTCGATGTTATTGTAAAATTATTTCTAACCGTTATTGAATTGTTCGTATACTCAATTAATTTAATATCGACGGTGTCTTCGTCATTTGATTGAAGTTCGTAGTTGCTGTTGGAGTATTCGTTTTCAATCATTTCTTCAGTTTCGATATTTTCGTAGCCGGAATAAATTGACGATAACGAAGGTTCTGGTTTTATTTCAGATTTAGGTAGCTGGTCATAAATATTTATACAATAATGAAGCCTGTGTCGGGTCATGTTCACAATTGGAATTTGAGCATCGATTTCGTATCCTACTTGAACGTCGTTTGTGAAGAGGACATGATTTTTCTCACCTATTGCAACGCATCCAAATTCCACACTGGCATAAATGTCAACGTTGACCTGAAATCGATATTTATATTTTTTAATTTACATATAATATAACAGATTTATATTATGCGGTATTACCGAATTATCAATGAAACCGTCGAACACTAAACTCCATCGCTCGGCATAAAGCGACTCTTTTTTGCTTGTCTTCAGTAGTTGAAAAACTACAATTTGATAATCACCATTTATCAGTCCACACTTGGGCTTTACCGAAAAATATCTAAATAAACGCATAATTATTATGGCAATTATATTATGATTTATATCTAAATCAAATTTAAGGCGCTTGTGTATAGAACATGTGCGTAAGTGTATTTATTATTTATTTATTTATTATTGATTATGGATTTAGCTGAACACTATCTTATGGTGTATTATTATATATATATTATTTTACCTATTATATTTCCAATTTGTTCTTAAATTAACTTTAAACACCTCATTATTTGGATTTTGGAAGTCTAGTCGTGCACGATGTATTTATATTTTTATTTAGAAATTAAATATATATTTACCCATCGTTAAAAATAAATATGGATATCTCGTAGTTTGAAGAACTGAGTAGTGAGGACGACTACTGAGTAAAAAAAGTAAACAATAGAACTTTTCACCTTTGTTAAGGAAAATAAATCTATTTCTATACATAGTTATATTTATATAATACAATTGTATAACAGAGTAACAGAATTATATTATCTAAAAAAAACATTTATAATAAATAAAGAACAAAACTTAGAAAAAAAAAAGAATTTACTAATAAAAAAAGTGTATTAAAAACAGCAGCTTGCTCATTAAAATTCAGTTCTTTTAACCCTGGAATACGTTTCATGCTATTATTTTACAGCAATACCCTAGCAGTATTGCTAGTAGTTGTATTGCAAGTTATTTTATTTTATTATTGTTATATGGATTTAGACGTGCCCTTTGTAATAATATATACTCGTATATCAAAAAGTATGGATGTGCTGCACAAATGCGTTTATAAGATTAGACGATTCCGGATTATTTTATGAAATAGATTTGCGCACTTACGATTTATTAGGCGGTCGAAATTCAAACATCGTTGGTACTCGAACGACTTTTTTAATGAAAAACGTGGCAAACACGGGTTTAGATGCCGGCATGCTTGGTGGCATTACTATTACCCGTGTATTGAGCTTACATTTTGGTCTCCATCCATTAAAAGACTTTTCGAAAGAATGACCTAGATAAAGAATACAAGTACAGGGTTGTAAGTATAAGTATAACAGTATAAGTAGGTATGATCCACATTCCCACAAAGGATGATTTACCATTCATTGCAATAATTTTTTTTTTTTTTTAGTTATTAAACCTTCTAATAATTAGATTGCTGATTATATTATTTTAAGTTATTATATAAATGTACACATTTTGTATTTTACATTACAATACAATTAATTTCGGTATCTATCAATAATATTAACAAAATTGTGATTTTTAATCACATAATTTGTCAAATTTTTTATTTAAAATCCAGCATAATATAATGAAATTAAAAAGTTAATACGTTTCTAAATGTTCAGAAAATAAAGTTCTTTAAACTATAGGTTATAGCCTAAATATATATGAATATCTTATTACGAAACAAAATTTAAAAACGCGTATTTATTATTTAGATTTTAGAATATACGTTGCAACGAGTAAACATTAACTCTATACCTATTACCTATTTATATATTCAGATCGGGTGTGAGTATTTGACTATATACAATATTATTTTGTTTTACATATTAACGACGAAGAAAAGTACAAAAAAAATTTACACAATATTAAATATTATAATATAATATATCTACCTGTAACCGCAATTGAAATGTTGATGGGAGCTACGTATGGGGGTAACACGTCGACAGCCCCATCAAAATCCAACGACGGCGATAGGCTAAAGTGGACGGTGGCTTCTAACTCTGCGAAATAAATATTCGAAATTGTTTTTGGCTGAAATGTACACTGTAGCGTTTTTGTCTTGCCGATGTCAATACAAAACCGTTTTGGACTTATTACGAACGTATCGTTACTTCGACAATCTAAAATATATTATATTATATATTCGTAACAATTGTTTTGCTATATTTCGGGTATTATGAGTATGATTGTGAATTTGGAAAAATACATTTAAAATGCTCTTATCCTATAAGAAAAACCTCACAAATTCAATAAAAGTGTTTAAATCTCATTATATTATTATTCTAAAAAAATGGTAACTTTATTTTTTAGAAAGCTAAATCAATATTTTAAAATATTTCACATTTGATTAATACCAATATAAATATTAAATAAGACGTCTAATAGAATTACAAATATGGGGACAGAAATTGTCAAACAATATTAGTGATTTGAATATTAGGTACCTTTTATACACATTTGCATAAAATTTATAAAATATGTTAAAAAACAGGAATTGATAATAAAAAAAACAACGTAAAATGGAATGAAATAACCCAAAAAGTTCATAGAAATTTCCAAAATTACATCGATCCAAATATTATGCATATCATATTTGCATATTATGTTGGTATAGCAGTACTTTTTACAATAAACGGACCACAAAATTCATTTTTTCACAACTCATCGCAGACTTAAAACTGTAATTTTATTTATTTATACCGTGTATCCAGTTTATGCAAAGCGCCGAGTCAGAATTATTTTGCACATCAAACGACTGAGTTTTCGTGTTTTTCACGTACCCGAAATGCAATTGTGCCGGAAACACGGTGACTGGTTGTTTTTCAAGTGCCGGGTGTGCGATGTCTTTGAAAAAGTCTGCGTAATTGTTTTCATATTTCGGTAATTCGAATGGTAATCTAAAATACGAAAACGGATCCACCGTCGTTGCTGCATCCGAAAATGCGTACACGTCGATATAAACCGGATGCTAAATCGTAAATATAATGCCACTATAATAATATACAATAGTTTGAATTTGTCCATGTTTTAATATTTTAATCGATTAAAGGAGCGATAATGTAAATATAAATTATGTTAATTTAGACGAAAGTTTATTTCATGTTAAAATGTTTCAATTTTTCATTTTCAAAACTCATAGTAATTACTATAATGAAGTAGTATACCTATATTAATATATTTAGCAAATTTTTTAATTATTAAATACTATATGTGTAGAAGTTAAAAAAAATATTATTACAGAGGTTAAGTTATAACACATTTTAAGATTTTGCTTCATGATTTGATTCGTTTAGTGGTGCTGAAGTCTATATTATGTGTGGCAGATTGGCAGTTGCGATACATTTTAAATTTGTTTTAGGGGTGGGTATCTATCTGAGGAGAATATGATCTGATGATTGTAACTAATGTAACTAATAAAAATGGCATATAATTGTTACTTATAGTTAGGTTAGGTTATATTGCAATAAACAATTTATTTGACTACTTGAGTGAATATTTGTATTTTTAGGAATGTGGTAGCGTTTATTTGTCTGGGTGATTACAGGTAATTTTTTCCAAATTAATTAAGCGCCACAAGATTCATTTGTACACAAATAAAAATAAACAAATAATTTATACAAATATAAATATATGTATTTAAAAAATTAAATCGATTGTTTAACATTAACAGATGTTGCTGATTTAAGGCTCAATGAAATATTACTATGAAAAGTTTCAATGCTTTATTAATTTTTTAAAATAAAAAAAAAAATATTTATTAAAATTTATATAAATAAAATTAATTTAAACAATAATAACGAAGTTATTTTTAGACAATAAATAAATCATGGATTATAATAGTTTTTTTTAAAAAAAAAAAAAAGTGGAATTCGATTTTTGAAGTATATAATATGTAATATGTAATATATTATAAATTATAAATTATAAATGTTAAATATATTATAACATATATCAGTAAAGACTTTACTTGGTACGCGATTAGAACGTATAGCCTCTTGTAGTAATATCCGAAAATTTGACGAGGTTTCAGTTCCAATTTGATTTGAACTTTTTGTTCAACCACTCCGGACGACGGATTACATTTTACTGGACAATTGGCCCAGTCGTATTGCACGTGATACTGTCCTGCCATTTTCGAACTATTTACTAGATTTACGAATTTAATCGTTTGCTCGTCTTTCCCCGATCCATATATAAATACTTTAGACGGGACAATTTTCACTGATGGGCCTTAAACAGTGATAAACATTGTTAGATATACGCAATTATTATTGGAAATAATATTATATTGATTGTATAATAATTATGTTAATCAAATACAATATGTAATTATATATCCGCTCGTACTCTACGTCACTACCGACATTTCATAATGTAATAGTAAAAATTAACAAATATAGTAAGGCTGTAGCAAAGGTGGATCAACCTTGCCTCCCGAAATTAAAAAAAAACAGTTTTATGTGTTTTAATTTTTTTAATCAAAATAAATATTTATAATCATACCCTTTTCCCAAAATTGTGTTCTGGTTACGGCCTTGCAATATAGTTTTGATATACATTTACTATTATATTTACCTAGCCCGTGATATAGGAAAAGTATATAATATTATAAATAATATAAATTATTATCAAAATTTGTTTAAAAAAAAACTAGGTATTACATTTCGTTAAATTGCTATAGAAATATTTTATTCTTTAAAAAAATTAAATTTCAATTATGGTTTTAATGTGGGTCGTGGGAGTTCTCGTTCATTCATATGCATGATTTTGATATTTGAACACAATATAATACATTTGTGATAATATTACAACGTACAATACAAATTAATTCTTTTGTCTCGGATAATTTTTAGTCATAAATTGTTATTATAATAATTGAAATCTATAAATATATCAAATATAACGTCTAATTTAATCATCGGCTTATAGAGAATTATTTTGTTAAGGCAATTTATTCTTATATACATGTTAGCATACTAAGTGCATGATATTTTTATCCCTAAAGGGTATATTTATTTTGTTCTTATTATATTAAATAATAGGAACATCTACCTATTTAATTTTTATTATGTATACATGAAGGTACACGTGATTAAATTTTACGATTTCCTAATGTCCCAATTATTGTATATGGGAAATATTCAATTTCAATATTATTCGAATAATAAGTATCTTACTAGCACATATCGATTGTCATTATAATAGTATTGTCTATCGAGTATTGAAAATAATAATGTTACCAGTTACCACTTACCGTAACATGATCCATGAACGCATACTATGACTTTTTGAACGATATCCATCGGACTTTCTTCGAATTCGTCGTTTTCGTTGAATTCATCCATCTCAATTTGATCGTCTGTGGAAGATATCGTATAGTACTCCAACGTGGTTTGCACATCCGCAGATTTAGGTGAAAATACAATTATAAAATTCAACTTTTTATTCGGAAATATTTTTTGCGATTTTGACGGTTCGAAACTGATCGAATCGGCCAAGTACATGGATTCATTGTTGTTTTTCACTTCAAATCGTGTGGCTTTCTATATTGTATAAGTACGAGTAAGTATAGATAACGAACAAAATAAAACGGAAATCATTTTATTTATCATAACGGACTACGAATTTTTTTTGTAAAATTTAAACCATAATTAATGTATAAGTATAGTCGTATAGATGTATTATTATGTATATTATTATTATAATATTATTTATATTTTATAATATGGTCTAGGGACCATTATTTTTTTCAGTTATATGACGTAAATACAGAGCCGATATAAAGATAAATTAAACGACGCTAATGATAATATTAGAATAAAAGTTACCTTCATTATCGTGTTTATAAAAAACAAATATAAATTTTATTTTATGTGTTCTTACGTCTAGTATTCATGACTATTTCAGAACTACACATTTATATTATTATATAGAACATGATTAAAATAATTCTTTTAAAACTATAGTCTTTATATTAAATTACATTTTCTTTACGATTATGTGATTATCGTCATTTCAATATTTGAAAAATGTAAATAGTTTATTTTCTTAATTTTACATATTAGGTATATAAGGGATTTAGTGAATCATTAAGTCATGGAAAATGGAAAATGTAACATTAAATGTATTAAATATACCTATTTAATAGTATTTAAACAATTTTCAGCTTAAATTTAATTTTGTAAAGATGCATATGGTTTTTACTTTTTTGTTTTTAATCTATAAAATGGTCAGAAATTGCAGCTCCCTTAATCACTTTTTAAATTTGGTACTGTGTGGATCGTGAATTTTTACAAATATACCTAGTGGAAAAAAAAACGTGAACTTGCTTTTAAATCATTTGTTATTTCGATCGATCTTTTATGAACACTACCGACGGGAACGTCACCAAAATCGATGTTGGTGAAATATTTGTTCTGGACATCATTGTCTGTTTTGGACGCAAAAATCATTATATGACGTAGTATTACCACTAATTACTATTATAACTATAACTGATAAAATATGTTGTTACTCAATTTTAGCTAATTCTATTCAGCTATATAACGTATAACATATAATTACACGAGACACGAGAGTACAACAAAAATATTGATAGTTTAGATTATTTGTGTTTGGTAGATACTGTTCAAATATCTACTAAACTCGAAATAAACTAATAGAAAATTGTCATAGAGATGTGTTATATACTACTCAGCCAGAGAAAATGAGTTGAACAATATAATATAATAAAAATAATGTACCTACATATAAATTTAAATTAGTGTACATAGGTATACATTTTAATAGTCGATTTATAATAAATAAGATAAGAATAATAATTTACTTTCTACATTTGGATGTAAATCCGAGGAATAACCTCGTAAAGACTTTCTTTAATTAAGTTTAGCCTTAGTTATAGCTTAATTAATACTTTAATTTAAATCTTTACGCGATATAATTTAAATTGCCAACTCTATAAAAAATAATGCGTAGTGTCTGTACCTGGCTACTACAATTATATTTAAAAAATTTAATACCTAAGCATTTAAGCATAGTATTGACCATCTGCAAGCGTACAATAAATTAAGCGTTAAATAAATAATTTAACAATTAAATTTGAAAAAATAATTGCTACCATTTTTTATTTTTTTGTACCTGAAAAATCAGTTTAAAAATGTAATATTAGTTATTGCAAAAATGTAGGTAACACGATGTAAAACAACTATACATTACGAAACGATGATGACGTAATCATTTTAATTTCAGATTATTACCTTAAGAAACCGGTTTTCTGGTGGGGCGTCGTCCGTTCGTTGGTTTCATTTCAGTGTCCAGTCAATCAGTCTGCAATTTTGTCGACGTAAAAAGTTGAAGTTGGATTTTTAAAAATCAAATAAATAACAATTTAAAAACAATGGCAGGCCGTGCGTTGCATTTCGTGTTCAAAGTAGCCGACAGAACAAAAACGATCAAGTTTTACAGAGAACTTTTGGGAATGAAAGTAATGTTATTAATTATTATACATAATATTTTTAGTATTTAAATCTATATTACAAATTTTAAATTAACGATTTAGTTTGTAAAAAATATTTTCTTAAATTTATTTTTCAATTTTTGTAGATATTGAGACACGAAGAATTTACTCAAGGTTGTGAGGCTGCGTGCAATGGGTAATTTTTAACTAATTTAATATTCAGTTTATTAGTGTATACTAATGTAAGTACATAATTATTTATCATTACAGACCATACGATAACCGTTGGAGTAAAACAATGGTTGGTTATGGACCAGAAGATACTCATTTTGTAATCGAACTAACTTACAATTATAGTGTTGACAATTATAAACTTGGAAACGATTTTCTTGGAATTACATTAAAATCTTCAAAAGTATTAGAAAATGCTAAAACACTTGGTTGGCCCATTGAAGTAGAAGACAGCTCATCTTATATTGTAGCACCAGGAGGATATAAGTTTTATGTGATTGATGAACCTCAACCTGTTGATAAAGGTATACATACTAAATATATATATAGGATTTCATTTAATTAAAATTATTTACTCATCCACTAATTCTAAAGTAATATTATTGGTGTTCTTATAATATTTATATTGTTAATGTATTTAGTAGTAAATTGTTGAATTTTATAATCCTAAATTTTTTTTAAATGTCTATTTTTTAATTTATACTGAAAAATATATGTTATATTGTTCTGTTAAAAAAATGTTTCTTAAGATACAATATCTACAGTGTAATTATTGTCATTAATCATTACTTATATTTATTTTATAAGAACATTGTATTATCAACTTTTAAACATAAGTTTTAATTAATTCTAATATTTTAGTTATGTGTTCATAATTAAATGATATTATTTTAGATCCCATTGTAAATGTCATGTTATCATCTACGAATTTGATCAAATCTGTACAATTTTGGAATGGCATACTTGGATTGAAAATTTTCAACCAAACTGAAACGTTAGCAGAATTAGGATTTAGCAATGATCAAGCTAAACTTAAAATAAGAGATATTGGTAATTTAGTGTTTTTTTCACTGTTTAAGAAATAATTATTTTCAGTTATTTTCTTTTATGATTAATATTTGAAATTAGAATATTTTATTGTTTAACAATAATTGTCGAAATAAACAAATTAGTCAATATGCATTTAGTTCAGTTTTTAGATACATGTTTTAATATTAATATTTTTAATAAAATGATTATATTTATAGGAGAACCTATTAATCATGCAACAGCATATGGACGAATAGCATTTTCAGTTCCTACATCTGATTTAGAAAGTTATCAAGAAAACGCTAAAAATAATCAATACAAAATTTTGACTCCTTTTGTAACTTTAGACACACCAGGAAAAGCCTCAGTGTCCGTTGTGATTTTTGCTGACCCTGTAAGTTTTAATTATATAATTATCTATTAACCAATTCAATTGTATTATTTGACAATTATTAATAATTTTATGCTATGGTATAGTATATGGTCATCAATAGTTCATAATTTATTAGATAGTATAATGTAATAATATGTTAAACATCATATAACGATAACCTTGATTGATAAGAATATTGTTACACGATGTAGGTACAAATAACTATTCTATACAAATTATGCAGAGGGCATATATTATATTGTAAATATTATAGATAGTTAGACTTATGTAAAATAATGTTGTACCTCATAGGCTTAACCATGAGATATGAGACCGTTGTTTTTATCTCAAACTGGAATCATACAATCAATAAATTCACCTAGACTTAATTAAATATATTCCCTCCAAGTATGGGTCAGGTATTGTTTGCAAGTGAATAGCACAGTTTGTTCTTCTCATTGTTGTCTACTGTTAGATTTAATTGTATCGGTGACAAAGGAGCATTTGAGCTAGGTACAGATATGTATTTGAACTTTGATTTATAAACTTAACTGTATGTCATGAAATTTTGATTTAAGGAATTGATAGACCACAATAATAAAATACAAATATGATTTTTATATTAATATAATATACTAGTGGATTGGAAAATATTGAAAAATATTAAAAACAATTTTTTATCCTTTATAGGATGGTCATGAGATCTGTTTTGTTGGGGATAAAGAATTCCGTGAATTATCTCAATTTGATCCAGATTCAGAGAAGCAATTAGATAAATATATTCTTAAAGATGAAGCAAGAAAATTGAAAAATTAAATGTATATTATTAAAAATATTATTCAATTTTGTTTTGAAATTACCTATTTATAGTAACTTGATTTTTTTTTTATATACATACTGTTTGATTTTATTTATTGTTATTTATGGTTTATTAGTTTAAAATAATTGTTTTACACATTTTTTAATAAACATATTACATAATATATTATACCTAAAATATTGGTTAATAATTGCATATTACTACTTTTAAGTTAATATTGGTAATAAAATGACTAAATGAGATATTATTTCAGTTTTTTTTGCTATTATATTTTTATATTTTATACCATCTGAATTGAAAATATAATAAAATATATTATCTTTATATTAAATAGCCGCATAGATAATAGTAAGTGCTAATGATATTTTATATTTAAATAAATAATCTTTATTTTGCTTTACAAATAAGTTTTATCCAATTGTTTCAATTATAGTGTTATACTATGCATGTAGTTTAAAACTCAAGTAGTTTTATATAATAATAATCTTAATCTTCTAACTCAAATTATAAAACATAAGAATTAATATTATTTAATAAAAACTATTGTTATATTTTATTTTATTAATAGAAATAATTTTAATATTGAATGGCATTGATAACTGTATTACTTAATAAATATTAAATTTCTATTATTTTCCTATAAAACAAGTTTAGTTTTTTTGGTTTACGGGTTTTAGACTTTAATTAATTTAAAGCTAAGTCAATACATTTAATGTGTTAATATGTATTATAATATAATATTACATATAATATACAGAGAACAGAATATTTATATAGGTAGTTTAAACTAATGAACCATTAACCTAAATTTATTTAGAAGCTTGACGTTTCAGTAGGTACTAAAATAATACTCTAAAACTGCTTTTAGAAGGAGGTGACCCTGTCAATTCTTTTAGATTCTGAGCAAAGCCAGGAATGTATTTCATATACAATAAATTATTTTTGTTTTTTTTTTTTTTATCTTATTTATACTTTAATACTTTCGAATAGAAATAATGGTCCGATAATTAAAAAAATTTAAATTTAAATTTAAGTCTCATAGAAACTTGATATTTATCGCGTATTCACATATGAATTCTACATTTAAGTTCAAGTATAGAACTTTGAAAAGTTTGGAAATTTAGTAATTTGGTAATTTTATCCTAGTTAATGTTTAATAAAAATTACAATTTTGCGTTTTAAGATTTCCAAATTTAATACAACCTTAACCATACATAATTTAAACCGAAATTAAAAAAATAGCGAGGCGATTCGAGTCGGTGAAATTTAGGTAACTAGATAATTTAGTATTTACAAATCCATGTCCTGTACCTATACCAAACAATATATGTTTTGTTTGTTGACGATAATACGATATGTTTACCTATTGAATATTTTATTAATTTGTGCCACAACCATATTATAATGACCCGTTCGAGTCTGATAATGCGATTTCTATAATATGCTGAATATAATTATAATCGTGTTTGATTCGCTTTTATTTTTACGCTTTAGATACCTACGTAAACAATAGCACGTATATTATTTTATTATTGTGTTTAGAAAATAAATAATTCTATAAAATAATATAATAACGTACAAAAGCAAAATGGCGAATCGATCGATAAAATAAAATGTAGGTAGGTAATCATTGTTTCTACAATACCTATACCTACCTACGTTTTTTTTTTAAAAAAAAATATTCTATTTTAAAAAAATTATTTACTTTACTAAAATATAGTTTTTTTAAAATTAATTATAGTGTCTTAATTAAGAGATGGATTAAAACTTAAAAATGATTATTTTCTGTTTCCCAGCATTTAGCTTTATAATGAAGCTTTATCTTCAGACACTTTTCGTTTTCCAACGTATCTAGATCGAAAATGAAATTTTAACTTGTCATAAAATTTTAAACTCTAGTAAACTCTTGCGATAGATTTTCTCGATTTTTTACTAGGTACCTAAATATTATTACTAAAATTAACAGAACAAATTAAAATTGTCAATATTAAAATTTTTTAAGAAAAACAAACCGAATATTAAATAAATTTCACAAAAAACTCCAATATATTTTCAAATTACTGGTGGGCGGTGGCAAATTAAAAACGCCATAACTAGATAGATATAATTTGGATTTAATGATAGTTTATACAGTTGATGTGAGAAGGCCAAAGGGTAAACTATGTTTGATCTTATGATGACGAAAGTACAACGACGAATTTAGTGAAATAAACTCGGACGGTACGTGGCCAAGAAAAAGGTATTTCGTAAATTTTCAATTATAATTTAAATTGTTTGTTATTATTAATTATTATAATTTTTTTTTTAATCAGATCATTGAATAATTTTAATATAAATGCGAAACAAATTCGTTTTTTTTAGGTTTCTAAATAAGAAGTCTGAACTCGGAAGTATAGAATCTTTATAATATCCCTGTTTCAGTGTTTCATCCTTAGTCCTCTTAGTATTCATTGCTATAATATAATATTGATATTGGACATTGTAGGTAACCATATAATGATTTATATACAAATCACATGTATTATTTTTATTTCGTCTTTATATTCTTAATCGTCATAATTCATTGAAACCGTATGTTCAACTTAATTCGATTTAAATCCTTTGAATTAAAGGTATGAATGGATATGAAAGGTATGAATGGATGTCAATTATACTCACAAACGTGCTGACTTACCTATACTTTGCATATTTGGATTGCGGTATTATAGTGCTGTTCGATGCTAATTAAATTGGTATTATGATTATATTTTAATTCAAAATACGGTTGGTGCGTTCGTTTATATTATATAAATGTACTATTTTAAATAATCCAATACATAAAAAAAAAAAAATCGAATTTGAATAATATTTCTATCGTGAACATTTGTAACTGTACTTGAGAAAAGTTACGCGGAACTTTTAATAATCGTGACGTATTTACAATTATTCATGATTATAATTGAAAAAAAATGGTTAGATTAAAATTAAACATGTACACGTATACCATTGTACCCTATATTGTATACCTAACCATTGACACGGTAATGTGCTGAAATAATAGATATTTATGTATATTGTAGAATAAATAAATTATCAAGTGACCGGTAAGTACTCAGCCTCCATACATTCAAATATAATATTAACGTATTTTATGAAAAATATAAAATAAACTTATTTTATATTCATATTTCGATGTACCTATTAATATACTTGTAAAAAGTGAATACTATACGATAAAAAATCGTAGCATACTATATAATTAAACACAATAGAGAACTAAAAAAGTTATGGTAAAAATTATAAAGAAATCGTTATTAACTTGGTATTAGCTATATCCAAGATCCAGGTGGGGTGGTAATACTTTTGTGTTTAAAATGATATAATAATATATAATGTCAAACGATCGTTGCAGTTTGCAGTGCCGGTCGTCATGGAGATTTTACGATTTCCATGCAAAACTACAATATAAGTATAGTATTACGTACATTTGACGTCTTGTATATTTAAATTAACATCGTACGTATTTTAATTGGATTGATATTATTCGACGTGCTTGTAAAATTATATAAAAGTGGTTGAAATAGAAAGTGGCTCGCATTCATTTACTTCACTCTCGAAAAACCGAAATGACAAAATAATATTACATTATTATTATTATGCCGACCACATCGGTCGAATGAAAAACAATTTTTTATTGAAATTTTTTGGCAAGACCACATTAGGACGTGATGAATATTAATATTTATTCACAAACAAAATTGATTTTCCGATATAATATCAATTAAAAACGACACAACAAATGTACGCGATAAATCGCGCACATAAAATATTATATTGGTCGGTTATTACCTATCCAATTTCATTAAATACGAGAATATATTAATTTAAATACAGATCAAATACATATACGTTATATACTCGGTAAAAATTTAATAAATTTCTATAGGTACGAGACATATAATGGATAATTGGATTTTATTAACAAATTTTATACAGTTTTATTTTCTAAATTATATTGGGTCTTTAATCAGGAGAATATTTTTACACAAATAAGACAAATTGTACATTTTTTGTATTTTGTACAAATGTATATTGCATGATGACTTTTATAATAGTACTAAAAATAAAAATTAGTGTTACATTCAATAATGGTAATAATAAAATGATCCATTGTTGAAACAATAAAAGTCAGTGGCGTACGCAGGATTTCTAAAGGGGAGAGGGACTGTACATTTTAGCGATATTTATGTTTTAAAGAAACAAAAACGAATTGATTACTATATACTAATAGTACAATAGTTACTTAATTATTAAATATAATTATTATGTTCTTTAAATACTATAAAATATAAACTTTCAAGATTAGGACCAATATCAGTAATAAAAATTTACCTATAATACGGCCTACAGGGGAGGCTTCAGTCCCATTGCCCACCCCTCTGTGTACGATAAAAGTGTCTTATCGTATCAGAGTGCGGACAGTCAGTAGAATATTTAGTTTTATTTTTATTTGTAGTTCATAAAATTTGAATACAACACGACGGTCGACGATGCATTGTCATTTCACTTTTCATTTTTATCAGATATCTATGGAAGACTGCTGTTGTCGTCTTGTTGGGGAATTTTTACAATTTAGTAAATGATAATATATTATATAATATAAAATTGTAAACAATTTAATTTATAATTATTGTATTATTATTATTATTATTAAATTTAATTTTTGATAATTATTTATACTTTAGATTTAGAGCAAAGCAAAACATATGTATTGGTTTTATATTGAAGTGTGATTTTGTTTTTGTTTTTTATGTATGTAAACATTTTTTTCTGATAGAAATAATGGTCTTAGTACCTCAAAACATAGAGTATGCTTTCGGTAGAAAATTGCATCTTGTTGGTACCTACTTTATTTAGCTCATTTTTTGAATTATTCAAAAGTCTTTCCTTAGGAGAAAAACTAACAACAAAATGACAAAATTCACAGAAATTGTAACTTTGACGAATTCGATTTTAAATATTTTATGATGAACAAAGAAAATGTATAAAAATACATATTATCGATATATTGTATACGAGTATTTGACTGAGCTTCGCTCAGAATGGTTTTTTCGAATGTCATATTATTGCATTTGCATCATAATTATAATATAAAAATGGATTTTATAGTATACTAAAAATATATTATAAAATCAATGATATAACACAATAATATTCTATCACTAACCTCTTCGAGAACTAAATGGACGAAGAGAAATGCTGAATCGACTGCTTGGCTTTTATTATGCACATTCATGAATAGTTTTCTTATATTTAAGTAGCCAATAACTTTGTGTGTTTGTCTGTTATCCATGTTTTCTTGTTTTTTAATTTTATAAAAGCCGTCTGGCGTTAATAATAATAATAATTTTTCATCAAAATTAATTTCTTAAATTTTAACTATTTCCAGTAGTTAAATAATTTCGATTTTTAAAATGTTCAATCTTGTCACTTTTTTCCATTTAAAATTTAAAACTAGCAAAAAAAACTTGGTAAGACATTTTGACAAATTAGGTAACTGCTATCTATTAAAATTTAACTAAAACGGTCATATTTCAATTTATGATTGATTTCGTTATTTCTCAATTTCTGATTAAATAACATTTATAGAATTTACCACTGCACTGCGTTATTATCTATTATTTTAATTACCACAACCGCTGTTTTTTTATACAATAAACGATAATATTAAATTATTTATTTTACCTATTTCTTGAAACGATAAAATACTTTATGTACCCAAAAACTGTTGAATAAATTGGTTATTATATGACATTTATAATTAACATATATAATTTCTGAAAGTTATTAAAATCTCTACGATCATTATAATATATATTTTGAATGAAATACAACAAATAACAACAATATTTTTATGAAAAGTTTTATATTTTTATGACGTAAAATTAAATTTTCTGATATTTTTTGAAATCGAAATTGCGACCAATTTATTTATAATATTTGTATTTTATTATATCAAAACTGATATCATATTTATAGCTAGATTATCATTTTTATCAATAATTGTTAACAAATAACTAAAATAATTTAGTTAATATAAGTTAAATGAAGTTGGACAGATTAAGAAGTAGATCATTCAGAGAAAACAAAAGGGTAACATTGGTGGTGGTTTATGGTAATAAAATATAAAAAAATTACAAAAGTATAATAGTACACTAAGTGGCAGTGGAGCAAATCCCACCAAAAAGTACGCGTACGCAGATGTACTTCTTTCTCGCAACCACGAAAAAAACATTCTCCAAGTCAGGAAAAAAAGAAAATTAATTAATGACATTTTCTCTGAATTTCCATATAAATGATTAAATGGCTAGAATTGTTATTATATTAATTTGCGCCTTATTGGCGATTATTATATTATATTATAGACAGATAATATGTGTTTACATTATTTGATATTATCATTATTATTAAATTGCATTTAAAATTTAAATATTATTATACCATTATTACATTATATTATTATGATCTATAATTATATTATTATAGCAGGTTTACGTTCTAATTGTTTAATTGATTTCATTATTTTTATATTATACGTAAAGCGATATATTTAGCACCTAACATTTTGGTATGCAATAATATTATAAAAAATAATCTTAAATATATACATATTTGCTTTATAATAGTCTTTATATTATTAATTTCGGTATGTAATGTATTTTGGTAAAAAAACAATAGTATTAGAATAACTGATTCGTGATTATATTAAATTTTTTAGTTTAAACAAACGCATCATTATTTCTTTTTTTTATGCCATAGTAGAAATCTTAATTTATTTATTTCTGCCGGGTCTTTAAATGAAGTTAATAGTTATAGTAAAACGCAGTTCTACAGATAATCATGCGCAGTAAATGTTTTGTAGTATCCTTCAAATATTTAATTAAAATAAATTCTTAACAATTATTTCTGTACATTGAAAAATATAATACATTTTATTAATAAAACCTATCGGTTATTACAGTATTTGTTATGGTTATAAGTTAAATTAATACAAACGATGAAGTTTTAATGAAAAATGCTTGTACCAGACATTAAAGTTGAAATATTTTAATGATAGATAGCTAGTAGTTTAAAGTAAGAGGTTTTAAACTGTAACGTCTGCGGCAAAAACAAAGTTTTTCAACATGTTTAGTGATTTTGAGCTTACACGTTACGCACGAGTATCATTAACTACCAACTGATATGTTATATTTCCAAAATATTAATTTTCATATCAAATATCAGATAATTAAAGGCTAATTATTCAATGCTAACTATGGAATATAAATTTTCGATTTTATTATCATTAAAATAGATAATATAATATGATATTTACATTTTTTTCAAATAAGCATGATGCTTTATATAATTTAAAAGATCGATGTAGATACTCTATAAGATTTAAATACAATAAAGCAAATCAGTTTTGCATAAAAATAATTTTTGAAAAAAATCTATCAGTATCTCAGAATAATATTCTAGGTTTTTAATAAAAATATATAATTAATAATTATTGTTATTCTTTTATTTTGTTAAAAATGTGTATCTAATATTTAAACTTTATGTAAATTTTGTGTAATGTTTTTAAACATCATATTGAACGTTTATGAATGATTATATATTACATGATAGTTATTATTTTTTATTAACCTCATTATTATAATCATTTCTATGAGTTATAATATAATATTCACTATGTGAATATATTCTAACACAAAAATATACCAAAAACATAAGTACAAAATTATTGTTAATTTGATTAATTTAATTTAATTAAAAAAAAATACAAGCTTCTTGTTAATATTTTCTATTTTTTGTTTTACTTTAATTTTCACAGTAGTCCTTACCGAATGAGTATAATATACAGATTTATTTTGATAATAATATTATATTACTTCTCCGAAAATTATTTTATCCTAACTGGCCTAACCAGAAATATTGTGACAGAAGTTAAAATATTTGTATATTATTATTTTTATGTACGGAAAAAATAATACGTTAAAACATAAAACATTTGTCATAAAATGTATTTTATTTTTAGGAAATATATAACAATCGTTATTATAACACAATTTGACGTTTTAGTACTCAAAAAAAAAAAAATGTATTTTAACTTAATAAATCACATTATTCTTATTATTGATTGTTGTAAATTTTATTTTTGAAACGTTGAACTTATCTTATCTTTTTAAATTCTAAATCATCAGTGTATACTATATATGTACGTGTAGTATATTTATATAAATATTTTATATATTTATCACCAACTGTTTAATAATCATAAATGACGAAATAAAATAGTTTTAATTAAACTTCGGTAATGTAATATAATTATCTTAGGGTAAATATGGATAATAATTTAAATGTATATTTATATTCGACAACAATTTCTTTTTATGAGCCTTCTAATACCTCCATTTACAAATACGTACAATACTGTACGAGAAACTATAACTAGAATGTGCCGAATGACACGTCTGGGAAAACTTGGAATTATATTTCCATTGGAGCGAAATTGTTTTTGGCCTACCATAATAATAATAATAGGTACTTATTATAATTAGTAAACTGCAGAGACCGATTTCTACGTTGACTTGTTGCATTAAAATCGTTAAGGTTACGGTAAGTGTACTTACGTTGAATACAACGATTGCGTTTAATTGCTATTATTTTGGATTTCAGCTTCAGAAATAAATAAAGTGTGAGCTACTAGGACGTTTAATTTAAGTTTTACAAAGTCGTACGGGCACAAAAACGGAGAGCCGGTGTAAGTTTATTGTTTCCAGGTCTTTATTCAGGCGACGCGCCTGAACAATAAAGACTTGTGGATTTTGCTTTGTCGATAGGCGGTCCACATCTAAAGATGTATAACGTCGAGATGAAATCGATAGTTCAGGTACAGCGGTAATAAATATTTGTTTTTTAGCTTCTAAGCTTGTCGGAACAGTAGTTTACCTTCTTTTTATTACTTTTTATTCATTATTTTATTTACTTTTCAGCACTGTAAACTTTTTTCAAAAACCAATTAGCTGTGTATTCCGTACACACAAAACTTTATCACAATTGAATACATATTGAGTAAGTGGATCAAAAATAGATTTAGTTCATAAACAATAGATTCTGAGTTTACGTCAATTGGTCGTAATAAATTCGTCGTAACTAATATCGTATTTCGTATTATTATTATTGATCACATTTCTAATTTGCTGTTGTTATAATCATTTTGCACAGCATATTTGAAGACATATTTTTGATATCATTTTTTAAAAAATTATAATTTCACTTATAGCATAGTAAAGTTAAAAGCTTTTTGAATTTATTCTTGTTGATTCTTGTTGTCAATTATTTTGAACAGTTAATGGAAATTAAAACATTTAATTTTAAATTGAAAAAAAATGATAGCACAGAAAAATATAGACGAAAATAATGATATTGTATAATTTAAATATAATTTATATTTTTTGCAAATGTCTCTCGTCAAAAGTTCATTTTTAATTCATATGTTGATTTTAACATCAAGTGTATTACATAAATACTTTTATTTTTAATAGATTTGTTTCAATTAACAAACTAATAAAATGTTCACAAATCTGGGTTAAGATTTAAGAACCGAGCTAAAGTTTAAATATTTAAAAGCTTTTACAAGAATACATGACTACTTACTCAAAAATTAAGTTTAATCTTAAATGACATTAATGTCGGATTGTTATAATAATGGATATTGGCTTATAGCTAACCAAAAACTCTTTTATGGGTAAAGTTGAAAGATCCATGAATAGATTACTGTAGCCTTCATCAAGTTTTAAGCTTTCTATATTTTTATGGTACTTATATTTTTAGTGAATGAACGGCTTTATACTCGTATTGTCTAAAAACCACTTTGTCAGGTAGGCAAAATTGTTGGAAATTTAGATTATCAGATGAATCAATAGGAAATAAAAACAATAATATCTACATAATCATCGTTTCGTTAATAATTAGATATTATAGGTATGCATGATATAAACACTATTTAGATATATGTTTATGATTTATTTTACATTAATTAGGTAACGAAGTATTGTTTAAAATTATGTTTGTTTAGTAATTGCAATTTATAGTTTTCATAATTATTTGTAATCTATAACTAAAAAATAAGCATATTAAACTTTGAACAAAATTAAATATATTTTCTTATATAAATTAAGTACGCTTATTTATTGATAGTTTATAGGCCTTCAAATTATTATATAATTTAATAATCAAACATAACAAATATTTTTTAGATTTGTCGTAAATTTAACATTCTTCAATAACATATTAGTATTTAATTATCACTGTATTATTGTTTGTAACTAACATCAATTTTATAAAAATCGAGTAATACCATTGATTATAGAATAGTCTATTCTATAATCAATGGTAATACATATTTAAATATCTTAATGGGAAATTGTCGATGTTTGTAATTTTAACGATATAATCTAACTTATAATTAATATATAATTCTATAATAAATACCTTTAGATCACATTAAACAAAGAATTAGATAAATATAATATTCACAGACGGAAAAGTATAAAGATAATAATTTATTGTTGAATATTTGGTGTCAATTGTTTTCGGTTTTGTGGTTTTATTTTGTTGAATAAATATAATTGATAATATTGATAAATAGACATATTTTTGCTGAAAACCCTGTATAACCAATGAATATTTCAGAGTATAGTTTTCAATTTATAATATAATATCATATATATTATATAGTACAGTTTGATGGTAATTAATTAATTTGTACATTATGTTTTGTTTAAATACTGAACAGTCGTATTGTATTGCGATTGTATTACATTTATATGTCGGATTAATATTATAAATTGCTTCACTCTAAAAAACAAATAATGTTTCAAGCACGTTGTTCATTATCAACACGAACATTACGATATTACAATAAAATAGCCTTAAACAACATTATATCCTAATTAATGTTACATTATTTATTAATATAAAAATTAAATTTATAAAACTTTATACGTTATAATTTTGAAGTCATTTTTTGTAATTATTTAATATATTATATCATAGAATGTACGTTTATATTATTATCAATAAGTATTAAATATTATTTAAATAAATGATACGCACATGATTGTAGCTACAAGATAGATAATGGTTTTTCAAGAAATACTGATAACTGATAATAACAATACGTGTATTAATAATAATTTTGCACGATATAATTAATTAAATTACAAAAAAAAACGTTAGAAATATGTTTTTCTAATAAATGAAAAAAAAAATTCCTAAAAATTCAAATCTTTTTCAGTTTTGATGTTCTAAAATCGACATTTTAATTAGATATATTTAGAGATCAACGCAATAAAATTTTCATAAAAATATTCTCTTTAAACTGCAAACTATCTTAAAATTCCACTTAACATAAAAAATAGAAAGTTGTTTTTTTATTTTTTTTACTAGAAGTTAAAAACTAAAAAAATTACAGAAGGCTCATTGCCTAAATAATAATTTTAATTTTTCGCTGAGATATATTGCAATTTGTAAATAAACCTGGGACACCCTATAAGTTGATAACATATCTAGTTGATATTATGTATATATTTATGTATGTTTCTGGCACGTATCAAAATGTTAGAGGCCTCAGGACTAAATTCAATTTACTTTATTCCATGTTTAAATTATGATTTCTTTACATTAAAGAAAATGTGGTTATAAGATTTTATCCATAATAATGAACTCAGCTTTAATAATTACAATATGTATCGAAGTGATTGTAATATTTTTACAAATGAATGCTCAAAAGGACGAAGTGTTGTGTTATGTATTAAAAATAACTTTCCTGTTATGCAAATTAAACCTCCTATTTTCAATCTAGAATAAATAATAGTAGAAAACTACTATTGGTATATTAATGATTGTATTCTTTTTAATCATTATTTTTACTATATGAACATAATTATGCATATATTTTTCCAAATATTTGTTGAGTGGGAGTGAGTGAATTAAATCACTGTTATATGTTTTCAATGATTATAATAATAATAATAATGATAATAATGATAATAATGTTTTTCACTTAATGTTATAAATATTAATAACAATAGTAGTCGTGTAAAATATTATTAAATAATAAATGCAGAATATTTAGGAAGTACATTAATTAATAATTATATATAATTTTAATAATTAAACTATAAAAAAAGATGTAAAATTTACATGTTTTTTTTATTTTTACGTTAACCTCAAAATATAAAATAAAAATAACTTCCATCATAACAGAATGAGCTTCTAAATAAATTTCAATAATGTTAAATAGTTCTAATTGAGAGTATTTTTAAAAAAACAAAACATAATTGCAAAAGAAGGAAGAGCTACAGCATTTTTTAAACCACCAGTTATAAAATTAGTTACATGTTACATTTTATTTGCCGATGTAATTAGTAACATCTGTAACTATTTTTTAGATTTTTAGATATTCATAACTATCTGCAAAAGTAAACTATTCTGTATTACTATTAGTGATGGCTATCGCGCTCACAGTGGGATGAAGAAAAAAGGGGCCATTGCCCTCTTGGATTTTTTACGTAGTAGTTATTTGTTTATAGCATAAAAATAAATACTGTGGTAAATTTTATGTACTAAATTTTTTTTAAATATATATATTTATATATTTTTTAATATGTCGTATTGTTCTGCATCCTATGCAACACCTAACCTGCAACACTATGTATTAGTTTTTAAGACAATATTGATGATCAAAGAGGTATTATTCCTCAAGCTATTAAAAATATATCTGAATAAGTAAAACGAAACAGTAAAGAAAACGCAATTTCAATTAAAGCATTATTCATTAAAATATTACAATTTATTTATTGCTGGTTATTTAATCAATTTCATTGTTAGGTTAAATAGTTTATTATGTTTGTTGAAAATATTTATAAGCATCGGTAATTTGGTAATAATTATCAACTAAAATTGTGTAACTAACTGTTAGGTGAGAAAAACTTTTTAAATTTATACATAAACCAAAATGAAAACTAGTAAGAAAAGATCATATTTAATTATTCGTTTGATAATATGTTTATATTAAGTAAATTAAATATAATTATTTGTATAAAGTTTATATATTCATTTACGGCTTTATCAAGAACATGTTTATGATCTTCTGTCTGATAATAGAGCAAATCTTGATATTAAAGAAAATGGCGCTGAAGTTTATTTAATATTCAACGCCTTTAATAGGCATAACTGAGATAAGTATCACTGACGATGACGTTGCATCAACACTTCAGTGATACACGTATTTATTTTTTATAGCAAGACATTAATAAGTTTATAGTTATTACATTTTGTATTATTCAGGGTTCTAAGAGTAGAATAACTATGAGCCACAACAATAACATGAACGCAAAATCATTACATAGCTTAAACATATTCGACAATAGATCAAATACTAAAATATGGGTAAAATGAATTGGTTAAATAATTATTAATAATTTATAGTTTATAAATAGTATTTTGAACTTTTTTAGAAACCATAACTGAAAAATTCCAGCTAGTATATTTGACTGGAGAAGCTCAGAAAAAAGTTAAAAGGATAAAAAGTTAACGGTCAACGACTAAAGGAAAGCATCTATAACATAAGTCTTATGTTTTTAGTAAGGGTATAATAGCATAACATGAAAAGTCTGCTCATATTGTGTACAGACATAGAAAACTATTACAAAGTAATGTTTATTGCAAGATAAATAATATATAATACATTTAAAATTTATTTTTAAAGAATCTATAGGTAGAAATTCGCTAATATTAATAGTTGCGTGTATAAGTCCAGCAGAATATAATATTGATGAATCCATTAGTACTATTAGATAAGCAAATATTGTTTTAAAAATTAAAAATCAATAAATAAAACAAATAAATCAAGATCCGATTTATACTCTATTTTCAGAACATTATATAGAAGTAGTTAATTTGAAATTTAAATTTAAATAAGTTACGGGAATTGAGGTTAGTTCAATTTTGGTAAATTATAATTAATTTAAAGATAAAATTAAAAATATGTTTAAATAATGGTAGGATGAACATCTTGATCAACAATAAATGATAAATGAACATGAAAAATATTCACGTTTGAGCTTGAGCGAAATCGTGAGCTTTGTCATTTAAAATTAAATTAAAAAAAAAAAAAAAAAAAAAAAGATAAAATAAAATGATTAGAATCAAAACATTACACCTAAGAGAACAAACTGCTTTGAAACATAAACTAAATAATGTTAATAAAGTTTATAAGAGACTCAAAGTATTTCCATTTACTACTAAATAATGAATTTTGTACTAATTTTTTAATTATTAATGAATAGGATGCTTCAAAAAAAAAAAAAATTAATAATAAAAAAAATTAAATATAATAAACCTTATTTGCAAAAGAAAATACAGCAATTTCAAAAAAGATTTGAAGATAAAGTAATATTGATTATAGTTTTCAGGAATAATATATAATATATGCTTTTTGGATTTATCCATTTCTCTTTAATACACAATAGTTTGTAAGAGTTTAAACAGTTTGAAATGGTTTAAAATAAGTGTCCATAGGTAAGAATCGTATCAATCGGATATTAAAATTCTTTGCAAAGTAAGTAATACAAATACATCCATTGATCCGCAGCGAAAGCACCGCACGCCGCAATTGTTTGTTACATTTCAGCACGAATCACACGTGTTTTTATTGAACACAACAACTTGAACAACTTTTTCATCACTTTCTATTTTCATTCACATTTTATACATGGGCGTTCACCCACTACGACGAAACGAAACCTATTGTAAAAAATTTGACTACAAATGGCCATCGCGTCAAAATCCTATTTTTGCGGATGTAGTGGATTCAATATCACAAATCGATCCGTTTGGTACGATCTGTACCTCTGAATACTTTTACACTTATTTTTATACACACGATTCAAATCTATAAGATTCGTATGTTCAATTATCATAGTTGTCTATTGTGAACATGCTTAATGTGTTAAAAAAGTGTATACATAACCAAAGCGTGGATAAACTCAAAAAAACATTAATATATGTAAGATTTTACATAAATTATATAAACTATAGCCAACAATTATAAATTTCAGGTCAAACAATCAAATAAAGAAGATAAAATGTCTAATAGTACTAAAAATGATTCAAAACTTGCCAAACAGTTAAGAGAAGAATTGGTTAAAAAAAACAAGTTAATTTCTGATCTCCAAGATGTAAATAATTTACGATACCTAAAACCAAATATTTTATGTTACCCATTTAAAACAATAAAGGTAACTATTTATTAAAATTTATACTGCATATAATAATTTTATTTTAAAATCTTGCATCTTCTTTCTCTTTAATGACTACTCACTAATAGTTTTTTAACCATTACCTACTACATTTCGTCACCTGTCGATTAAAAAAAAACCCATGAAAATACATACGTATAGTACTTATGTTCTCGGTAGAATAAAAAAAGCGGGAAGGTTGAATTTGAACCTTCCGTTCCTTATATCCTTGGAGAAATTAATGATTTATTTTAATTAAGATTTGAATGCATTGATATTACAATCGAAAATACGATTCTGAGCGAAACTCAATATAAATTAGAATACAATATATTATACATTCATACTGATAATACGTTCCAAAATTTTACTTTTCCCAATGAAAAACTTTTGAGAAATATGAAAAATGATCTAATTAAAGTACCGACTAGATGCAATTTGTAACTGAAAGCATATCCTATTTGTAGTATTCAGACCATTTTTTCTATTCGCAAAAAAATGAAAAAAAAAAGCAAATAAAGTAACATTTTTTTAAAACCAATACATTTCGCGTTTCCCTCAGAATCTAAAATACGTTAAATACGTATAAAATAAGTCCACTTAAAAGTGTAAATGAAACTATGCAAGAGACAAATAAGTAAATTATTCAATTTTTACGGTTTCCGTTATTTTGACTTTTTATATTTCGCGATAACTAATCGAGTTTTAATCGTAGGAATTTGATATTTCTTTTAAGTATTCACTTAGCTGTTCTTCATATGAGAAATATTTTTGACACAGATTGGTTGAATTTCTGACTAAATATAGAACTTTGATATTTTTCCAAAAATACTACAATAATACCAAAAATAATTATTTATTTAATATTATTTGCAACTTTGGGGTTAACGGTTTGAATTTTTTTTGTAGAAGTCTACTCATAAACAACTTAATCTATTTACAAAATATTTTGAAAGTCGTAAGTCACAATTTTTTTTATAATTACCTATATATTAATAATCTTTAGTAGAATTAAATATTATGATATTTTATGTCACTACATCCAACGAAAAAGGTAATAACTCCATTTTGTCAATTGTTCAGGAGGAGCAAAATAAAATTCAAAGTTAATTTCTAATTCTGTTTTAATTTTTATTTTAATATTATTTTATTATCTCTGTGAGATAGATGGAAATACAATCATTTCGTGGTCGATAAAGAAAAAAATCCTTTATCAGAATGCAGTGTTAAATGTCGTAACTCAAAAACGAAAAAAATTGAGTTACTACCTTTTTCATTGGATGTAGCGTGTGTTTTTAATAGTATTAAAACATTTTTTTGGGTAGAAATAATGGTCCGATTACTATGATTAGGGTATGATTTCGTTAGTAAATTGCATCTAATTCTCAAAAAGTGGCTAATTTCACGGAAATCGTAATTTTAATGAAATTGATTTTAGATTTTCAAGATAACTAATGCAAATTATATAGATAATTTAAAATTATCTATATAATTTTATTTAATTTGAAATAACGAAGAAGACGAATAATTAATCGCAATGTTAAAAGATTTGATGACGTCTCAAATATTGTTATGGACATCAGAGTGAACGTGCATAGTGCACAAGCATTACCATCTTTAACATTAAGGAAAATTATTTTAAATTATATAAATCATAATCACTTATGAAAATAATTACAAATATATAAAAATACGTATTAAGTAATATGGAAAAAAAAAGTGTCACAATAATAAATTAATTAGATACAAAAAGGACGCGTAGAAATATTATAATTATAACTAACAGACGAATGCTATAAGTTATGTGTGTAGAAAATGTGTTTTATAAATTTAAACAGAATATACAGATGAAATAGTTTGAATAATAAATCAGAAAACGATTCATAATTTAAAACGCATACATAACTCTAAATCAAATATTTAGTATGTAGGGATTAATTTTCTGAAATTCAATATTCCTGTTTTGAATTTCCTTTTATGAGTTTACTGATAAATTTTTGTCATCGAAATAAATTTAACGTAAACTAAATTATTTTAAAATTATCTTTAATTGTGCTAGACGCTTTTCATTGGAATTGAAACATGAATCTTAGTTATGCATTTATTATGATCGAGTACATTTCAATTTCAATTTATACATTATATAAGTTATATTATTTTATAGTATAATACTATTTTTTTTACAATGAACTAATTTATTTTTTTTTAAATAATTTAATATACAATTATAATAGTATACAAATTTAAAAAATATGAACATTTCCTCTTTTACTCGATCAATATTTTATCTTAAGTTTACTTCACACTGTGCAGCCAAGATTTTTTTTCTTTCGCATGAGCACAAAGCTTTAATGTCGTTACATCAAAGAACAATAATTTCTTCGACCGAATATATCGTTTCAAATAATCGAGTACGTTTTGAATTACTCGATTCTAATGACTTGCAACTACTATTATACTTAAAGAAAAACAGATATTTATTATACTGCTGTGTATGCATTAAGATTCAATAAACACGTTCATTTTTAATTTTAATTGTGTATTATATATTTATGAATAAAAACAAAAAAAAAATTGTTGTAAAACCTAATATACAGATTGTTGAATAGTTAAAGTTTAAAAAATTGTATGAAATAAATAATTATAGATTCTATGCTTCCTATGCCTATTTTAAACTTCAATACAAATCTACACGAAAAGTTAGAATATTTGTATTAGAACAAATTAAATTGTGTAATAATCTATTATATTTAATGGAATCGTAATAATTTATAATATCGATATTATTATTTAAACATAAATTTATATCGACTGATTTACACGAAATAAGTAATAAATACTCGACATTTCAAATCTTCAGGATACGACGAGACAATAACATGTTCTACATTATTATGTTCAGTTCAATGAGCTTTGTTTTAAATAATGTTTGAATTTTAATATAAACGCTCTCGTTAGGCGTGTACGATGTTTTGTATAATATTAAATAACAGACGTAGTGAATATTCACGCCAAGATCAAATATGTTTCCGATAAGATGAGCAGAAAAAAACACCATCTTGGTGTGCAGACGTTTGTGTTTGATATTATTTTGGTATATTATAAAATGTTTGTTTGACCTAACGAGAACGAGAAAGTTGATCGACACGTAAAAGTAAACATTATTTTATTATGAAAAAAAAAAAAATTCCAATGATAATTCATATCGCAAATAGATATAAAAACGTTCTTATTGATATAATGTTCAAAGGCATACCGTAGTAAGGACATAATTATTTTTATTTAAAATTTATTTTCGTCAACTCAAATATGCTTTTTACATAATAAATTAAAAATAAAATGCAATATCGTATTACTGATTTAAGGTGAAATTACTTCTTAGCGAATTTACTGGAACCAAAATGCACTCATTAACTTGTTTGGGGGTAAAAACGATCTTGCTAATTGCAATTTTAATATTTCATATTTTGTTTATGAGTTGTTTATACAAATATTATAGAAAGTTATATGTTTGGTTTTAAAAATATATTTTCATTTTGAAATGTTAAGTAAGAATATTTTTGTTTTATGAGTTTTATATTATTATACACAACATTGTTTTTGTTATAATCATATATTTCCTGTAAATATATAAATATATTTCTTTGAAAAATATTTTTCACTCGACTTTATGTTATATCTAAAAGTTTAAACACCATATAAACATCTATTGTAATTTTCTAGAAAAACATTTTAGAACTTAGAATTTATAGAATGTATAGTATATGTATAATATATAGAATGTAAGGCCTTACAGAACATTAAAAATGTAATAATAAAATATTTGTTGTATACAATTAATGTATTAACAATATATGAGTAGTACATTCAAAATATATATTTATAAATTATAATAATACGTTTCGTAGAAGAGAGAAAATATGGTTTTAAAAATCGAGACGAAACCGAATATTCGATTTTAATTAATTTGAACTTTTAACTTTAACGAGTATATTTAGGAAACATGTCTTTAGGTAGTTGACTAAAGTTAAAAAAATGTATGTTATAAAAACTTGTATCATCTGAAAAGATCACGATTTGACGAAATATTCGGGAAAATAACTATTATACTAGATTTTTGATTGTTTTGTGGACATGTATAATTCATCTAATTAATTTTAGAATATTATAACACTGTAATAGTGTATAAATTCCTAATGTATTAAACATCGTATCTCAGCTAATACATAATGACAATAACAGAAGTTTTTATATTATATATATATATTAATATTTAGCATAAAATCGAATTTTAAAAGCAAATAAAATAATTTTTTAATAACTATTATCAAAACATAAAAAGTAGGAACAGTAAATCATAATGAAATAATTTAAATGTATAATATTATACAAAACGTGTATTAAAATATGAAAAACATGCATGACTATAAGAATATTGTTAAAATCGATAATATATTTAATAACTTAAGTGTAAAAAATTATATCGAAAATCAATAGAATTTAATAAAAATTAATAAAATTATGGACACAGTGTAATAACTAGGACACGAGACTTATTATCCAGAAAATAAACGACATTTTCATACAAATATATAATAAAAAATGTTAATAAATGTATGAGAAAATTTTAATTTATATACCTAATTGAAATATAAATTTTAGTATACGCCAAAGTAATAATTATTAAATGGTACTAAAAATAAAAAGTGGAACGTCAATTTAGGATGTACCTTCATCGTCCCTTCGGTCCTCGGAGAAATTAGTGGTTTATTATAATTATTAAGATTTGGTTGCAATTATATTACATAAGAAAATACGATTCTGAGTGAATGTCAGTATATTATACTGATAATCCATTCAAAGATTTTACCATGAGTGTAAATTATACATGTATATATTCAAAATAAATTTCAAATTCCTATGATCAAAATTCAAGGAGTTATTATTTCATGATAAAAATAGTCAGTCACGATTTTCAAAATATTTTGTGAATAGATTAAATATTATATGATTAGGTTTATACAAAAATTTCCAATCGTTAAATCAAAAATTGCAGGTAGTTTTGAACATTTTTAGAAAAAATTCTAAGTTCTATACTTAGCCAAAAAATCAACCAATTCGTTCCAAAATTTTGCTAAACGTAAATATTACCTATGTAATTACTCAAAAAAATTTTCAAGTCCCTATGATCAAAACTCAATTAGTAATCAAGAAATACTAAAATTAAAATAATGGAAACCGTAATTTTGCCATTTTCTACTTCTGAAACAAAAATTTTTGGGAAATTCAAAACATTAGCTTAAAAATGTAACAGTAAAGTATAAATAAAATTTGGTACGGAAAGAGTACCCTATTTGTCGTAATTTTGTGGTAATTAAACCATTATTTCTACTCGAAAAAATGTTTTCATACCTCCGAAAAAAATAAATAAAAAGCCTATAAAAAAAATTGTCAGTCACAATTTTCAAAATATTTTTTAAAAAAATTAAGTAGTATATTATAAGACTTCTATAAAATCTTCAAATCGATATACTAAAAATTGTGAGTAATATTAATTTTTTTTGGAAAAAAGTTTATAGCTCTATATTTAGCCAAATAATTGAATTTTCAAGTCCCTACAATCAAAACTCAATTAGTTATCACGAAATATAATAAAAATATTGACAACCACAATTTTACCGTTTTTCCGGCAATTTTTGGTAATTTTTCTTCTTCTAAGACAATTTTTTTGAGAAATGGGCAAAGTAAAATACCAAGTAGATGCAATTATTTACCAAAAGAATACCCTAATTGTGATAATCGGAACTATATTCCCATCCAAAAAAATGTTTTCAGACACAAAAAAAAATCTTTGTAAAACGAATACATTCCTCGCTTCGCTCATAATCTAAAATCTAAGTAAATGTAGGTTTTGTTTACATACGTGGTAAAACTTTAGAACGGATTATAATTATAATAGTATATTATAACTCATTAAGTTTCGCTCAGAATCATATTTTCTAACACAATTCTAATGTATTCAAATCTTAATTATAATAAACCACTAATTTCTCCAAGGACCGAAAAGACGAAAAGGGAACATCTGGAATCGACCTTCCTGCTTTTTTTTATTTTGGGTTACTTAATATTTATGTTCTTTTATTTTATATCTGTACTATTTTTACTGTTGTAAATTTTGTGTACTAACAATGTGAAAATTTATATTTGTTTTTAAATAAACTTAGTTTTCAATATAGGTAGAGATTGGATATTAAAATTATTAAACTTCCTATATCAAAATATGTATTTTTTTTCTTAAAAAAAAAAAAAAAAAACATCCCATCATGGAAGTGGATTTATCGTCTTTCCTTATAACTAACACTCAGTATCCCGCAGGGATCTTTCCGGTAACGCTATACTTTGTTGCAACTTCGCTATTATAATGATGATATTTCTTTGAAAGTATTATTAATATTATTCTTTTATGCAGATCATTTACATTGTGTGAACAATTTTTCTAACATATAATGTTTACAATTTTCATTTTAAAATGCGATCGCGTAAAATAACGCGGAAATATATTAAAATATAAATTTGTATAGTTTTTTGTCATGTGTAAGTAATACCTATATACGTAGTTTTAGCAACTTATGTTAACAATGAAATGATTTTCATTTTTTGATAGTGTCGCGCGAATATTTTCGTCACGTTGTTATCTGACCACCAGTAACGGCATTTTCTTGTCACGTAATAGATTTATTACGCATACATCTCGATTTTCGTGCGACACTGCCAAAGTTTAAACACGCATTATTATTATTATTATTGCTTTTGATATACACGCGGCACGAATTATCGCGTTATGCGTGTCCCGACTATATACGGACAAGTGTTATAATTTCAATATTCAAACTCACGAAGTATACGTTTTTATTTATCAATTTCGCGTGTCAATATTGCATCTAATACTAATACGTTTTGTATTTGTGTTGTTTTCGATTATTTTTCTTCGAGTTGTAATAAAAATTCTCTATATTAAAATATATAGTATCTGCCATATCCAGTTACGAGTTTCGAGAGGTGGGCGATAACCAGGATGATTATTCTCCTCTCGCAGGATCGATATTTTTTAAAAAAATATTTTACTAACTTTATCGAAATGATACACTATTGATTATTCGTAAGTACCCATTAGCTATAGATAAAATAAAATTATACGAATTTAAGCAAATTGAAACATTCGAAAATTTGTCGTTGAATGATCTCTAGATTCTCCGCTTTCTATATATCGTTCGTCGATAATCCGGGCGAACAAAGTTGAAATTTTGATGGGATTTCCCCCCCTCCCCCCACGATATTCCGTTCACACTCGGCGGCGTACTTTTTTTTATTTTGCTCACACAATATCCGTTGCTACAAAAAATAACTAAAAAAAATTAATCCCAGTGTGTTCGGTGCGGTAAAAAGAACTTCCTAGCCGCCGACGACGGAAGCGCACGTCCTCTATAGGGTTTTTGCGAAAACAAAAGAGGGTCGGCAATGTGCGGCTTATAGGCGTTCCCCCGGTGTTTGCACGTGTACTCGCAGTTACGTCATTCCGAGGCCCCGTGACCTCATCGTTGACGTCATACGCAGTCCCTGCCGCCAGGGATCCTCTTCAAACGCGTCCGGGTCAATTGACTCTCTCTCTCTCACTCTCAGCCCTTTGGTCGTCGTTCGCCGCGACCGAACCCACTGCCACGTTGTCCACGATTGCGGGACGGGTGAACCCTTCGCAATTTCGTCGTCGATACAAAATTGTTCTCAATCTACCACTACCCCTACTCCCTCACCCCTCCGTTTGATTTAATATCATATACAACATATTTATAGACATTGATAGGAGCTTATATTAGAAATGCAATTTTCGTGGTTGTAAGGGTCCTTAATCATCTTTACGTATTCTCTGCAGACCAACAATTCTTATTGCTCTAAAAATTTAATATTATGTCATGAGAATTAAACTTATTATTTGATTGCGAACACTATTATAAAACTAATATATTACGTGCGATCTTTCGTCAAAACGAGAATTTCGTCTAGACAAAATTGTTTTTCTTGTGAATTAATATAAATTAAAAACAATAGAAATAAATATATAAACGACACATTACAGGACGTTAAGTCACTTTATGATAGAACAACATTCTCAATGGATTAATGAAAAACAATCATATACGATAGGTTAGGTTAAATCAAGACATAAAATATGTATAATAATTATACATACTTGAACTATATATATATAAAAAAAAAAAAAATTAAATACCTATTAACTTGAAATGATTGATATGTCCAAAATTGTATTATATAGTTTTTATCAATTACTAGACTTTCACCTTGTTAAACTTGTAAAAAAAAACAAATGACCTTCAGTAATACGTAGATTACACTTTGTTGTCTTTATATTTATTATTTATAATAGGTATTCTCTTAGGACTATCCCTCCAAGAATCTTTACAAGAATATTAACCGCTATACAAAATTTAAATAAGTAAACACTATATAAATTTGTTTAAAAAAAAATCATTAAGTCGATTAGGTTTTCGGAAATTTTTCATAGACAAATTTATTTAAGTATTTTATTATCAAATGTTTTACCTATACGAGTTTAACGAGTTTTAGGTCAGTCACGCAAGTTGGTTTATTACTAAAGAGTTAATTATTTTAAAAAAAATTTAACTCAACTAGAAAGATAATTTTTATTTTATAATTAAACGAGTAACTTAATTAGTTCAACTTTACATTGTATTAATTAGAACTTTTACAGTAATATTTTTTAAAAAAAATTTTATGACGTGTAATATGAGTGATTTAATTAATAAAGATTGCGGTTGGCGAAAATACAGGTCAGTCAGTCAGGCGATAGTCTGACCTAATTACTGGACTGGTAATGAAAATTGTTTTGAATATAATTATTATTTATAATAAATCTATGAATAGGTAATATCATTAATTAAATATTAAGTAGACATTTTTTTTTAGATTCTGAGTCTAATCATATACTACCTAATCTTTTAACAAAATAATTTGAAAATTGTGACTAACAATTTTTTTATAAGCTTTAAAGCTTAACTACCGAAAATCGGCAAAATTACGGTTTCCATTATTTAAATTTTTTTTATTTCATGATAACTAATTAGAACTTGATCCTAGTTATTTTAAAATTGTTTTGAGTATTCACATTGGTATTCTATATTATTTTATTAATTAAACAAATTTGGTAAGGATTGGTTAATTTTCTGATTAAGTATAGAGTTTTTATATTTTTTCTAAAAACGTTTAATATTTCCTGCAATTTTTGGTTTTTGGGTTTGAAAATTTTATCAAATACTTACATAGGTAATATTTATAAAATATTTTAATAATCGTAACTGACAATTTTTTTTATACGCTTTTAAAGTAAGAGTTCTTTTGAAATCGGTAAAATTACGGTTTCATTATTTTAAATTATTTTATTTCTTAATAACTAATTAAGTTTAGATCTTAGGAACTTGAAATTTATTTTAAATATTTACATCCAAGTTTAGAATTTTTTTGTAGGACAAAACTGTGTTTTTATATCGACGCAAGGAATGTATTGGTTTTACAAAGTTTTTTTTACCATAAATTTGGTATGCTTTCGGTAGCAAATTGCGTCTAGTTGGTACTTTATTTAGCTCATTTTTTGAATTTTTCAAAATTTTTTCCTCGAGAAGCGGAAAATTTTCAAATTTTCAAAATTACGATTTTCGTTTTTAAAATTTTTTTTATATCTACTGATTGAGTTTTGATTTTAGGATCTTGAAAATTTTATCGAATACTCACATAGGTAATATTTACAAAATATTTTGAAAATCGTGACTGACAATTTTTACCATGAAATGATAACTCCTTGAATTTCGATGGTATGAATTTGAAATTAATTTTGAATATATGCGTGTGTAATTTACACTCGTGATAAAATCGTGGAATGAATTATAAGTATAATATATATTAATATACTGAGATTCGTTCAGAATCGTATTTTCTAATGCAATATAATTTATGATCCAATTTCCACAAAATTTAAATAATTGCGTATCAAAATTTTTAATTTACAAACAAATTATTATTGTTTATTACCCAATTATAGTAATATCAATAAAATAATAATAATAATAATAATAATAATAATAATTATTATTATTATTTATGTTAATATTATTTATTATTATAAATTGTATATCATAAAGTTATATAGAATAAGCATTGTTGAGCTATGTTTTTAATAAAAATCTTACATAATATACAATATATATATATACATATATATATTATATTATATTATTTAAGCGTGGTTTACACCTACTGGGAATACCATGTTAAAAAAAATGCGCCTAATTACTTTACCTCAATGTAAAAGTGGTGTGGAAAAAAGTAAATCATTTTATTTTTAAGCAGGTATGTGGGTCACTATGTACTACAAATTTACAAAGTTGCTCGCACTACTAATTCGCACTATTTTTTTCTCGTAATAAATTTTGTTCATAATAAGATATTATAATTATTATAACATAGAATAAAAAAAATAAATAGTGCCCATGATTGTTGACAGGTCTTACTTACTTATAATAAATTTAATTTTTGTTTGTTTTTATTTAAAATATTAATATTTTATTTAGATAAGTTTAACATTTTTCTGTTGGACGAAACTGTATTTTTAAATCGACGCGAAAAATGTATTGGTTTTACAAAGTTTTTTTTTACCACAAATTTGGTATGCTTTCGGTAGCAAATTGCGTCTCGTTGATACTTTATTTAGCTCATTTTTTTAATATACCAAAATGTTTTCTTTAAGAAACGGAATATCGGCAATTTTTATAGGCTTTTTATTATTTTTTTTCTTATGTATGAAAATATGTTTTCAATAGAAATAATGGGCCAATTGCCACAAATAGGGTACCCTTTCCGTATCGAATTTCATCTAGTTGATAATTTATTTATTTAGCTAGTTTTTGGAATTTCCCAAAAGTTTTTCCTTGAGAAGCGGAAAATCGGCAAAATTATAATTTCCATTATTTTAATATTTTTATTTTTCTATTACTAATTAAGTTTTGATCGTAGAGACTTGAAATATTTTTGAGTACTTATATAGGTAATATTAATGGTTATTAAAATTTTGGAACGTATTGGTTGATTTTTTGGTTAAATATAGAACTTTTTTCTAAAAATCTTTGATATTTCCTGCAATTTTTGGTTAATCGGTTTGAATATTTTATCAAAGTCTAATCATAATATACTACTTAATCTTTTTAGAAAAAATATCATTGCATTCAAATTTTCAGTATAATAAACCACTAATTTATACGAGGACCGAAGAGACGAAGGAGAAACGTCTACAATTGACCTTCCCACTTTTTTTTTAATATATTTGACTTGTCCTAATAAAAGTTTCTAGTTTCGTTTTTTGTCGATTATTACATAGTATTTGATTTTATTTATAATTTATAAATATTTTATAATTCGATTATATTTCTCAACATTTTAATTCATAACAGAAAATCATAATTCATGATTTTTATCAGACTAACGTTTTCTATAGTATTATTATCTATAATATAATAGTTATTTATAAAATATATTGAAGTTTAAATTTTTTTTCATATCTTAAATTTAAATATTACGAGTTGTCATTTATTTCGTTAATTACCGTGGTTTTAGCAGAAGTTTCTAGGGTTAATTTAACTAAATTATCTCTGGTGAATATTTTTCTTTCAATTCGTTCTTCGTTGTAATATAATATATTTATAAATACGATAATACTTGTATAACGATTAACCTCGTGTCACAACGATAATGACTATTAATTACAATAATCTAGGGCGTTTGCAAAGGGAGGGCAATAGGGAAAATTGTTCTCCTTGGTTTTTTTGGGTCAATTATCATAATTATTATGTAATACAAAAAGTCACAAAATAAACATTTTTCTATCACTTTTAGGTTATTAAATTACTTATACCTACGAAAGAAAACATTTCACAAACCATAATTTAGCGTACTTTTCGGATAGTGAATTTAAAAATTTAAAAATAATAATATTTTGTTCCCCTTCTTGAACAATTTTTGAACATTAAGATAATAATAAAACCGAGACGATCCGGAAAAATATTTTTCTCGAAATAAATGAAAATTCGGAGTGATGTGTCGGCGGCGTTTTCGATTTATTGTCTTGTAAAAATCGACATACGCTGTATTAATATTACAAAATGTATACCGTTGACATAATCCCGTCGTACACGTTGTCCCTTTGGACATTTGAAATTTTGAACGTCTCTCGAATGTAATAGATAACTAATCATCGGAATTACATCGTTAGGTACATTGTTTCTTCGGTGACGTTATAATACCTTCCAAAACAGTCGTACTTGGGCCGTTTCGCTGGCGTAGGCGTCACGCCGGTCACGGGATTATAATAATAATAATATAATATAAATGATCGTCGCTGACACGTCCGCAGACCGACCTCGCTGTAAATAATCGTTATGGTATTATTATAACGTCAGAATGTATGGCGGCCGCCGCGTTCTAAATTAGATTTTCATTTTTATAAAGTCGTTAAAGGCGAAAAAAAATTTATGAAAATGTTTTACTTAGGAAGTTCTAGGTAAAACGAACAATATGTATTCTCGATTTTAAATACGACTCGGACAGATTCTCTAATTTGTGCCAATTACACATAAACACTTAAATGTCGATTTCATCACGTATGCCGGATGTGGGGGGGGGGTGTAGTGGGGGAATGCAACATGACAATACAATTTAAAATTGCATTTAAATGAGATAATTAGTAGTTGACATATATATTACCGTGACAACACGAGGTTTTGATTAGTAAAGATGTTTTATATTGTTAAATAGTTATATATTTAACTACCTGTGCGTGTCGTGTCCACCTGTTAATCTAAACATTGATCTTGGTTCCAATTGTCCAAAAATAAGGTATAAAATTTATATATTATGTATTTTTGTTTTTAATAATTATAATATAATATACTATCTCGTTTCGCTTACTCTAGGGTTGTTTATTATTTTAGATTGAAAATGAGCTCTTTATATTTTATAGAAATTAACTAAATTATTTTTGATTTTTGTAAATCAGAATTAGTCTTGGCAACTATTTATCCTCAGAATTCAACAAGATAAATCTATTGACTGACGTTCACATAATACCTATGATAATATATTTCCTTTTGTTTATTCTAAACAAACGTTTTAAGTATGAAAACTTATACAATTGATTTTTTCTTTACTGTAAAAACAGTATTAAAAACAATTTATAATTTATTGATTAACTGAGAAAATTATTGTAAAAAATTAATCTCCATGTACATATATAGTGAAAATGGTTATGTGTCAGATACCGAAACAACAGATTTTGGCACGCCTCTTTTTATGCGGATATTAAAAGATATGAAGTTATTTTGGTGTAAAAACTACACGATTTATTTATTTAAATAAAATCTATTTCTATGCTTATTTCAAGCAATTGTTTATATTCAACAATTAATGCCCATTGAAAACAAAATAAGTTTGTTTGTATATTTATATTATATATTATTTAATGTTTAATTAATTATTAATTATAATATCAAAATAACTTCAAAATAAATTGGGTCAACATGAAAAAGAAATGGATTTAGTAAATAATAATTATTTATTTGATGATTTGTGTATTAATGGCAAACGTCGTTTTTGGCGTTAGTGGACCAGGGACTGCTATAACTTTAATTTTTGGAAGACTACATTACTTGAATATTTTAAGAAATTCTAATACATAGTATACTATTTTACTTACTATTATTATAGTACTCTATTATGGTATAAAAAATCGAACTTTTAAAATTTCTCATCTATACTTGACTCAAATTCACGTTATACTTGCTAAATATCTAATTAGTGTCCACTCTGTATTAAATATACGTATTACTGCTTAATAAATAAATGAAAACTTATGAGAAACTTTTTCACGTGTTGATAAATTTATGTTCCGATTTAAATCGTAATATGTACATATATCATTCGGTTTTGTAATAACAGTTATGAACACATTTAAAAAAAAAAAAAATCCAAATATTATTATATATTTATGGTTGTTTCTTTCATCTCACAAAATATTTCAAAAAATTAAAACATAAATAAAGTGAATTTTATTTAATATTAAATATAATAACTATGTTGATTTTTGTATTTTGTCAATTTGATAATCGCAGTTGCATTATTGTTGGTATCAAACAATTGCCGTGTCAATCGACGCGTTTAAAGAATATTTACCAGAACAAAATTAAACCTTTAATTGTTCTAAGATAATTATTATTTAATGCCAAAACGGCCACGCTAAAATTTGTTAGACTGGTTAGATATATCATATTAAATTTTAAATACTATTCTTATATTTTCAATTTTTACCAAGTATTTGTTTGAGTTGCCTATGTTATTAACGCAACTTTTCAAACTATTAATAATGACGCTTTAGCCACACAATAGTTTTCTGTATTATATAAGATGATTATGAATTGCTTTTCAAATATTTTTTATGCTATTCGTATTAATTTATGATTAATCTATATTTATAGTGGTCATCATTATTTGGTGCCTACGTAATAGAAATTTAATTCGTAAAATAGTACTCGAAAGAAAGTAAGCTCATATAAAAACTCTCTGTGGTCAAAATATGTCATGTATGGGTTATTTATACTATTTTAATGGTTGTCATGGACAATGATAAATTATAACTGAGACTTAAGAGGTAATATAACATTGTGACATACGATTCGGTTATTGAACAAACAATAGAAGTATAATTCTATGATGATTTACCAACTTATTATGAAAGTATGAATTTGTGAAAAATGAAATATGTGACGATATTAATATTTCTGTAAGTTTTTTTGATGAAGTGAGTAAAATACTTTTAGAGTTTAACTTGTGTACTCACTCAAAAACTTAAATGATAAATAAATTATGAAAATAATCTAAAACGACGCTATCTTCAAATATAAATTACCTAAAGAAAATTTTGACATAAAAATATCATTTAGTTAGTGTTAATTTACTCCTAGGCATGTTTATAAGACGTCAAACAGACTTTTGTAGAAAGTAAATATATTTGTAATAATATATTATTAAATAAAAGTGTTTAAATTTGATTGAAATGGTAATTGTGTGTTAAACTATAATTCACACATCATATATTTTAAACACTTGTGTACGTATTAGATACATACTAGATAGTTATAATACTATATTTGATTCCGCACCGGCAATGGTTCCGGTAGGATAAAATTTTTAGGTATAATAAATAATATTTTATTTTATTTATATAGTGGACTGTATATTACGGGTACGTACATCTTAATTGTAAGTTGAACGCGAACTAACGTATATACGATGAATATTTAGTATATTAGAATAATAGTTAAAATATTATGCGATAACATATTATTAATTATTAATTATAAATTTATAATAGTCATTAATAATAATGAAAACCCAACAATATTAATAAAACGTGAAATAAAATAAAAATAATATTAAATATTAAACATAATGAAACTGAGTAGTTTTATGTTAAACCCGTTCAAAAACTATTATTACAGATAAAAAATAAAGATCAAACTAAATTATATAGTTTTCAACACAATGTATTGTTATATTTAACAATCACGTCCTTGCACGTTAGGTATTATTTTATGCGTCCGACATTGTATATTATGTATTGTAAAAGTTAAATTTAAATTTAAAAACTAATGTGTCAATTGCAGTTTAAGTGGAACGTGAAAGAAATAATAAGGTATTCCGATTTCAGATTGAAAAGAAATGTAAAAAAGGTATTTTTCAATGTGTTAACCATATAAAAAGGTAACGGATAACTGAATGAATCCACGGGTTGGTACTATAAGGTACCAGTGAAATGCGTAGTTTTTTCCTTTTTAAAATTGAATTGTTGAAAATCGTCGTGCGTTTGTTATTTTATCGTTAAGTACATATTATAGGGATTTGTATAAGTCGTGCATGTTTTTTGAGTTATATTCGGCACAATTCACAATTTCACACATGGTCAGTAAGTACACACGTCGATTACTTTCATATTTAACGTATCGCACAAAGTATATTTTACGTCCGTATGTTGATAAAACTACTTATTTTTGTGACACTGCAGTCTGAATTATTTTAAAGACTATAAAATGAAATAATACCTAATTATAAAATATAAAAACTTGAATAGCAACGCAATTTCGTATATCAATTGGCATTGTACGAGGTAGACAATGAGTCAAAAAATGAACTTTTATATTTAACTTATGAACTAACATTATTCATAAACTTTTCGAGTTTTTTTTCCTCATAGTTTTTTCAAAATTTTTTTATTTAACTACTATTATAACAAAATGATTTTTGTGTTCTAAATTGTATAACGTATAGCAATTTGTATTTATAAGATATAACAACTGTTTTTTTTAACATTTGCCTCATCATCATCACCCATTTACTAAACGTAAACTTTTATAATCTAATTTAATAAATAAAATTTCATCATTCTATATCTTCAAATGTGATCAGAAAGTTTTTATATTGCTACTAAAATATATTTATTTTAAGTATCGGATAACAATAAAATAAAATGGATTTTTATAATATATAATAATTAATTTTTTTTATACATAATATTAATAAAATAAATAATTGTTCTAACATAGTGATTTTTATAATACACACGATAAAAAATAATTTTTCAGAATATCTAGTCAAATTTTGATTGTCTTTTTCGTAAGTTTCTTTTATAATTTCAAACCATGGTTCATATTTTACAAAAGTTAATATCAAATTTAATTTTTTTCTAAATATTTATATACTTTCATAATATTTTAAATAGTTATAATTTTAATATTGAAACAAGTATAAAAAAAATAAAAACATATTATTATATACTATTCAGGCATTGAATATTAAATATAGAACAATATAGCTATAATGGGTTTAAGTTTAGAATAGTGGTTTAAAGCAATAGAAAGGAATGCACTAGGGAATACAATTATTTCTCAAACCATTTCACTTTTCAAAACTTTAAACCATTATAAGTATTAAACTATACGTATTTGTTCAATATTTAATACTATGTGTCAAAATTTTCAGAAAAATATTTTTCATTATTTTAATGTGAATTTCTATTCAAATATCAAATAGTGAAGTAATATAGTTTATTCATAATATAAATAAATTAAATATTTAATATGACATACTGTTATTTTAAATTATGAAAATATGCTGTATTATGTATTGATTTATAATTTATATTATGTATGAACATTAACAAATAATAAATAAATGAGATATTAACTTAATAAATGTTAAATTTCCTGTTAAATAAAATAAAATCCTTAGAATTACAAAATTAATTAAATTACAATTCGATAAGTCGATAATTTCTGAAAATTTGACTCTTTAAATATTGTAATATTAAATAATTTTAATACTAAGAGAATTATACCTGCCATGGTAGGTCCATGAAGTTAGCAGGTGAAAATCGGCCAATAATTTTTGTGTTTTTTTACGATTTTTAACTTATGTAATGAATAAAATAAAAACGGTACGACACAGAAAAAGTTCTCCTCTATAAATTGTAAAATATTGGTATTTCTACAACAAATACAAATTAAGTAAAGTTGTCCCGTGCAAAGAAAATATTCTATTTATGTTTTCCGTTGGATAGTTGAAGACTGTACTTGTCCTCTTAAATATAATATAAAAACGATTATTGCCTAGGAATATTATAATATAAATAGTTGGTTTTATCTCTTAAATTCTTATTTGTTATCTTATGTTATATTCTGCAATAAAAACTCCATTATAAGTTATGATAGTTTAAATTTAAAAATATTATGTGATATTATCATGGATGTTATATAATTTGGTTTAACTTATTCTGTGTCATAAATCATAATATAATACAATCCATTGAAAGAAAAAAAGGTAGTTTTTTCTTTATATTAGGAAACGAGTATAAGTTTCAAATAAATTAACAATACGAATAGGACAAATAAAATTAGTTTTATTACTTTTTTGGTCATTTATTACAATCATTCAACATCTTAATTTTGTTTCGGTATCATATTTTCTTGTCAATTGTTATATTAAAATATTTTAATACATACTCGAAACGCGGTTATATAATAGATTATTAACACAGAAATACCATAATAAATTAGTACTACGATGTATTTTAATTTTTTTATTTACATTTTTTATACATTCGTACAAATGTAAATAATAATATCATAAGTTAGTCAGAAACTACAAAAAGTACAAATAATTTTAATTTATCGATTGCCATCATCATTATTCTAATATTATAAAAAAAAAAAATTGTATTTTCTTTACGAAATCGTAATTTGATTATTAAAAAGGATAAATATATTCTTATATTATAATAAATAATAATATCCATATATTATCAGCTGTTCTTCTAATATTATTACTTTCATTAACTATAAATAGATAATATATACATGTTTACAATAATTAATAACTTATTGCGATAAATTAGACATTCAGTATATTTTTAGTATTCCGTTACATATAAATATCGGATTTAAATGATTTATATATTAATGATTAAACACATTTTTTTTCAAGTTATACATCAAGTAAAATTTTAAAAATGGTTTAATCTAGTATAAGTATTAATATTATAAATAATTGTTCAATAAAATAAAACATTTTTTCATTTAAAATACTATAATATTTTATCACTTTTAGATCTAAATAGTAATTTACATTTGGAAATACTTAAATATGATTTCTTACTTATTTACTCACTGCTATATAGTATTTCAATATTGATAACCGTTGTCAATTAGATGGACAATGATGCAATCTGATAAATTAAAATCTTTATTCACACATAACCTAATGATCTTGTTCTTAGCTAATTATTTAAATAAGAGTTATTTATATTGTAATTATGAAAAAAGGAATTTTAGGGTATCTATTATTTTTACCAGCAATACGGTAATTTTTTCCGTAGTAAAAAATCAAGACCAAATTATCGATTCCGCTAAATTATTTTTTTTTATAAATTATAAATGTCAAAAATGAACGAATAATATAACATCTTGTCTGGAATATAATTCAATTCATGAATAGCATGGTGGGTAATGTTTGAATATAGATATCATACAATATGATAACGATGAATGAATGAAACGCCTGCTGAAAGCACGTATTTTCATGAATTCATTTTTTTTAAATTAATTTTAAATAACTGAAAATATGGAATTTATGTAAAGTAAATATTATGACTAACTGTGATAATATCGAAAGGTCATCGGTTTATTTCTGATAATACAATTTTAGCATTATTATCCTGTATTCTTATAATATAATCGTTATTGTAACAGGTATCGCGTTGGCGTTATAGTATGAAACTCGTCCTCCATTTTTTTATATCTGTTAATACCTATTTGAAAATATAAATTATTCTTTAAATATTTACATAATTATAATTCCAGATTTAAATAAACCATTGAATAACTATGAATCGTTTCACATGATTTTAATATTTAAACAAAACGTAATAATATAAAAACAAATAATAGTTTTTATTTTCAAAACATTATTTTTTTAAAATATTAATTTGAATAAAGAAGATTATTAAAGTGATGTTATTCACACAGAATCACGTGGGGAAAAATTTAAACTGTATCTAATCGTATAAAATTTAAAATTATGAAAAAAAAAATGTTTTGGTTTTTTTTTTAAAGTTAAATTTTGATTTAATTATTAATTTGTAATAATATTAAATAGGCATTTTTCAACGACAAATTTATATTTAAAAATGTAAAAATAATGTTGGCGGAATGGATAATATTAATTTCTTCTTCATATTTTAACAACAGAAAAAAAATCATACAGTTGGCCTAAACCTATGATAAACATATTGTTACGCGTAATTTATTTCATTAAATAATTCTATAATAGGGTAGATATTTTTAACATTATTAAACTAGTACATAATTTTAATTAAACTGCAAATTTTAGTATAATTTGTGCAATTAGGTATAAAATAACGACCGTCGGTAGAATTGTTTACCAAAATGATAATTGTTTGGTTCACACACAAATTTCTGCTCACAATCGTTTATCGTTATAGTGATGAAAGTAATTATAGTAATGTAGCAATGTTAGACAAGTTGAGTAAATTAATTTAGGCAATACAAATCGAAATAAAAACATGATTGTAGTATGGTCCCAAGATTGTCCATTTGCCCTTAAATCCATTATATTATTGCTCTTCCGAAGAGCTGTACAATATAAATCGTAATCAGTTATAATAATATACTATTACTGTTCGTATTTAATAATTGTAACAACATGTCAAAATAAAAACACACGTGACCTTAAAATTAAAATACATTTTACATTGTAGTTTATTTGATTATTATTAATTATTTTTCCACTACTTAGTGTACCGTTTAGCCAAACAAAAATAATCTTCGTCTCGTTTAATACACGAGTAAATCATTACAATATATTATCGTTTTTTATAATAAGACGTATACGTCAGAACGATTTTTAAAACAAAACCTTCGACATGGCACACACATTTTTCTATAATCAGTCATAAATTACATTCGTATAGGACTACCGAGGAAAAACATTATAATAATTGAAATTGATTATTTATTCATACGTGTTGCGATCAAATAAAAATAAAAATTTATGCTGTTTTCTAGTAATATTACATGCACTAATTTCCATAATTTATTATTGGAAAATTGTATAGTTGTACTTTTATAATTTAATTTATAAGATACTAAATACGTAGAGTAAATTAATCTGTCAATCAAAGAATAAGTTTATTAAATCTATTTTGTTTACAATGACCATTACAATTAAAAAAATTTTTAATTCATATTATCAAAGTAAAATTAAAAGCTTTTGAAAATATAATATAAAGTAAATAAAATATATGTAATCAATTTTTATACATTTACCAGAAACAGTTATAATTTTGATTAGTATGGTAATACATCTACTTTTTATTATAAAATTAAAATAAATACCCTTAAGTAAAAAATGACAAAAAAGCTTCTTTATAATAAAAACAAATTGAAACAAGTTTTAATATTCATACTTCTAGATGATATTAAATATTTTTTATATGATAAGTATAATAAAATATTCTATTTTGAAATAATAATATTTCTAAATTAAGTTATTTAACTAACTTAAATCATTATCTTCAATATTGTAAATTATAATATTTATGAAAATAATATGTCTGTTATTTAGTTATCAGTGATAAAATGAAAATATGATATAATGAAATAAACCATTGAGTTCTTACAAAATATGTATGTCTTTGAATATAACTTATTTCTTTCTATAGTATTATATAGCATATTACCATTAATAGAAACAGTGCATGTAATTAATTAATAAAATAAAAATTAATTTAGCTTAGTTAAAAATAATATGTTAATATTAACATTTTTATTATAAGGTATGTTAACCATTAACATAATCGTTGTAAAGAAATCCTTACTTGTTCATTATATAGAAATTATACAGCATTATTTAATTTTATAACATTTTTTTCTGTATTCGTAACGTAAATATTTGAATTTATAATTATTAATTCTTAGAATATTTCAAATGATACTGCATATTTTTGATAAAAACGTATCGAGTTTTTAAGAATGTAACAAAAATAAAATAATTATTTGGAAGCTTAAAGATGTTTTCTGAGTAATATACGAATACATATTAGAATTAAACAATATAAGCAAGAAACGAAATTTAAATTGTAATTTTTTTTTGTCCCTTGTAACGAAGTATAAAAAATACATTATACAAATTTGATCAGTAATCTGGAAGATCTCGAATAAAAAATTTAACTTTTATTGTGATATCTGATGCAGAAATTTATTGAGTTTTATGTTTGTTTGTTCTAAATATAAATTTACAAATGTCAAACAGTCAATTTATTATGCTCTACGATATTTCTTATAGAAACGACTCGTTAAAATCGATTAAAATCTGTTGTTGGAATCCAATTATTGATAATCGATATTCATTTTCGCATTCAACGCATAACGACACGTAGTATAAAAACAAAAACCATACCATTCGTATAAATGACCTGACCACGTATTTTGCAAATGGTACACTCAGAACCGCTGTACTTTGATTGGTTCGCTAGAATTTTCTGCAGTTTTGTTAATTTTGGATTATCAATTTTATTTTAGTTTAGCACCATATTTTTTGTAATTATTTAAACCTTTTTGTATAGTTTTCGATAAATTTTAATGAAATAACTTTATTACTAATCCGACGTGGATTTGTACAACAAATCGAGGGATATTTTCGATTTTCGGAGCGAAGCAATGATGACGAGGAACTCGTAGAACTTGTTTCGTCTACGGTTAGGTCTATTTATTATAAAGTAAATTGGTACTTACCTAAATATTTACCTTATTCATCTTCTTACGATTAATTTTTAGCTAATTAAATTGTTTAATAAAATGTTTGTTATAAATTGTTGTAAGTGTAAGTTATGAGTTTATAATATAATATAATGTAATATAAAATTATCAAAATATATAATAAATTATCCATAAATAATATTTATTATTTAGTGCAACAAAAAAATATACTGATAAAGTAAAATAAAATTGTTGAAAAAAACCGCGGTAAATTCAAACGAACCAATCAGAGCAGAGCAGTTCTGTGTACACCTACATCATAGAGTAATGTAGAGGAGCCGTTCCCTATCATTGCTGTATAACGAAATTGAAGCCGGAACTTCAACTTCTTTTTCAGAACTATTTTACACAGATTAAAGTATTGTAAAATGTCAATATATGATATGTTGGTGTCCCTGTATTTTATCAAAAAATGTGTAAAAGAAGCAATAGCGTTACGCGTTAATAACGTAGAGTATATACCGTCAATAAAATAGAGTACTATGATACTATGATACCGCCAAAAAAACATCACATCATTTTTTGATAAGACACAGTGACACCAACATATCATATATTGATATTTTACAATATTTTAATCGGTTTAAAATGGTAGTTCTTAGAAAGAAGTCTACGTTCTGGCGTCAGTTCGTGAAAACATGGGCTTCTCTACAGTATTCTATGACCTACGTTTGCGAAATACGCGAACTGGCCTAACAATAATAGTGTGTTGTCGACGTTCATGTGCCAGCCCGGTGTAAATGCTTGGGTAAACGGCAATCACCGCGAAACGATAAGATACGCTATTATTAAAACAAGACGATAATAGTATAATAGAGGTTACATATTATATAAGTCTTAATCACTATACACTTCAGACCGGTCCCCGGGGAGCTAGCACTACACGTTCTCGACGCGTCCTATGCTGCTGGTACCTGGTTGCGACCGGGACGTGACCGTGGTAAGCGTGGTCAGGTAACTGGTGCTGAAACGCCGGTCGCTCTTGACCACCACCGACAGCCCGGTGGTCTCGGCGTCGTGCTGGAGCCGCCTGCACGGCATCTCCGAGCCCGGCCCGAGCCGCCGGTCGTTCGGCCCGCGGTAGTCCGTGGCCACGGACGGGTGCCGCTTGCGCCGCGGCGGCGGTTTCTGATCGCCGCAGTACCACATCTGACGGCAGATACCTGATATGTCGCGCCGGAAGTTGGTGTTCAGCCAACCGTACAGCAGCGGGTTGGTGCACGTGGTGGACATGGCGATCATGTGGGCGAACGCGAACACCTTGTACAGCATGTCGGACGATTTGATCAGGTGCGGCCGGAACTCGACGAGCAACGTGAACACGGTCAGCGGTAACCAGCTGAGCGCGAACACCACCGCGATCGAAGATAGTATCCACATGGTCCGCCGGTTTCGGCTCAGTTCTCTCCGCACTGCGAAAAATCAAACGTAACAATATATTGTATTAAACGAAACGTAATTCGAGTAACGTGGAAAATCGCGTTTTTCTTAAAAAAATAATTTCACATCGATGGTTTGATTTTTGTGTTTTCAAAAGTCTGAAGACACTTTTTCGGCCAGAAATAATGGTCCGATTACAAATGGGGCCATGATGCTGTTGGCATAGAGAATTTGGTCTTGTTGGTACTTTATTTTAATTTGTATTTCAAATTTGTCTAAAAATTTTATTTAGCGTAAAAAAAAATACCGAAAAAATGGTTGAAAACTACAAAATTCGCGGTATATTATATATCTGACCGAGTTCGCTCAGAATAGTTATTTCAAATCTTAATTATAGTAAAATACAACAACATATTAACATTCTACTACTAATTCCTCCGAGGACTGAAGGATCTTATCGTATTGTAATATTTTGAATAAGTAATACATTTTTTTCCTTAAGTGTTTCGATTAATTTTATACTTTTATATTAATTCGTTAATAAACAATTTAAATAGTTTTTATGCAAACTATATAATTAAACATGATAACATAGACCTGACTAAATAGATTATCTAATCGTATATTTTTATTCTATGATTTTATTATAGACTTTTTAAATTTTACTAGGTAAGTAATTAAAAAATGCACATTGAGTCTGAACTTTGAATGTAATTGGAATATTGGATTGATTCGTAAAGAGATCATCCATTAAATATTAATTCTATAAATAATATTCTATATTAATTGTATAACAATATAGGTTAGGTTGTGACCAATATTACGAGTCATAATACCTAATTCCCACCCAGGCTTATAATACTCAGTCCCTATATTTAGCCTTTACAAGAAAATGATAGTAATAGTGTTCTTCATATTTATAATTATATAATACAGTAATGTTGATCTCTATGCGCATCTTTTCAAACAAATGTGTCGTTTAGAGTTGGGCGATCTGAAACGATATTTTTTATAAGATTAATAGATCCTGGAATCGATCTCTAATAGTTGATCTATTTCTAACAAAAATATAATATAAATATAAATATTTATTAAATTATAATTATTAGATATTTTATGCGATCGAGGATATATACACACCGAAAATAAAACTTCAATATAATAATTTATTACAATATACTTTATTGTTTTAATTTTTATAAAAAAAGTTTTTATGTATTATTTACACGTGTGTTTGTATATTATATATAATGATATCGATTTAACGTAAATAATTTGAACTGTTTAAAATATATATTATTTACTACGGGTTAAAATTTAAATCGATCATGTTTTTTATAGTTATTTTATTAAAACCGGTAAACTTTAACTTGCCATTATCTTGATCATCATAGTGTTTTTTAATATTATATTTATGAATGAGCAATATCTTGTTTGTAAAATGATGAATTTGCTTATAAAATCATTTTTTAAATTGTATAGGTTATTATAAGATTTAATGAAGCTTTTGTTAAAAGTAGATAAATGATTACTCTACTCCTACTGGTGGGTATATTTGTAGTTTCAAATTAAGATGTTTTACTATTTGTACGTGGTCAGAAAGAAATAATAACTGAATAAAGAATGTTAACGTAACCAATATCTTTTGTATCTAACCAAATTTTAACAGTTTTTTTAAATAATATTTTGAGAATAACTTTATTTAGACGGCTTTAGACAAATTTAGAAAAATTTAATGATTTTTCGAGACTATAATTTACTCGTAGTATATATTACAGTATGAGACTATGTATATTGTTTGTGTGATTATCAACTACCACGAGAACAATCAGTCAGATAACCGATCCTAGTATATTTTTGTTATTAATACATAGAATAATAAGGCAAATTAATTTAACAAAAAGTTTTTTACTATAATATATTTAGTGTTCGTAATAAAATGTAAACAATTAAACAAATGTATGAATGATAATATAAGTTTATTTATACTTTATGCAATGCATTATGAATTATATAATATTATTTAGGTACATAAATATAATTATATAATAAAAAATAATAATAGTAATAATAGTAATAATAGTAAGGTAATATAATATAATAGTTAATATGTGTTTATAATATAAAAATTTTGTTGATTCGACGAAGATGACATATTATAAATTCAAATATTTAACTGGTTAAAGAGATCGGCGGCCGCATTACGATCGGCCAATCATTTTGTCCACCCTCTGCCGTAAGCTATAAAAAGATTAATTTTGATTTTGGTCTGATAAAGGTATGTGGGTATGTACAGGTAGGTTAGGTCAGAGACATCGATATCCGAATAGTTGACCCGTAAGTACGATATTTGTATTTTTTCCTTCACTCATTCAGAATTGACACAAGCGATTTGTTTGAGAAGTTTGAAAGGAGCAGGGTCTGCAACAGCTGGTTTCTTTTCGACGACGATTATCGAATACCAGACTTTCTACTTCACCACCAATCGATGATCATAAACTTTCCTACCTCACGGTGAAGTTGTTATCGAATAGTTCCTGGGTTTTTATACATGTGTCGTCCGCGTCCGATGCCTCTGGGGCTGTGGCCGTCGAAAGGCATTAGGCCAATTGTATAGATATTTGTTCGTCGTAGGTGTGCTTTGTTCTGCACCAATTACAGAAACACTTAAATGTGTTCATTTTGTTTTTCTTTGAAATATTTTATTTTTAAACTATTTTCAGAATATAAATCTTTTGGTTTCCAGCAACAGCTACAAAGGTTTCCCGTCAAAGTATGTTTTCTTCGCTAAGTTATAATTGATAATTTGATAGTAGAACTTTGGGCAACTATTTACATCAAAATCTATGAGTATAATGACAATTTCAATCGTTTTCACAAAAGAGTTTAGAACAAAGATATTAATAGGTACTGTTAGAAACGAATAAATAATAATGACGTTTTTAATTCAAAGTATTATTTTTGTAATTTATTTTTTTTACCCGCGGCATTTTAGCAGTATTTTTTAAATATATCATTAGTTGGCCGTTTACTTATTCTATTTTCTTTATGTATAGGTAATTAATATATAATCATTAATTAATTACGACTTTACGAGAATCAGTTCAACATACTAATATTTTTACAAATGTTACGGTTCTTCTAAATACATATATTAGGTTTTCTGGAACTTTGAAAACGTTCTCTTGTTTTTGTCTAGTTTTGGGAGGTTTTTCGCCCATTCTGAAGTGGAGAGAACTCTACGGATTTTGTTTATACTAAGTTGTTAACGACTAAATTACTTCTTATAAGTTATAATCCGTTTAACCTCCGTTAAACATCTCAAATGTAAACACGATAATATTGTACTTAGAAAAATAGAATAAATATAAATAAATGTTTTGTAAATTATTATGTTTTTGTCAAGATAAAAACAAACGATAATTCTTCTAATTCTTGAAAGTTAATAAGTACTATCAGAAAATAAACATCGGTATAAATGATATTAATTTAAAATAAATAATCAAAGAGAAATAATATAAAATAAAATTGATCGTGTGGGTATCCATCTACCCCGTGTGTACGTCCATTATAGTCCTTAATATTTATATGGATATTTTGGAAATCGACCGTTAAAATATGGAAATTACAATCGCACATTTTAGACAAGTTATAAAAAATAAATTCGGACATTAAATCTATAGTATTTTTTCATATCACATCACACTGCAATCAAACGTTTTTCATATACAAAACTATAGCCGCGCTGATTACATTCTGTACTCGTAATAATGTTATTATATTAAGTGCGCAACGGTTTTTCGTACTTTATGGTTTCCGACCGAATTTTCGATCGTGTAAATCATTGACTTATTGAAGTTTTGCAAGTTCGTTATTTATTACCGTCGGGTTTTACGTGTACAAATAACATGCGAGATATGTTGTTTCCAACGTAAAACATACGAACCGCTTATAAACATTAATTTATAAGTAAGTAAACCTATACGAGATACGCGTATAATATTACCAGTATAATACACCACGATGTCGTGATCGTCCCAAACGTGCAATTGCCAATTTCACGAAACATTAACGTTAACGTGTGAAATTCCGTTAATGGATAGAACAACTAAGTTTTTTATTATAAGTTTTTAGTTAGAATATGGACAATTTATTTAAAAGTTAGTGTTCTGTTACGCAATACTTAATTAAAATTAATTACTCACGTTACTTCGACTGTTTAGTTAATTAATAGTTATTATTTATTTTAGTCCTAAACAGGGTTTCAATAATATCGGTTTTTTTTACTTATTTCAACATTTAATTCAAATTTATGAAAATTAAATTATGATTGCATCACTTAGACACAGAGGCGTCATTTGGACCAGGCAATGTAATAAATAGGCATATTGAAAATTAAAAAAACTTAAAAAGCGTATTAATTAATAAAAATAACATACTATTTAAAATATGCTATGACCTATATACAAATGTGCGTATTAAAATCAAAATTTAAATGCCTTCATCAATAATTTAAAATTAATTAAAATATTTAATAAATATTTTACGTAAAATAATGAATTTCGTACATTAACACATGCATTTTATGCCGATTAGAAAAAATGACACTAGCCAATAACATCATATGATAAAATGTTGATAGTACTATAAGTACTTGAAAAATCTTAAATATCCTAAATGGACATTTCTTCTAAGTCCTAACTGTATTTTTGTAGTATATGAGGTATTTCCGATTAATTGAATGTGCTTTTAGCGCTTATGGACAATAATATCATCAATATTGGTTTATTGACAATAGTTATAATGTATTCTTTTCTATTAAATATAGTAATTGAACAGTTTATTATAATGCCAAACATACTTATTTAATGATCTCAGAAGACGCATCACATTCTCATCAAACCACAAAATTTAAGCAAATAGGCATAACATTATAATTAGGCATAATCCATTTATGAATAAAAAACATATTATAATCGATAAGTTTTTAAAAAAAAACTCCAAAAATTTTATTAAGTTTTAAATTATTGTCATTATTAAATCTTATAAGAAGTATCTCGTATTTATATATATATAACATAAAATCAAATAAATAATAAAACCTAGACATTTTTTAATGACCTACTTTTAATAGCTAAGATTTAATGTACTGCGAAACATAATTTTTTATGATTTTTAAATCCTTAATTCTGTCGACTAAGTTAGAAAATTAGTTGTAGTAATTTTATATTTTAATGTCTCTCGATTATAAACTAAGTTATTAAAAACGGTTTCTTTTTATTAAAAATACAATTTGAATTGGAAATTTTGGATTTTATGATTTTATGATTTGATATTCCTTTATGAATTATTTCTTTTGACATAGTATAGAAAGTTTAGTGAATAGGATACAATAAAATGAATAACAACGCACCGTAGTTCCAAAACATTTACTGTTGTGTTATTAGTAACGAACAGTTTTGTTTGTTAAAACAGATTTAATACAATTTTAATAAATAAACATAATCTAATCTATTTTATATTCAATACAAGTAACATTATATGGGTACTTTATAATATTATTATGTCTGTTGTTTCAATAATTTATTGGAAAATAATATCATAATATTATATTATACGATGTTACAACGATACAACTAATAAAATATCGTTTTGATCAAGACCGATAGGATACAGGTACGTTTCCAATACTCTATAGTCTATAATATGAATTAACTCTCATTGTATAGATAAAAAAATAACGACGATTATATAAGATTACGCAGTTTCAAATCATACAAAATCGATAATGAGTGCGGGAAAAGTTAAAGGTCATAACATAAAATTTTACGACCTCAATGTGTAACGTCTTTCGGCTACCTCTGGGACCACGTTTAAGCAATATGCAAAAATATTATATAGTGTATACAATGTCATCATTTGCATATGTATACAGTTGGTATAACCGATGGCTTAAATGGGCTTAGATGGAAAAAATATGTATATACATGTTTAACTTATCTCATGAAAATAATTTATAGCTTATAGAATTAATTAAACATTACATTTTAGACATTTGAAGATTTTAAATTTACATAAACGTTTGAAATCCTGATACCGGATTAATCGATATAAACAGTTCGGAATTTTAAAAGCAAGTTTGAGTCAAGAAAAATATGATGAAAATCATCTAAACAATTGGCCTATTATGAAATCTATAACAATGAACTGATATTAGTTAAATTAAATACATAAATCGTCGATATTTCATCATTTTGTGCAAAAAATCAAAAACTTATTACAATTGAAGATTTGGATTTTTTGATGCCTCCCACACACTATAATTTTAAATACTTGTACCTGCTCTAAAAATAATTGATTTTTTAGGAAAACACATATTTCAATAATCATATTACATTAAAATTTATGAGAAAAATGTCACAATTATACCCGTAGATATATCATATTCACACTTGTTGCATTTTTAATGTATTAAAGCATATATATATATATTGTAATATAATATAACACACGTGAACAATACGGATCTACGGTGGGGGGGGGATGTGGGGGTCATATCTTATTATCAAGATATGAAATTATGTATTATTATATTTATGATATAATATTTATATTATATTTAAAAAAAGTATTATTATTTTATGTCTATATTAAGAAAATAAAATACAGTACACATATATGTACACACATATTTAATATTCCTCCCCGTGAGAAAATCCTAGATCCGCCACTGTATGCAGATGTATTTCCTATAAACGTTAAAATAACCAATTTATACTTAATTTATATTTATAAAATTATAAAAGTACATGTGTTATAAAATGATATAATATTAGTTATTCTTCATTCAATCTTGTAAAAGTGTATTCATTATTTTTGTAAAAGAAAAAATTATGTTTTAAAAATTGAATCATGAATAAAAAACGGGCAATGTTCTCTCGATCATAAATCACATATAAATAAATATTTTTTTTCATTTACAACTTTGTATTTTATATTGAGATACTAAATAAATATAAAACTCAATAACTCAGTAAAATGTCCTTTACAATTAATAACAAAATATACAAAAATGGAAAAATTACCATTTGATAAGTGAAATATGAATATTTTCTATCGAAAAATATATTACAAGAAATAATTCTGCCGCCCAAAAAAGTGTACCCACACAGAAATTATACTTTTCATACCTACTTTATGTAAATCTAAAATGTATATACAATTATACGATTGAAACATATAATTTTCGTATTCCATTACGTATTGGATTTTAAATGCACGAGTAAAGCTATATAAATATGCACATTTACCTAAGCGGTTTTATTTAAACGAAAATAATAATCTCAACCGTACGCAGATGTTATTTCTCTCCTTAATCCACGATAGTGATATCCGGTGATTAAAAAATTAACGCAATGGTTGTATTGATTCAGGCGACATTTTAAGTAAAAAATATAGTCGCTGCATTGAATTCATTATTAAAATATTGGACTAAAAACCGCTACGGAATACAATTTCGTAATTATTATTAAAGCCCGCCGGATACTGCTCACCACACCGTAATAGTTTCAATCGAAATATTGCGTGCGACCCACGTAGAATCAGTGACGATTATTAATGACGATAATATTTATGAGAAATGTGATTTGTCCGCAGTATATAAACATAAGAGAATGGGTTATTATTCCGTAATAAATAAACACATATATCCGTTTGTGTATTAATATGTACATTGTTTAACATTCGCCGGGAAACACAACAGTTCCATTTACTGAATTAGATGGATTCAATTATATAATATCCTAAATCTATTATCTTATCTATAGTAATGCTAAACAAATATCTCTATCAAAAAACACCGTCGTTACGCGTTTGACCATTGGGCTTTGTCCGGTATTGAAAATTCGGATTTATCGATAACAACGCCAAAAGTGAAGCTTGACAACTAAATGTGCGCAAGTTCGTTTTTAGAATTTGCAAATACAAAACGTTAATTAAAGGGTTAAGGGATGACTTGCGTTTACTTGTTAATTGAGGATTATCTGTGAATAACATTTTCAACCTGATCGGACAACATTTATTATTTTATTGTATTTTAGATTCTGAGCGGAGCGAAGAATGCATTGTTTCTACAAAGATGTTTTTTTTTTTTATATATGTATGAAAACATTTTTTTGGTAGAAATAATTTTTGCTAGGAGAAGAAAAACTAAAAATCTTTTTACAAAATATGTTGAAAATCGTAACTGTCAAATATTTTTATAGGTTTTTTATTTTTTTTTTCTGATCTATGAAAACATTTTTTCGGGTAGAAATAATGGTCCGATGACCACAATAGGGTACCCTTTCAGTATCAAATTTCATCTAGTTGATACTTTATTTAGCTTATTTTTGGAATTTCCCCAAAAGTTTTTCCTCGGAAAGCGGAAAAGCGGAAAATAGGCAAAATTACGGTTTCCATTATTTTTAATTTTTTATTACTAATTGAATTTTGATCGTAGAGACTTGAAATTTTTTTTGAATACTAATATAAGTAATATTTATGGTTAGTAAAATTTTGGAACGAATTCGTTGATTTTTTGACTAAATATAGAACTTTAAACTTTTTCCAAAAATGTTAAATATTTCTTGCAAATGTTGGTTTAACGGTTTGAAAATTTTTATAGAAAACTAATCATATACTATTTAATCTCTTTACAAGATATTTTGAAAATCTTGACTGTCAATTTTTGAAATGAAATAATAACTCCTTGAATTTTAATCGTAGGAATTTGAAATTTATTTTGAATATATACATGTGTAATTTACACTCGTGGTAAAATATTGGAATGGATTATCAGTATAATATATATTAGTATATTGAGATTCGCTCAAAATCGTATTTTCTAATGTAATATCATTGCATTCAAATTTTAATAATTATAATAAACCACTTATTTCTCCGAGGACCGAAAAGACGAAGGAGGAACATCCTAAATTGACGTTTCTACTTTCTTATTTTAACTAAAATTTGCATTTTACACAAGAATAGAAACATGATAACAAATATCATTAAATGTTTCGCCGACAATATGCTGCGTATGTTAATTACACAGTTTTATTTGTTGCTTTTGGGGGAAACAAAAATTGCCACTGGTATCGTTTTTCCGCATTTACAGGAGAAAAAAGCCGACACCAAATGCCAACACGACTCAACGAAATCGTCTGTTTGTACATGAGCGACGAATTGTTTCTTGTTGCCAGTTGTCACTTTTCAAATGTCGGCTGTTTTCATCATTCATCATTTCTTAATTTAAATATATATATATATATATATTGTGTTTTAATTAAAATTATAATTGGATAAAATATACAGTTATACAAAGAAAACGAGTGTATTTGGAACGCAAAATGTACTAAACGCAAATATCGAAATAAGGTTTATGGCGCTTGGAAGTATAGCTATAAGTAAACACGGAAACTTAAGAAGGAACTGTAAGAAAACTTTAGAAATAAATATTAAATGTTATATTTTTATCATAAATATTTTAAATTGATATACACGTCACAGTCCTCGATGTCACAGTTTGTTTCGACAAAAAAACATTTTTTGTGATACTAGTTTCTATTCCGGTGTGAACAAATCTTAGCTATAAAAAAGTAGATATTTTTAACGAGATTTGATTCTTTCAACATAAAATATCCAAAAAAAATATTTTTGGTTACTTATTTGTTAATCACTGTATTCAATCAAATGATCAATTACGTTTCATCATCACACTTAGGCGATTGATAATATACATTAGTACGATGCACAAATCGTAACAAGTCTTCAAATATGTCGTTGAACTGAAGTTTCGAAGTTTTCGATAGATGAGTACCTAACTATTTAAAGTAAAAACTTTTAGATATTTTTTTATAACGTTTACAATATATACAACGTGACTTGAAAGTTTGCAAATAACAGAGATAACGGATATGGAGATCGTAAAGAAGCAACAACGACCGTATATTTTAACTATAAAGTTGATTTATTTTACATGTTGCCGAATGTAAATTTTAGTTTTGAGGTTAATTTACCTGTTTTGGAAATATGAAATTTTTTTAGATGGCTGAGTAATATTTTATGAAATATGTTAACATAAACACTAAAACAAATGAATTAAATTATTGAAATTGTTTGTTAATGTTATAATAGTATAATTTGTTATTATTTATTATAATATAATATATTTTTGTTATGTATAAAAACAATTTATAACATAATATATTTTTATTATTATTAAGAATTTGGTATAAAATAAAAATTTATTTTTAATTAATTAGTATTGTTACTAGGTAGGTAGTTATAATGTTTTTGCAATACAGTTATAAAAAAATACAATATTTATGCATTTTTGAATTTGTGTGCTCAAAAAAATATAAACTAATATAATGAGGTACACGGTTTTGCAAAAATATTTAATATTATCAATAATAGTGCAAATTTATATTAAAATCAATTTCATCACAATAAGCAAAAATCAATAGTATTATAAGCTCATCACTATAATAAATTTAAAATATATGAATGATATTATAATACATTTTTAATGTAATTCAATTTAACCTAAAGAATATTTATTTTGTAGAGATAAAAAAAAGAAAGTAACATTATCAGACATTTTATTCCCCGGGAGGCGTAACTGTGAGACTTATACATTTTTGAATAAAAAAAAACTAAAAGAAATAAAAAGAAATACGTTGCAAATATATCAACCAATTTAAATTCAAGTTTCCCGTCTATCTGTTAATAAATTTTAATTCAAAGTCATTAATTCTTTTGTCATTATTATTTCACATAATTTTAAATTAATCAATTTGTGTTTTTGGGAAAAAATACTACTATTGTTTGTTGTTCAACTTGTTAAAACGAAATTATATATGTACGTATTTTGTATTTTTTACTCCAAAATCAATCGTGTAATTAAATCGTATAATTTAATAGTCTTTAGTGAACTATACAATTTTAGATTAAAATGCTATAGCTTTATTTATTAGTATTTACTAATACGATATAAGATAATTTTTGTTTAAATAATAACTATATGAAAAGGTAGAATTTATTTTTCATAAAAATAAAAAAAGTCAATTTTAAACAATTTTCACGTCACGTCAGCACGTCAAATAATACAATTAATAATATGACTCTTATCACGTCATTTTAATTTATATTTGATTTATGTCGTTACTTACGGAAAAACACACAGAAAAACAAAATCGAATTACGAGATTTTAAAAGATATTAGAAGACACGCAGTGAAAAAAAAAATGATGTATAAATTTAGCGTAGCAGTTATCCGTTTTTCTACGCTCATGTGCAAAAGTTTAACTAAACACAAATACTGACAACAACCGGAAGTGGAAGAAATTTTGATTCTTCAAAACTTTACATTCGGAAATAAGATAGTACATTTAGATTGTACATAACACTGACGGCAACTATTATTTGAATTATGTTTTAAATTTTGTTATTTTTTTATATGAAAAAATATAATTTTAAACGTATAGTTTGTCACATATTATTTTATTATGTAGTTAACAGCGAATTTTAAAAAAAAAAATCATGGTTGGCTAACAGTATCCCGTAACAAAATATATAATTATTTAAAATTATTAATTAAAAATTAAAAACATAATTTTCTCATACTCAGCTTAATTAGAAACGTTATTATTATTATTATTATTATTATTTGATAATTTCCTACCACGTTGTTTACTTGCTATACAAAATATTAGCGTGACCCACATAATGATTATCATATTTTTTTTATAACATAAAAACAGGAAACTCGCGTTCACAAATCGCAGATTTAATTTAATGATTTGCAACATCTATGCGTATATGAACAGCTCAAATAACCATAACTAAGTTATTAGAAAATGAGTTTTAATTTCCGTGAAAATCGAATACAATTTCAATTGTGTGTACTACTTATACACATTTTGAAATCCAATTGACTGGTTTAGTATAAATAATAACTAATACCTACTGGGAAGAGACCTAACGTAGAATATATTATATTAAATTTGTATTGCCTTTGATGATTTGAGCACAACGGAAATGTTATTCAGGTAAGCCATACACTATAAGGCAACAAATGCGCAAATTCTTTTTCGAAATAGAATGACATGTTATCTTATTAAAATTCCATATTATTAGTAAAGGAAAAACTTCTATCGGAAAGAAAATCTGAGTTCCTGAACATTCGGAAAGAAAAAAAAACATCTTATACATAGATTAAATATTGTATTTCAGTAATGATTTGCAAAATCCATAATCCATACGATTCAAAGTATATAGTCAATAATTTAGTTGTAAAATGTAAAAGACACGAAATATGCAAATTTTAAAAGTAAATAAATCAATTTTGATTTTAGAATACGTTTTTTTATTCTATGTATTTATTAGACCTATTATATGGTTTTTTTAATACTAGACCTTATTTGATGTAAAAACAATTTTTAATGGTAAATACAAAACAGACAATAGATCAAAAGTTCTTACATGATTAGTGTGAATATGTACATGAAAAAATAGTTTTGATTGAGATCGATCTTGTGTGTTTGAATTACCTATACGGTATACTTCTTAAACATTATTTTTTTTTTGTGAAACGTGATTTATCTATATGCAACACTATGGTTACGATGAAGTTTTTACTAGTTTGTACATATTTTTTTCTCTACAAATATGTTATTAATATGTTTTTCCCGTGTGTACGTCGATCAATCATTGTAGACACGGACAGACATCTATAAATTATTTTTTTAAAAAAATGTATTGAATAAAACAGTAAACGTCGAAACATTGAACACATAGACGTAACTATAATTTTTTAGTAAGAAAGGCTTCAGCCTAATATACATAAAATGTTTAACAATCACACGAATAAAAACTAAAATCAGCAAAATATTTTAGGGAGGGCTAAAAATGGTTTAGACAGGGCCCTTCCTAACTCCCCCTTTATACAAGTAGTTACATTTATAGTTGAACATCATATTTTAAACCGTATATTTATATACTTATGAAATAATTTAAAATATATTTATTTGTTTTTAATATATTTATATATTTATATCTATATTTATAGGCAATTTAGTTTAACATAAATTATTATGTTTTAATATATTAGTTTTTAATAAATTGTAATTTGTGCTTAATTATTCATAGATTCTATATCATTATGTGATTATAATTATTTAGTTAAGTATACGTCTGTACGTATAAAATTGAAATATATTTGGCAATCAATATTATTTAAAAGAATAAAATTATTATTATGACATTTATTATGTTTGTGTATAGGCAACTCTTAGGAAAAAAATGGAGTTATGCAGTGAAATTGCCTATACAAGTCGCTGTCCTAATAAAAGTGATAACGTTACGATACGTAGTACGTGCTAGTAAAAAATAAAAATGTCAGAAAATATGTCTAATAAATACAATATAACAATATTCTGTGAACATATTTTCTTAGAAAAACTCATAAAACTATTTCAATTAATTTCCAAACTTAAAAAAATATAAAAAATCTCAAGTATTACGATCATGAAAAATTATTAGTAGAAAATATTTAAAACACATAATATATTTCTCATTAAATATAAACATTAACGTTTAAATGTGTTTTTATATTGTAATAATAATTTGTTAACAATTATGTTTTCATATACGTACTAAGAGATGTACAACCTTTGTCGAAAAATCATATTTATTTAATTTGTTTTGAATTTTTTCATTAATGATACAATTTAAAATAAATAAAACTTTCAAAGAAAATCATGATTACAAAATATTACAATAGACATGGAAATAGTTAATATCATATCCAACTTATAGTAAGTATTTGAAACTAAAAAATAAAAGTACAGTCATCATTTTCTTAACGCATTTTCTTCTTACGAGAATAAATTGATAATAATATTAATAAAACAAGATAGTTGAACGAAGAGAACCGGGACAACGAGGAGAAAGTCAAATCTCGCGAATATCGACACTGCGAGAGTGCGAGTTAACCCAAGAGCCAAGAAATAATAACTATTTATAGAAAATAAGTTTATAATTAAATTGTTTTTGCCAGTTTGGGAACAAAAGAACCGAAATTACACCAATGGCCATAGAACAACGCTTTCATAAGCAACTCGTATCGATTAATTGTACAGAAACGTCGATGGAATATTATTTAAGGAAAGAAAAAATGTCGCTGACAGCGGTTATCGATCGATATCAATAATTATTATCGTTCGTGATTTAACACGGTATCCCCGTAAAGAAAACACGCTGATCGAACGTGTTTGGCGAATCGCATTCCGGTAACCATATTATTGTTTGTCAACCGGCCGTGAAGAATACGAGAGAATAGCTTTATACCCCTAGGCACGGTCGTTTCCGCGTCAGACCGATACATTACCCGGCGACCAAACTTAATTTCAACCCAAAATCAACTATACAGAAACCGTTTAAAACAATGAACCGCGTTCTAATATTGTGGTCGCCGTGGTGCGTATAATTCGGAAACGTTTGGTCGCCTAACTGTATTTCACAGACGAACAATCGCTATCGACGTAATGGAAAATCGAACAATAATAATAATAATACGTTATTCGTTCTGGCGAGAACGAGTTTTGACTTTGAATGGAAACATCAATTTCAGTTGGATATTTTTATAGCACGGCCCCAGCAAACTTGTGGTATGAAATAATAATCGTCGTATTATATATTATACAGATGCGTCACGATGACAATGTGTCTACTTGAGACCGTAAGTGAGCCGAGGGACCGAACGTGTAAGTGTGCTTGGCGGGTGCTTATACGATGACGGCGATACGAGCGCAGGACTGAATTATCTATTGTCGAGTATTATATGATCAAAATGTGTCTACAATTTTGTCACCTCCCACGTGATGATCGTTTTCGAGAGGGCCGAAACGGTATTGAAGTTCAAGTGCTTGTGTACTTTACCTGGGTCATTTGTAGAGGAACGGAGAGACCAAATCGAATTTCAACCGTGACTGTGCTGGACGCACGCATGGTCTTATTACAGACGATGTATAGAGCTCGGGAAAAATCGAATGAAATAATTTAACCGTCTTTGGTCGAGTCTAACCCTAACACCTATGGGTTAACAAAACATTTAACATGTTTGGCTTAAAGTAAACATGGCCAAAATTATTTAATTAAATATGTTCAAAAATTTAAATTAAAACTATCATCGTTCGTTGTTAAAATATATTAGTAGATACCATGATATCAGTACAGTATAACTGGTATAAATATGGTAAAAAACTAAAAACCATACACATAGACTTTTTAATTATCTACTAGTTGAGACAGTAATTTAATTTTTTTTAAAAAAAACACCTATCAAAGATTAAAAAAAAAGCGACGCATTATCCAAAGTTCTATTAAAAATCAGTTATGCATATAAAAGTTTTATTAAATTTTGCAGTTTTTGATTCATTTAATCTAACTTTTAAGTACATTAAATCCTATCTGAATAATGATATTCGTTTTTATCGGGTCATTTTACTACAAACCAATCGATTCCAATATCCGTATACGTTGCTGAGGCATGATTATTATAAAAAATATTATCATGTTTTATTTTCTGGAACGCTTATTAAATGTCAATATACGTATTGATATGCATATATGTATTATACGAACTCACTGAAACGTATACCTAGGTATAAATTATTTCAATAAAACACCAATAACATTTTTTATTCACGATAATATTAATAATACAAAAAATATTTTCTATTCTTCTAAAGGAAGGTTTGTACGTCATATTATGTTGTATGAAACCTAACAGAGGACACTCAAACACTGAGCCCTCAAACATAAATTAAGTATATTATAATTAAGGAATGGATTTTTTGATACTCTAGAAGAATGCATTCCCTGTACGTAATTTGATTTATGTAACGAGTTCTTTAAAAGTGAAACTTTTATTTTGCATTTTTTTTTATCATTTAAGGTAATTTTATTAATTCTTAGTGCATTATTTACGTATAATAAGAGTTGTTGTGTTAAATTTTATACTTCAAACTATTACTTTATGAACTCGTTTCAAATTATTGGTTTTGGGTATTTTTAATTTGTTCCAATTGTTAATCGTTATTTAATAAAACAAAAAAATATTTACATTATTGTAAAAAAAAATATGGGTGAATTATAAAGTGAATTATAATTATATAATTATTGCAGTTAAAATGTATTTTTTAGAGCATTTATCAATATTTATGAAGTCAGGTCCTAATTATAATTATAACATTCAAGGATTATAAATATAAAGAAAAATTATAGAATTTTTATTTGAAATAAACTAATAAATGTAACAGAGTTACAGTTTATAAATTGGATTTGTAACATTATCATATTACCTGTAATTTTAAACATTAAAAGTATAATGCCGATAAAATTGTAACATTATATTCAATAAAAAAAGTTTCAATAAAAAAAGATTCTTTCTTTTTTTTTTTTTTTAACTGAAATATAATTTTTTGGAATATAGGTATCATTTCGAATATCTGATTACAGAGTTATTTTTTAAAAAAATATACGCTTTATACTTGTATAATACCAGACACAATAAATATTATTCTCACAAAATGTTTTCTTTGCACTTGTATATACAAATACGATATTTATAAAACATTAGAGACATTAATCCTTCAACGTTCGTCGTTTATAATCGATAAATCATTGCGATTTTAATTTATGACAATTAACGGTTTAATGATGTTGAAAAAATGGCTTATACATTTTAAAAATTTTTAATATTTTTAGATACCATTATTAGAATTAGTCTTTGGATATTTTTTCCGCTTATGGTGCTAAATACCGGTCGTTAAGCCTCACTAATTCACTAACTCACTATATATTATTTCCAACGTATATTGCTAAGGATAATAGCACCTACTAATACGTAATACGTAATTAATTATCATCAGTGTCTCCGTATAAAATGTACATCACTGTGTATAATATACGTTGTGAACGCTAATTTTTAAAATATAACATAATATTATGATTGTTTTAAAGACAAATATAACAATGAAAACCGACGTATATACAGAATGATCAAAATTTAAAATTACAATAGTGGTGATATTTATATACGTATCTACTATACCTATCCACTGTTAGTTTCATTATTTTCGTGACACAATATTCTAATCATTCTGTATAACATATGTTTTTCAATATTATATTATAATATAACATTTATTATTACTTATTTTATCAGAATAGTTTTTAAGTAGTAATTTTGTCTATTAAACTTTCATTATTTATTATTTTGATAAATAATAATGAATTAAGGATAGAAAGCTAGAAAATATTATATTACCAACATTCAATGTAATTTATTTATGAAATATTAATTATTATACCCCATAGAATCATAATAATTCAATCTATTAGCTTCCAACAAATATAAAATGACAAACTAACATAACCTAACGTACAATTATATAAAGTAAGATGTGAATAAAAGTTTCCATAGACTGAACCTTAAAATATTAATTTTTGTGAATGAAGATGCTACATTTACCAACTAATAATGTAATCGTAAATAAAAGTTTACTCGTAACGGCTGCTTATTTTTCCAAAAGTAAAGTTTCTTTAATAATTTCTTTATTCACTAATTTAATTTAACTTATAATTTCTTAGGCATACTCTATGTATTTGCAAATACAACTCTCGTATAAGAAAATAAATCACAAAAAGTTCTTCCACTCACAAAATAATATATTTTTAGTATTAATCTCTATAAATCTACAACTTAAGTGTTATATATGTGCAATTGTAGCATTATTTTTGTATGGTTAAGTGTAGGTAAATATTAATTTTAACTTTAACGATAATATACTATTCAAAATGTAAGTTTATATAGGTTATAGATATTTTATATATTATCATATCTATAAAACAATTATATAATAATATAAATAGGTTTTTTAATTTTAAATTGAAATGAAAACGGAAAAAAATATGTAGTTACCTATAAAGTGCTTTATAAGACGAAACTTATTCATTTGAATGATGTATTAATTTTTTTTTTATCGTTACTACTGATTACGCAAAAAAAGCAATTAAGAAATAAATGCATATTAAAAAGTTATCAATAATAAATTCAGATTGTGTAATAGCAACGTTTTATTTTTTAGTGCATCTAAATTCATTTTTTAATGATCATAAAATATAAAAGTTGAACATTCCTTATTTATAAAAAAAAATATTACGGTATCACATTATTTAATAAAATACACTATTATAATAAGTATAGAGTAGTAGATATGTTCCTGTACTATAATTTATAATATATAATAGAAGTATTATCATGCATTGTGACAGTTTGAATGTGTTTTTATTTATAAATTATTCAAGAAACATCAACGTCTAGACGAATTTATGGGAATATATAATTTGATGTATCGTTATTTTTATGGCACATGCCAATGAGAAATCATACAAATACTAATTTAATGTCTCCTATATTTCTGTTCAAAATACGAATTATTATACTTAATAAAAGTGCATGGTAACAGTGCAAATATCCAATGTATGATATCATATTATTATCACATTTTTGTAGAAAATCAAAAAATTACAAGTTTGGTCACGGCCGAAAATCTAGTCCAAATGGCCAAGTTAAAATAAATGTCATCGAATCTAAATTTTGTTCTGGTGTGTGCGCCGTACATTTTGAACGGGGTCTTAAAAATTAACGACCGTGTCCGGGTCGAATAAATGAACTATTATATTGAATTCGTACCCAACATGGTTATTATTCCACAACGAGGACATGGTTGTTATTTTCGAGTTCGTCTAATACGAATGCATTAATACGCGATCGTATAAAAATACAAAATGTTGTAGAAAAAAAAACACATCTTTCGAATAAATGAAAACTTAGAATATGTATGTATATATATATAAATTTTAAGCAAACTGAACAAATCCATTTTTCTTGTTATTAATAAATTCTTATACGTTCCCTTTTTGGATGTAGAATTATAAAGTTATTTATATACGAATTTATTATTTTAGTATTTAGATTAGACATGTTATGACAAATTTGTAGGTAAGATTTATGATTCATATTTCATGACTCGTATTACATGTAATTTATTTATCAAACGAAATAATCGTATACAATATACCACGCATTACATTATGCCTTTTTTGTTTTGTTTTTTTTTTGCCAAATTGTATAAAGAATAAAATATTTATAAATGTTATAATATAATATCGGTTATAACCAATTCACCTGGTATTCCAATTAAATTACGTACTGCGTGATGTAACTGAGAATATAACGTCAAATTTTATCCGACGAATATTAATGGTTTACATTCAGAGAAAAAGACTATTATTATTATTACTTTCTATTACGCACATTGTTCTTTTGTTAATATTCAAATCTCAAAATATTATAGCATTTCACTGAAAAGTTCATCATAATTTACTGTTATTCATATAATTCTTTTATTGGCGATTTTCACATGAAAAACATTACATTGTCCGACGTCCGTCAATCACTGTTACTTAAAATTTGCCATATTGTATACGATTAATTTGGATTTATAACAAAAAATCGCGTCGGAAATCGATCTGCCTGTATGTATTGATGATTAATAATAATTACGTAAACGAAAAATCGAACAGTGTTAAATTTTAATTTTTTTTTTAGCAACGACAAAAAATTGTCTACTCTTTTTATATAATCGGTTAACGTAACACACCTACAAGTTACATGGTGTAGTTAAACCAATAATATTGAGATTTCGGTCAAATAGACCGGGCGAATTCTATTGCGTTTCGGACTAGTGTTTACTGAGAGTGCACTTAAATTTTACACCGCACCATGACGTGTCCTTGTTATCAATAGCTGTCTATAGCTAAAAAGTATAAAGTATATTACCTAATCGGATCGGACACTAAATCACGTAAACAATACGTCGTATCGATCGTGAAGATAATGTCCGACGCATGAATATAACCTTACCTAACCTAACCACATACCGCGTCATCGGTCTCGCGTTTTTACGACGGAAAATAACATCGAAAACGACTCCAGGCGGTGGCCACCTACGGCCACAACACCGAGGACGCCTGCGGCGGTAGACCGTACGGCTGAGCGTCAAAGGTATACGTCATGTTATTGTTAAGAAGCTCGCGGGTGGGCCGTCGCGCGGGATGTACTCGTGTGGATAACAGATTGACGAGAAGCAGAACCGGATATTATGAGGGATGAAGTTCGAAAACCTCCGATTAAAGGGATTCTTGTGAATATCGTCGATATCATTATCTACGACTGTGACGATACATAACTTTATCTATCCGTCTGATAAGTGGACGTACTCACCTCGTCTGCAGTTAATCTCTTTGGAAGGTAAGGCAGGGTGCTTGAGGTGCACGGTGAGGTAGGACGATATCTTCAGGTGAATGAGGGATATGGTTGTGAACGGCAACACGAACTGAGCGACTGCCAGACCGACGGTGAACGTTTGCTGGAACATGCGGGACGGCCATTTCTCAACACATGCTTCGTACAACCGAAGCTTACCGGCATATACCACCTCGACGTGCTGGTACAACAACAATGGTACCATAGCCGCGAATGACACCAGCCAGATTAGAACCAGAGTTTTGGCCACACTACAACGAAACATCGATCCCCGAGGATTTCGCACTATTGTGAAGTACCTAAAACCAATTCAATAAAATTACATTTTCCGATTATAAAACATGACATTAAATATAAGTTAAATAATTTAAAACCGAGTTTTAATAGTATTTATATGACCTAATTTATTTGTTTTTTTTTTTCACTGAACATTCAAATCTGAATTCAATTAATTCGTACGATTAAAATATCAAATTAAGACTTGAGATGATTTACTATGACTTTAATTTTAACTTAATTTTTTCTTATCCGAGTGTATAATATTTAAATATCAAACATAATATGATATCAACTGTACATAATATGAATATAATTATATCTACTAGTCAAGTTGTTGTACAACATAAGATATACTGTTATGTACTCTTATACTATGCGTAAATTACAACATTTTGTTGAATTAAATCCAAATATAATAGAGTTCATAAAAGGAAAATAATATTTTACTTAATCGGTGGTTATTATTAAGAAAACGTCAAAATATTTAAAGACACTAAAATATGAAAATTTAATTTAACTTCTTTTGACTGTACTCTAAGAACTCTGTAACATATATTTATAAACACTCCTAAAATAACAATTTCTTCACGTCACCCTATTCAGTAAATATGATATAAACGAATATTTTTTAACTTTACCAAAGTATTATAATACAGTACATTCTTTGTGATGTTTGTAAATATAATTACAGTGCACAAAGTACCTAAATTACTATAATGACTCAAAATTCCGAATAATAATCATCTTTAATTATTATCTTTTGTGATATAATATACGTATAATATTATATAATGTTTAAGTTTATAACTTTGTTTAATTAAGTTATTATAGCAATATTATTATAATGCAATATAATTGTTTTTTTTCATTTCACATTCAAAATATTTCCATATCATATAAAATGGTACTTCAAACGATACCGTAGCTTCTAAATTTAATTTTTATTTGAATTATTAAATTTTATAAATAAGTTATTTTTTTTTAAATTTAGAACCATAGGTCACCACCTAAGCAGCTATGATTTTTCTGATATATTATTCTGAAAATAATTTTATACTAAGTCTTATTGATAAGTTGAAATATTTCTTAAAATATAATAATTAACTGTTTATAGAAAAAAAAAAAAAAAAATTAAATATTTTCACTACTTCATTTTATTATCTACTAATATATTTATAATAATCGAATAAAATATTTATTTCCATGTTATGCATATTACAATTTAATAGTTGCATGTTGTACTTTTTAAATGTAATATTTTAACCTTATAATAACCTTATAATACATAATAAAACATATAAATTACGACGAAGAAACATAATTGTATGTTAATTTTAAACCAAAAATTAAGCAATTTTATATCGTCCGTCATTCCTGGTCAGTGACCTTTCGGCTTTCACCCAGACATAATGTTTTTTAACCAACGTGTTCCTTTATCCACAATGAAACTAGAAGACATGTTAGGTACAAATTTTGAATACGAAATAAACAATTTTTTGATTTCTCCGCAATATTGTTTTCTGTGTTTATGTTCCCAAACATATATAGTATTTATACGTATGTTACACTTGATCTTTGCATGGCAAACCAGTTGTTACAACCATAATTATTTTACTTGTTTATAATATTTTTGATATGTTAAGATTTATGATGAAGAGATACATAGGCGTATTTAGAAATTTATAAAGTAGGGGGGGGAGTTCAAATTTCTTTTTAGAAGGTTTCATGAAGTCGAAATCTCCCCTTTTCCTTTTATAATATAAAAAAATAAATTGAAAAAAAATGAAAATAAACATATTTTGATCCGTATTAATTATAATGCAAAATCTAAAACAGGTGGCAAAATAATATTATTATTAGCAATTTTTTTTTTTTTTTTTTGTCATAGGGGGAAGGTTGGACCTGTCGACTCCCTTCCCCCAATAAATACAACTCTGAGGACATAAATTGTTATATTATCCATCAAAACATAAGAATATGTTTTAATAATAACAAGAAATTATGAATATTAATTTTATTATTTTAAAAATGAAAAACACACTAGTTATGTTAGATGTGTAATATGGTGGTTGGAGCAATGCCATTGATGTTGGTTTTTAATCTTATCATTCTATAAAGTTATCATTTTAACAACTAAAGACTATTTATAAAAACAGGTATTAAATGACTAGGTTATATTATTTCTCATGTGTTAGTTTTCAAGTGCATAATTTTATGTTACGTTAACATTTGATCTGTCAAAACTATTCATTAAAATTAATAACATCAAATTAAATAACATTTATAATGAATTAATTTCAATAACAAACTTATAGATATTAAGAAATAAAACAAATCAACAACAATTATATACTCGAAGTCTAAAAATGTATTTCAAATACAAAAAATCAAATCAAATTTTTCCGAATCGGCGTTTAAATACAAATAGATAGCACTTGATACCACAACTGAATTAAAACTTACAATTAATATAGGTAGAAAAGAAATGTCACTTTGCGTTGCACAAAATAAATACAAATATTTCGTTTTTAAATTAAAAACACACATTTCATAATTGAAGGATTCTCAGATTAAAGGACAACATCAAAGTGTAATTTAAATACAGTTAACCGTTGTTTTCCTTTGTAGAACGTTATCTGTTTATGCTATACACAAAATCACATAACTATAAAGGTAGATTTAATGATTTAAATATTTATTTGTTGAGCGCTAATAAGATTCGTTTATAATAGTGTAAATACAAAGCTGTTCCAAACTAGATGTTTAATTTAATTTGTTCAATATGTTATTTCTATTGCGTGAAATTAATTAATAACCAATGAAAATGTATTTATGTTTACAAAACATTGTGTTTGTGAATTCCTAAATTAATACAAATCGTGTACTAAAAAATGCATTAAAAAAAAAAAAAAAAAAACATCAAAATGTCTTTGTTTTACAAAACAATTAGTACACTGAAATCAAAATATAACAACAAATACTTGCTATATACAAATTTTAATGATAGTTAATGTTTAACAATCCTTATCAAAGGTCTGCGCGGAAATGACATACATAGTGTGTATATTTGGACAAGCTACGAATTAATTTTACATTAAAACTAAAGAAAATTGGTGTTTATTATGTAAAATTCAGTACGTGTTATTGAAGTAAAGTTAAATAAAAAATATATTTAAGTGACCTATATATTATTATGATGTAAACCGTAATAAAGTTTTTTAAAGGCCAATGGTCTGTATATATAATTCATATCGATATAGTTACTCAACTTATAAATTCAACATAATATACGTATTATTATAATATTATTTTGCATTTTAATAAAGTCAATTACTTTGATATGTTTGCCAACATGTGTAAATACTAACTACTCGTTTACTCATGTACGACGTACGTACATTGTATGTATATATAAACTACATTATATATCTACGGACAAGGTCAGATTGTTGGAAGAAACATTTATATAATTCTGTGTCCGTCCGTTGTATCTGGTATCTTAACCACAACAGATTGTCCGTTGAATGTAAATTGATAATAAATTTAGTTTTTAGTTACAAATGATTCATGGTCCTGAACAAGCGTTATTAATATAAAAGTACGTGCTCTGTAAGAAAAAAAAAACTTTAAATTTAATGCGACATCAATCTTGCAGTTAAACTTATTATCAGGAGCGCCATTTCAGTATTTTTCCAGAAGGAACAAAAATTGAAGTAGGTCAAGTTTTACGCCGATCAGGTCAATTTTGTTTATATTAAAATTATATAATAGTAACTGACAACTTCATTTGCGATACATTTTTTAGGAATGTACAAAGTTTTTTAGTTATACATTTATCATTATTCACTGCTATACAAACAACAAGGATACAAAATATAAACGATAAAATGGTACTAACATAAGTTAAAGTACAATAAGTCCATGTTATTATAGATTATGAATGTGGCATTTGCATATTACGTACCGACGCGTTAAAATACGTAAAAAAATAAAAGAGTCGTGGCCCATCCTGATCCCTCCAATTGGCGCCCCAATTGTGCTTATTATATATATATTAGATATTAGTTATATTCGTTTAGGTAAATTTATAATTGTTCATTTATGATGTTGTATATTTAATGTTATTTTAATTTGATTACTAAAATACAGCAGCACATATTTAATTAATAGAATCAAGTAGATTTTAAAAAGGTAATTACCTAATTAGTCTATCGATAACAAAATTAATATATTGCATAATAATTATATTATTATTTAACTAAACTAAATAACTCTGATTAATTTTAAAACTCATTTGTAGCATGGTTAAATTGTAAAATATTTTTATTACCAAAATAATTAATTTGAAAATCTAAGCCATATTATTTGAGAAAGTCGGCAATTTTTAAAATTACTTAAAGTTTATTACTACTATAATATATTCAAAGAGTAAAAGAAAAACGCAGCTGTTGAGCTTCCTAGAATCCAATGTTACAACTATAAAATATTAAACTTAAAAGTAAAATAAATTTATATGTACAGCATTTATATTATTGGTATTTTTTTATTTTTATTTAGTTCAAATAATTAAAAATCAAATAAGTCGTATATTAATTGAAAAATTGTTTCATTGTTTTTTAAATCAGTCTATAACATAAGTTCTTGTAATTTTAATTATAATCTATAATTACACAAAAAAAATATCAATAGATACACTAATTTATTTAAATATGTGTTAATTAATTATTTGTTAGAAAATGTTAAAATTATATTTATTTTAAAGTAACTTATATCAAGTATAATTTCACTTTATAGTAGATATAATAATATTTTTTAATATTTCATTCATTATAATTTAAATTATTATATAAATACTATTTTTATTAATTAACAAATAAGAAATACTAAGCGAAAATTTATTTCTCATCAACCAAATCCAGTAGAAAACGTATCAAAAGAACTATTAGGGTCAAGTATTGTATTGCAAATCGGTTTTCGAGTTTCTATTCTAATGTTCATCGATGAAAATAAAAATCTCGTTTCAGATATTCCAAACGAGTATTAATATTATGATAATAATAATAATAATAAAAAAATATTTCATATTCATCTATTAAAAATCATCCAGACTGTAATATATAACCATAATCCTATTGTGATCGTTTTTATTTCATTGATATTGAGAATTAAATAGTATTTAAAATCTTAATAATAAAATGTATAAATTACTTTAGAGTAAATCAGAAAGACTTAACAACAAGATTCCAAGAATAATTAATGATTAAATGCAAAATAATGTATTGTAATTAAGGTTTTGATATGGTAGATAGATCTTTGAACGAAAAATTATAAAAAGTTCAAATACTAAGTATAAAATAACAAAATATTGTAAATGTTTGAGAATTATAAAGTCTTGTGTTTTATCTACGAAAAATAATCAAAACAGATAAAAACACGGTGCATTGTAGATATGTTATCGTTTTTTTTACGTCAAAATATGTTTGTACAGAAACTACCTTTCACCATTTGATTATGAAAATAAATTGAAAAGTACATAGAAAATCAACATTTTTAAATACAATTTGTTGTAGATTTAAAAATATCTCAATGTATATACGTTCTTCGATACGTAACTCTAAAATTTATACAAATATAGAATTAAATCAATCACTCTGTAAAACAAATATATCAATACATATACATTCTTTATTTCATATAGAATCTAATTTTAGAAAAATCTATGCGAAGAAAAAAATAATATAAATTAAACTGAAAATAGTTCAACAATTTTATTTGAACATATAAAATAGTTATTACTTTTACATAAATTAAAGACCCTAAATTCCACTACTGCATTCTTGTATGATAAAATTGAAAATTCTTGATTCTTCCTTCATCAAGAAATTTATCTAATTAAGCTCTCCGAAAAAAAACAATTTTTCTATATGTTCAATTAATTATTTACAGTTTTTATTTTTAAATAATTAAGAAAAGTAAATGGTACATTTATATGAATTAAAATTAAAACTAAGTAGCTTAGAAAGAACATCAAAAGGTTAATATTCGTAAATTCACAATAGAGCTTTGTTTTAAGAACAAGTTCATATTTATTACACAGAATATGTAGAATAATTAAAAATAAATAAAAATAATATAATAATTTATTATATATGTTAATAATTAAATGAAACAACAAAATGATTTTATACATTTTTTAAAAAAGTTTGAATCAATTAAATATGTTTATAAGAGTTTTCATGATATCCATACAATTTGATTACCGTGTTGGTATTGATTTCTCAAATTTACTCACAATGATATAGCAAAATGAAATTGCATTCCAGAAAGCACTTTTTTTTGTAATAAACTCGTATTTGTATGTAACAGATGATGTATATCGCAAATCAAAACCATGTATTTCAATCTATTTTTTTATAATATAATATTAAGATATATATCGAATGTAACAATAGACTTCCACAGAAAACATAATATACTGATATTTTCTTTCGTGAACTCAATATAACTATAGAAAAATGTATATTAAAAGTTAAATAGATCTCTTCAGAAAATTAATAACTTTAACTACGAATATATTACTAAACTTTTTTAGTAAATGTATTTTTTTAAATAATCAAATACTTCGAGACGTTTAAATAGCATATAAATAATGTATTCCAAAAATATATTATCTAACTAAGGAGTTACTGATGAATTGAGTTTACATGATAAGAGTTTTTAATTAATTATTGTGATATTTACAAACACTTATTTTTATACTAAATAAGTGATCCGTACAATAAACATAGTATATACTTAGAAATAAATAGACAAAGAGTTTAAGTAAAACTAAAAATAATGGAAAAATTGTGAAATTTACGGCACACAGAATTTAATGACATTAATTTAAATTATTTGGTTTAAATCAAAAATATAATTTTCATTTTGTTTATTTGACTTTTTATAAATATTATATTTTACAGATGTGATTTAATTTGCAATATTATATTTGACTTTTTGTTTAATTAAATAGGAAAATATTAAAATGATGAATGTAGTTAATGTTTGTTAGGATTTTTCATTTTAATTTCAGTGATTCGATAATAGAATACAAGTTACTTATAATGTTATTTCATTTACTATAATATATCGTAAATATCTATTTGAGCACATTTAAAATTATAAAAGTTTTAATTAAAAAAGATAGTAGATATTATAAAATATATTAACGGTTATATTAATTGAAATCGTAAAACGTATAAAAACCTTCCTCGAAAAAAAAATTAAATTAAACTGGACACTTTGTTCTAGAAAATGACCTGACAATTTTAAATCCTATAGCGATTAATGCGAGTATCAGCATAATTAATTCACAAACACTATCGCTGATTTTAATGTATATAAAACTCACTAACATTTTGTTATTTGTATATGTAAAGACGTAAAGCAGGTAACTATAAACAAGTGACCAGAGTTAATTAATAAACACAGTGTATTCAAAAAGTTTAATTGTACATTTTAAATTTGTTGAACCCAATGTACACTTCACTATCACAACACCTATTAACACCGTATGTTGCAACGAATTGACATAGTAGGATTACTACAGACGTACAGAGGTAGATAAGTTCAAAACTATCTTCATCAACAATCTAACACGTAAATTACGACCATTGAGCTAGTTTTAGGGACGTTGACTTACTGTCGACCTAACGTAACCCGAACCAATGTCCCAATGTAGTTTTTATATTTTTATCAGACTATATTACCAGTTATTATATCAAAGGATAAATGAAACAATTTATTTTTAATTCTTAATCAAACAATTAAGATGAATAATAATCGCAAAAACGTTCATTGTACAAATTATCATTGACGGTTATCAAAGAAAAATTGTATTTATTTTTAATTAATATTACAAACAATAATATGTGTTTCCAATACTGTGGTGCAAGTAAATACATTTATTAAATTATAAAAGTTGAAAAATTTTAAAACATAAAGAAAATACAATCGAAACGTAAATAGATAGCTAATAATTATAATAATATGTTAATTATCTTATTTTTACAATGTAAATATAATTATTATTTATTTTTAACTAACGAAATTATTACGATTCATTAAATAAAACGTCAATGATATATAATATACCTAACATATTTTGCTTTAATAATCAATTCAGTGAAATTAAAGGTTTTTTATTAAAAAGTATATATTAGTCCAAAATTCAATTTAAACACACTATGGTTAGTCATCAATATTAATTAACAATTATCAGTGATATTATAACATGATTAGTCTTATTGAATAATATTAAGTGACATTTTCTTTATGCCCGTTAAAACAATTTTGGACACTTCGAAATGTTATGACCAAAGTTTATATGTTACAGTCTCTTGGATGACCTAGTTTATTTATCATTTCAAGAAAGGTTCTTCAGAAATATCTATAATGACAATTTACGATATTTCAGTTAATCGGAGAGTGATAAGTGGTTAATGTAAAATAACGATTAACCAAATTAATTCTGAAAATCTGATCCAGTTATAAGTTTACCTTTAAAAAAAAAAATATTTCAACACATGGCGTGTTGAACACTTATGTCTAATTATAATAATTTAATTTACTATTATTTTCTCATATATAAATGTGAAATAATAACGAGAAAGCGTAAAATATTATTATTTAGTCGGAATCCCATTTTATTTAAACTCTTAGATCAAAACGATATCTATGAAAATCATGAGTATTAGGTTAGTAAAATATGCTGTGAATATTTAATCATTTTACTTGAAACTAAAATGTTAATTTTAGTAATAATTTGAGACATTTTAGACAACGTTCAAATTTATAAATATTATTAATAACTTAATTTATTCATTAATCATAAGAAATTTAATTACCTAGATCAATAAGGAAAATAAAAATTATTCAGATAGTAAATTTTATTATAAATTAGATTATTTTGGCAAAATTATTTTATTTCCACATAAGATCAATTAAACACTAGAAAATGTTCATAATTAATGTAGGTAAAATGTAATTACTAAAATATATACATAATGCGAATCTGTTCTAATTTATAAATATAGATGACTAGTAAATACTCATGTCTTATTTATATAATAAATAATTAATACTACAATATAATAAGACAATAATCGTTTATATAAATAGGTACAAGGAAGTAGTAAAATGCACAATCTTAGAATTTAACAATAATCATAAGAGCTTAAGATATATTTCTGATTTACCTCTTAAAAAACAGGTCTTATCATATTATTATTATTAATAATTTTATATCATTTATGATAAAAACTTCAAATAATAATTAATATTAAAATTCCATTATATAAATTCAGAAACAATATAGTATATAGACAAATAATAGAAACTCTTATTATTGAAAAACAAAAAAACGAAACCATAGATTGAAATGTTTATTCTATATAGGACACATTATTTATTGTGAAATTGAAATTGAAAAAAAACGATTCTGCCTAAAGTTCGGTGTAATTTTAATCATTCAAAATATAATAATGAATATATAAAAAGGTCAACATCAAATTGGTATTTCAAATAGACAATAAATTATACAATTTAATATGTGCGTACTAATAAATGAAATTTATAAAAAATTACACAAATCCATGATTCCTTTAAAATTAATATTTATGACACGTAAAATCAAATTAGGTATGATTATCAGAAATAATAAATAATTTTAATTATATTTGACATTAGAATAAAAGTCGATCATAATAAAATCTGACTGTTATTATTAATCGATTATTTTGATTCAAAACATGAATTTAAAATTAATTATATAATATTAAAAAAATTGTAAAAAATATTTATTTAACAACAATTAAGCAATAAGAAATATTTTCAAATAATCATCATGTTACGTATGTCATCAATTGATATAAATAATTGTTGAAACTTTAATATAATTTTTTTTTTTTGATTTGTTGTTTTTTAATATAGTAAAAAATACAATATTCTAAGTATTCATCATTCTAGTGAAGACCCTCGACAAAGAAATATTCCAAATTATAATTTTAAAATTATATCTTTTCTATCTTAACTATCCTATTTAATTATTATTATTATTATTAATTAGTTAGTATTTACTATTTATTTATTTAATATTGTTTAATATCAGAAATCTAGTTCCATAGTCAATAAACATACATTATAGTACCTACTCCTAAAGTTTTCGCTGAACTATTAACTATATAGTATAAAAACTCAATTTTGTTAAAACTAAATTTACTTATATCGTCTTTATTATTAGGAATAACTAACGAATACTACGAAAATCGTATAATTATTCTCTTTAATTCTAATATCTAATTAATATATTCATAAATAAAAATAAAAAAACAAAATTAAATTAAACAACATACATTTCGGCAAAACTTAAATCAATGATGCTTATCTTATATTGAATTCAAAAATAAGTGTTTTATTAAACTATACTTTCGTATACATCGTAACTATACTATAATTTACATGTTTGCGTGTAATATAATTATTTTGTTAAGATAACGTCAAAAATATCAATCATCGTATGAAAAAAAAAATACGTAAATAAGTGTGCTATGTTAAAAGAACAAGAAACGTATGATTTAATAGCACCTTACACGGCAAACACGAAAATACGAATAGGTCTTTAAAACGTAAATAACAAAAGTCAACTTTGAAAACTCGTACTTATACAGTGTCACAACGTTAAGTCGAAACGTATTATTATTATCAAGATATTATGTAAATATATATTCGCGTGTTTCGATACGTAATGAAAATCGGTAATCGATGTGCATAAATAAACATCTAAGTTAAAAGCGTATCGTGTTTTGTTTAAAATGTGTTTCCTACTAATCACCATATAATTAATGTGTTGTGTACACTTCTAAAGCTGCGTCCATACCTGACAAACATTTAGACAAACGTTTGTCGAACATCAGAAATACCTAACAAACGTTTGTTTGATATTAATGTGTTTCCAAACATATTTGTGTTAATAGTCCAAACAAAATGTATATATAGTGTATATATTTGTATTCCGATGTATATATAAATAACGTTATAAAGTAATTACATTAATTTTAAATGATATATAAAAATACACAGAGCTACAAAGTGATCTTTATAGTATTGGAAAATTGTTACATATTGATACGTATAAAGTTATAAATAATAATCACATTTAAAAAATAAAAATTGAACCGTCTTTTTCTTCTTCGCCTTACCTCTCAACTACACGGATCAGCAACCCTATATTCATATCACCCTCAATTCCATTTATCTATCTTTCATTGGTCTTCTTCTCCCTTCCTATCTTTCACATAAACATCTCGGACTATTTCCTCTCATTTCTTCCATAATTGATACGACTCCTATATTTCCCTTTAATTTCTTAATTCTACCCGTTCTGATTACTCCACAAATACATCTATGAATTCTCATCTCCGCCACACTTATTCTCTGTTTAAAATTTTGTCCAATTCGGTAACACTCTGATTCATACAACATTGTTGGCCTCACTTGCCACTACTACATTTCAATATTATCAGCATCTTCTTACCATACAAAACACCCGATGCTTCCCTTCACTTCATCCATCAACAGTTTATCCTATTTTTCACATCCTCCTCAGAACTACCATTCATTATCACCACCAATCCTAAGTACTTGGACCTATTAGTCTCTCAAACTAGAACATTATTAATCTTCATTGACATGCTTTGTCTTGATTATTCAAATGCATATACCATTAACTCAAATTTACTACATAAAAAAGGTTTCACCCCTATAGGCTTTTCAACGCTTAAATTTGTCTTTCCCACACCTTTTATTATTTTCTATTATTATTATTATTTTTAATGTGATGGTGAATAATTAACGCAACGGAACTAAAGTAACACGCAACTTTCAACAAAAAATCTATTAGGAAACATAGAGCGAACAAATAAACTATGAACTAACTTTTGTTACCTTGACAAAATATTTGTCAAACAATGTTTCTCCAGATGTTTGTTAGGTGTGGACGCTGTTTAATAAATAGGTCTATGTACGAATAAAAGATGATTCAATTAATGTATTATCCCTTAGGAAAATATATAGAAATTTCGTCTCATTTATTTAAAAATAATTATAAATAAAGCTATATAGATTACAAACTATTATATTGTAAATGTTTAAAATATCCCTAAGTTATGCGTTACGTTAGGTTCATAATATGATAGGAAAAGTTAAATGTACTAAATTACTTAGTCAAATAAAATTTTGATGTACGTATATATAATGTATGTGTATTAGATGTACGTAAAAGTTTTGTTTAAATATTGAGTTTGTAGCTCCCCCCCCAGAAAATTTGTATCAGTAATTTACAGATCATTTTGTATCAGTCATATTCCACCTATACTTGTAAGAATAATACAATACTTACAAATAAAAAATTGATTTGTTGTTGAAAAAATAATTTAAATTTAAAGAAAAATCATTATGGAAGACGTTCATATATATTGTTATACATTTTTTTTACGAATAAGAAGCTTGGTGTTGAAAGTAAAATATTATACTCTTACAAAAACGTTGGGAAAACTTGAAAAATATATTTTTTTACTCGCATTTCGAATGCCGGTGAAAATAAAATGAAATGTTTAAAACGTGACACTATTTCAATTACAAAACAATACCCCGTTGTGTCCTCCGAGTATACGCGCCAATTATATACGTACAACCGCAATGTCATTTCGAATAGCGTATATATATATTATGTCTGTTTTTCTTGGTGCTAATCTTTTACCAAAAAAAAAAAAAAAACACTTGGCACGTGTTCACATGTTTTTAGTTTTGTGCATTGATAAAACGTAAAACTACAAAAAATATTACAACACCGGAAAAGTGTTTTTTGATGATTACATTTGTAAAATGTACGGTTGTTCGCAGACAATATAAATACGTACAAGAAGACATAAATACTCGAATTTGTTAGACGCTATTACATATTATGTTTTGTTTATCTATTATTATATCAGAATAGAACAAATAAATAGGTATAAATTCGTGTGAAATTTGTTAACTGGAAAAACACAAAATAATTTTCCAATCCGCCAAATTTGTAATACATTTTTTTAATTATACAAGTTCAAAAACAATAAAAATACATTATGTTTTTCTAACATCGCAAAAACAGTAAAATTTTTAACTTTCTTTATCGTTAATTCTAAGAATATAATAATATGTCTTATGAACTAAGAAGAAGAAAAAAATGTTTTTTTAAAGTTTTATTAGGTCATTGTTATTTATGGTAATAAAACGATAACATTCTTAGTTAGAAAATAACTAAAATCTATTGTTAATTATAAAAATTGTGATATACGTATTATTGGTTCGAAATAGGTAGATAAGATCAATAACCTAACTTAGTTGCTATATTTTCCGTTTTAACGATAAAAAAATACAATACTAACTAATAAATATTAATAAAATAACAAATCCCGAGCTTGCGAGGGAAAATCTGAAAATATATCTTTTTCATAAATATGTCACGAAAATAGAGTATTATTATTTAGTAGTTCGTGAAACTAAAGTAGCGAACATTCGTGTGACCCGGACTCCCGGTATACGAATAAGGGTTAACACCATAGAGTGTAATGTACTATAATTAAACGATAAAACAATTAAAACTCCGAAAGTACATTTTTATTACTTACACCATTGACGATAATACTTAGAATCAATCCAGGGTTAATAAAATCTACTTATGTTTTTTTGGTTTAACATTTCTAACCTAAAAACGTTCATTACAGTGAGTAGAACTATTATCACGCGAAAATTTGTCAATAATACGATTACCATATGAACAAACGGGGATTTGCGTATAATAATAATAATAATAATATATATATATATGTTATCAGAAGTAATAGCAATCGTACGGTGTCTTAAAAAACATTTGTTTTGAATTACACAAATCGTAAACAATAAATAATTGAAATTAACTAGGTTATAACCATATTGACCTGATTTAACCTAACCTAGCCAAGACTTTGACTTACTTAACGAAACAATTGTTTGTTTATAAAATAATTACTACCAAGGTTGCAATTACGAATAGTTTAAGTATAGTCATAGTATAGAAATCCATAAACGTTAAAACATATAGGTTAAATAAATCTCATCGATTATATTATAATTCGGAAATATCTTTAAAACAATAATATTATTTAGTAACCGGGGTAACGAAAAAAAAAAAAAAAAAAAATCGAAAATCAATATCTATATTTCATAATATATTCTCAACCACGCGTCAATTGAATACACTTTTTTTTTAACACGTACTGATCAGAATTTCGTGTTACAAAATTGATGAAGATTGAAGAATATACGTTTCCTGATTTAATTTTCATTATTTTTTTAACATAGTATTCCGATAAACCTTATACAATAATACTAGTTTTTGAGCGTAAATCAAAAAAATTAAATTAAATTATTATTTCTACGCGGTCGTTGCCGTTCGGAGCCGGACGAGCGTTTGGCTTGGGCTGCACACGTGGCTGCCCTTCGCTCCGGAACGGGAAGAGAAAATAATTCGCATCACCCGCGGAATGAATGAACCGACGATGGGTGGTCGAGGTTAGGTTAGTAGGGAAAATTTGCACAGAGGGCTTTGTCAGAATTTGACGATCCTGTGGCACAAAGAACGTACCCATGTATGTGTGTTTGAACGTATTAATTATGAATTCATCATTTCCCACAGATATTCTGCCAAATAATTTCTGCGCAAATACAATCGACCTCGATAATTCGAAGTTTGACTGTTGGAAAACCACAAATTGTCGAGTGTTATAAAAAACATATAATTAATATACTTCAAATTATATTACATAAAACACAACAACAACACTGTACATACCTACAAGGAATTTTTTTTTTTATTTAATAAGAAAATATTGAATAATCACGTGAAACTTACATAGAATCAACGAGAATTTGGTATAGAAGGAACTTCAAAACTGTGTTGGCGTTTGTTCCATTCTAGATTTTACTTCGAATTATTCAATGCACCTAAATACATTGTTTTCCTTCGAATTATTTTGAGTGACTAAATATTTACTTCGAATTATCAATAGATTTATTAAAGGTTTTAATTATCAAAAGTTAGTTGTTATTTACTTGCATGTGTTTGACTTGCAACTCATCCGAACTTTCGATTACATATACTTATGCGTATCGAGAAATTAAGAAACAGCTAGTATATTTTTAATATATTTCGTTAATAATTACCAATAATCGTTAAATATGAAACAATAATAAATAATGTTCGTTTATAATAAATTATAATAGATATTAATTTTGATCATAAATCTAAGGTTTAAGTGTAATAACTACGTGTTCTCCTTGTCATGAATTCATGCACTCTGTAGACGTTAACTAATTGTTTTAGTATATTAAAATTAATTGTCATTTATTAAATATGTTTTTCTAATTACATTGTTATTATTCTCCCGTTGACATTTTATGGTATAATCTCGTATTACACATATATTCACATTTTAACTATAAAAAATAAATAATATAATATAAACGAATCGTCAATTCGTGTATTTATAGCTTGTTCTTAATAAGTATACTTATTTCAAAAGTCGATATTATGTTATTATAAATAATTACCAAACTATATTTTGTATTGAAAATAACTATAATAATCTGTTGAATTCATTATTTTCATATTACTGATTGTACTTATCTTCTGGTACAAGGTTAGGTTAGGTTAGGTAACCTAACCTAACCTCACCAAACAAAAAATGAAAAATAAATATAAATACTTCATATCGTACGACAGTACCTAATTATTAATAAATAATGACGTAGAGCTAAGAAAAAACATTTAAATGAATTCTACATAAATTCATTGAAAATTGAATTTTTTTAATAATTTATTATATTTAGAAAATGTTATATATATATAAATAATATTGTTTGTTAGGCCTTAGGCTCATCGTACAAATTACGTAACAATCATAATAGACATATTCATTCATCATTCTTCTTTTCTGACACAACAATAATTGAAGCAATAACCACTTCAAACAAGAAAAGCTTTTACTACTCCAAATATTAAAGAAACCATAATGTTCGATTTCAATATCGTCATTGTTTGGGTGGTGGAATGAAAACGCATTATTTTTTGAACACCAATGTAAATATATTTTATGTGAATTTGATGGTTTATATTTTTTATACAATTTAATATCAATACTTAGTTAGATTTGAATCAACAATGAATGTTTATATAAGAAAACCATTCGTTTTAATAAATACCTCTCTGTAAACTAACTTTATTATTTATTTAGATTATTTTCCAAATATTTTTAAACCGAATGTCTTATGCATATCTATATGTTAAACACAGAGATTGGGTTATAACGTATATTTATAAATCAATAGGATTTCATATAAAAGTATGTTAAAAACGTAAAAAAAATTAGAAAAATATAATAAATATCTTTTAAACTACTTCAATTTAATGTATGCATAAGATCAAAATCAATAAAATAGAACAAAATACTAATATGAAATTCAATTATGTGTTTGTGAATAAAATAGTTAATAAAAAAAAACGGGGAGGTCGATTCTGGACATTACTGCTTCATCCCTTCGGTCCTCTGAGAAATAATTTAATTATTTATTATAATAAATTATGGTGCAATAATATTGCATTTAAAAATATAATTCTAAGCGAAGCTCAGTTAGTCAGATATTATACAATATATTATACTGATAATCTGTTCCAAAATTTTAGCACGTATGTAAACTACCTATCAGAATGCTAAAAAATAAGTACAAGTCTCTACGTTCAAAATTACATTAGTTATCATGAAAAATCTAAAATCAATTTGGTCAAAATTACGATTTACGTGACTTTTGCCGCTTTTCGTTATTTTTTGGTAGTTTTTCTTTTCGAGGAAAACCTTTGAGAATTTCCAAAAATGAGCTAAATAAAGTACCAACTAAATGTAATTGCAACCGAATGCATATTCTATTTGTAGTAAGAGGACCATTTTTTTCTACCCGAAAAAGTGTCTTCAGACATAAAAAATATAAAAATAATGATAAAACATCATTGTAAAACCAATATATTCTTCGCTTCACTTAAAATCTAAAATCTAAATTAATCTTTTATGAATATACAAATTCAATAAATTTTTTTATTCTTATTATTGATTAATTAATCAATGTTCTTATTATATTATCCTAACCTTACCTAACATATACCTTATCATTTAGTGATTCTTTTTCAAGAATAAAAAAAAAAAAAACACTTTCCATTTTTATAAATACGAATATAATGAAATAATACCAGTTACAATTATAAAGTCAATATTTTAGCGTTTTAATAAATAAAACGAATGTACATAATTAAATATAAATTATTTTTATTTTTTAATTTTAATCAAATTTATGGGTAGGATAAAAAAAAGAAATAAATAAAATCGAATGCCAATATTTTTTCAATTAATATTATATTTGAATTATGATAGGAATTATTTCCAATAATAACTTGAATAACAATTGTAATTTTTTATTCAGTATAATATTCTTTATTAAATTGTATTATAATTAACTCAATACATTTTAGTTTGAAATATATATTTTAAATTATTTTATTGGAAATTACATAATATACTTAAAGTCAAAGAATAATTTAATAAATGTTTTAAATAAATGTTATACAAAAATACTGCATATTTATTATCAGAAATGTATACGTATATGTATATATTAAACGCCAAATTGGCAATTTAAATAGTAAAAAAAAATTTAGTACAATGTTATTTTTTAAAACCCAATTTTAAACATAATTTACCAATAAACATTAATTTAAATAAGTTACTAATATTATAGGTATTGTTTAAGAACATGCCATGAATGAAGAATTATGACTATAGAAGGTGATGTTATATACAAAATAAATATTATTCTTTTAAATAACATACCTTTATTATAAAAAAGTTGTTTTTATTAAACATTGTATAATTTAGAAATTATATCCTGTAAACTGTTATATATATATATATCTAAAATGTAAACAACAAAAATAATTTTCTTAAATTAGATTATACTTGATTGAAAATCATTTTAATTTCAAAAATATCATCACTGTTTTAAATAAACTTTATATAACATTTAACTACGCGTATAAAATATAGTTTAACTGCCAATTTAATTTCTATTTTATATAATTTCATAATAATATAATATAATATTGTCATATTATGTACCTACAGTATAATTTTATGATCGATAATAGTTTGTATTTGCAATAATTGTCAAAAACATTTCAATTTGTCTTAAAACTCCCTAATGTCCTTACGTGTTTATTAAAACCAAAAAAATCTAATTATATTGAAATAACATTAATTGAAATATAACTCAAAACAATAAAATATAATCTTCACTGTATAGTATTTAACCATATAAAATTTGTTTTTATATTATATTAATGAATTTGAATGCATGATTTATATTAATTTCCTGAAAAAACGTACTCCTTCCCTACTGACCCAATTATAAAGATATTATTGCTTGATCTGATTAATTATGTATGTATATTCATATAAATAAATTTATCTTTGTATTTTATTTATATCGCTTTTTTAAAAACCTTTCAATGGCATGCATTTATTTTGCTTTGTTTGCTTTTACATTATATTGTTGAATTTTTAACGACCTTTCAATTTATAAACGACTAAGCTTTCGTCAAGGTCACTATAATCCGTTTTGTTTTTTTCAACTATAATAATATATGCATATCAGTCACGTCAGTTTACTGAAAATAAAGTATTTTTGTATTATTGATCTAAAATATTAGAGAATATTAATAAAGGTTTCATTAGCTAAGAATTTTATATTAATTTTTTAAATATTAACTTATTCCGAATTTCTATTCGTAATCAAGGGTAATAACCAAAGTTTTTATTACAGAAATAGTGGAAATTAAATGTGTTTTCAATGATATAATCATTATTATTATTCTGCATGTTAATATTTGATAACAAATTATATTTAAATCTTAAATTTTAAATTACTACTAGATTAAAAAAACAATACACATATTTCTAAGTGAAAACGCCGAAAAATTATATTTCATTATATCATTGTATTTTATTTCTGAAATCAATTGGGTATTTAAGAAATTTATTGATCTGTTTCACGATCTATTTTTATGATATAATGATAATTTTTTTTTACACTTATCACCTTACAGAAAATTCCATTTAATATCGACAGCTTGACTATTCAACTGGCTTAAGAGATGCTAAACCCATAACTCATTTTTTTAAATGTATCTAACTAATTTTAAAATGTACGTGATTGAGACAATAAACGCGTGAGTAGCGTCCTTTTAAGAGACTAAGAAAGATTAGCAATTTTTGTGATAACTCAATGATAACGAAATTGATAAAATGATAACAAGGAAAATAGCGGTTTTTATAGCACAATAACGGTTAAGATAACATTATTATTTTTAAATGAACAAATCTGCCGACTATACGATATCATCGAGCTACATTAAACGTCTATAATGGTTCGCACACATTCTTGTTAGGTACGCACAAAGGCTCGGAGAGGGATTACTTTTCACCGTATTTCTCGACTAAGTACGTAAATTTTCAAACTAGTAAAACGTTATTAAAAAACACGTCATTATGGCTTTAAGCGCACTTCCAAAGCGTTTGTTTATGACGTTTTCTAATGGAGTGATCTAATCATTTTGAAAATCTCGTTATTTTATTGCAACTACCCCGGCCATGCATCCAGAATTTTTTTTAGGGGGCAAGTTGATAAAAATCTATATACATCACTATATAGCTAAACAAAAAGTAATATATTTGATGTAGCATAAAAACTATTTTAGCATAAAAACTATTTATCACTAAACATATCACTGTATTATATTGATACATCCAACGAAAAAGGTAGTAACTCATTTTTTTTTTTTTTTGAGTTACCATTTTTAACACTGCATTCTGATAAAGGATTTTTTTCTTTATTGACCAAGAAAATGATAGTATTTCTATTTATCCCAAAGAAATAATAAAATAATATTATTAAAAAAATAGAATAAGAAATTAATATTGAATTTTATTTTGCTCCTCCTGAACAATTGACAAAAGAGAGTTACTACCTTTTTCGTTGAATGTATCGATATGTACTAAACAATATAAGTTATAAATATTTATCTCGTACATTATTGGCAAACTAGTCTAAAATAATATCATATTTTATACAAATATCTCTATAAATAGAGATAATAGAGAGAAAATAGCTTTTCAGCTGTTGGTTGAAATTAGGATACAATCAATGTCTTATTACACGAAATTAAAGAAACTTTGGTAGCAAAAGGAGGGCTATCTAAAAGTTATTCTCCATTCACCTCCTCCTAAATTGCCATCGAGCATTTTTTTTAAAACAATGCTAAAATTACCTTCAATATTGGTTCTATTGATAAATTAAAAGTCGGATATTTTTAAATAATTTGTATATAAATTAATATTAATTAGTAAATTTAATTTAAAAATAAATCTACAGGACGTATACATATTAACGATTGTTTACTTATAGTTTTGATAAAGATCAGTTCGTCATAATAAAATTTTAACGTCAAGATAGGTAATTAATAACCTAATGATGCTCGGTTGTAATATAACAAATAAATAAAAGGTCGTAGTCATATTCAATTTAAGATTAAGGGTTTTGTTTTCTAATTATAGTAAATTAAAAACAGAGTACAACATTTCTAAAACAATCGAATTTCGATGAGGGGTAGGGTTGAACCCTTAACTAAATACAGACAAATTTCACTGAAATGTTTAAATATATAAAAACACGAAATAAACAACATTTTATTAAAATCAAATATGAATTTAAATTAAAAGAAACCGTAGTTAATGATTTTGCATTTCTTAATCCAATAAATATATTTGTATGGCCTATCAATGACGTACGGGATGGATTTTTGCAATAAATATTAAAATGACCTCGATTAATGTGAATTAATTTTGACATTGTAGTTTTTTAAGGAGCACATTTACAATTTTGATGAAAGTTTCAAAAATGCAAACTCGTTTAAAATAATGAGTATTAAACTTTCATTTTAACCGCGGTAACTCCATACTGTTTTGTTTACTATGATGAATATCGATTAGTTACTATAATTTGTATTTATAATATATATATATATATATTTCATTAACTATTTAGCTTACGTACACGCGACGTTACAACAAACAAAGTTGTGATAGGTAGTATCAATATCCATACTATTCTGTTGTACTTATATTATTGTAAAACTTTGTCTTGTCTTCTTTGTTTATTGACATACATTTTTAATTTATTTATTAGCAAGTCTGTAATTCTAATATTCCCTCCCCCCCTCTTGATAATTTAACTCAAATACTAATAGATAATTCAACAATAATTTAATTTATTCTGAACGCAATAGATCTCTCTCGTTTAAACTAATGTATGAAAATTTAACACTTGACCAACATTTATATGCGTAACAGGGACGCCATTTCAATATTTATTATGAGGGGAGAGAAAATTGAAGCAGGCCAAGTTTTACGCCGATCGGAATTTATTTGATATTAAAATTATGTTATTCACCGACAACTTGAATGATGAATTTTACAAGAATGTGCACAGTTTTTTAGCTATATATTTGATTAAATACATGATTATTCACTGCTAAACAAACAGCCACAAGGATACAAACGACAAAATGGTGGCGTGGCCTCCCCTCCTCCCCCTCCACAAGTGGCGCCTCGTGCGTAGAGGAGGAATTTGAATTTTTCAAATGGATCCTTTGAAAGATATAAAAAAAAAAAAAAACCCCGGGGAAGTTTTTTTTTTTTTTTTTTTTGTTACCTGTCCAATGCGATGGCGGTTATGGTGCAAGCAGATACCGTGATGTTAGCGCCCTGGGCGGCCGGCACGGTCTTGCACATGATCTGACCCCATGTCCATCGGCGGGACATGAGGGCCCACAGCGTGAACGGTATGCACACCACGCACATGATTATGTCCGCGAACGCCAGGTTGACGATGTAAAGGTTGCGGGGCGACGGCCCTTGGCTGGGCACGTTCTTCTTGCCGCACTGGCGGAACACGACGAAGCACACCAGCCCGTTGGACACGAGCCCGATGACGAATAGCACGCTGTACGCGACCACGATGGCCACCTCCAGATAGAGCACCAGCACTTTGTCCGCGTTCATCTGGTTCTCGAAAATCACGTCCATCGCCTGTTTCACGGTGAAGTTGAACCGGCCGGGCTCGACGTCGTCGAACGGGTAACCGTAAGTGCCGTTCGGCCCGTCGCGGTCGTGCGCACCCGGCCGCCAACCGCCGCCGCCGCCGCCGCCGCCGCCGTTCTTTACCGTGGTCTCGATAAAAGCGGCAATCATCGTTATGAACCCGTTCACCTCGTGCTTGTGGAGCTTGGGCGGGTTGAACATGACGGTGCCGCGAGTTCTACGCCCGTTTACCGTATACGTTTACGTGATCGTCTGTGCCGAATCCTCTGGTGTTCATCGTGCGAATCGTCCCTGAAACCATCAAAATCGCGGTTAGCACCAGTGTGATTAAGTCGAACCAATGTTAAGAATATAATATTGGTGAAATCTATCGCTAATTTATGAGACATCGAGATAAACATCGCTGTTTCTCTGGTAATTATTTTTTTAAACTAAAAACATTTGTCTATATAATACTAATTTTCGTTTCGAACTTTACAAAATCAATGAATTATAGGCAGTGACATGACGAACTTAGAATTTTCTAGAGACAAGTCACAAATTTTCCGATGACCTACTCATTCACCGTACTGTTTTACACTAAAACCATCTTCATAGTATTAAATCAATCGGAAACGTTATTATAATCGTGTTACTTACACAATTATTGTACCAATATAATTGATAACTAATAACCTATAGTAGCGTTTCTCAACTAGGGGGTCACGTAGGTCAAAAATAATAAAACGTCGATTTACAAAATTTACCTTTTTATTTATAAATTTTTATCGAACAATAAAAATACTTAAAATAATAATAATAAAATTAGTCCGATACGGATATACATAAAAAAAAAAAAAGAATAAACATTACAAAATAAATAATTAGTGTAATCGTTGAATTTGTTTTACATTAAAAAACTACTCATCAATAAAACGGGCATTCCACTGTTAATGGTAATTTCCAACGACACGAGACATTTCAAACTTGATAAGTTTAAATTATCATGATTTATATAGACATGGTATTTGTAAATAAATATTTAAAATAGTATATTTCGTTTGGACAGGATATTTTTACTGTTCAAATTTGCACCTAATATAGGTGGTAAGTGGAGGATCTCGAAGTGATTGACCATATTTTATACTTATTTTGGGAGTCGTAACACTAAAAAGATTGAGAAACGATGACCTATAGTAAATTAAATAATAAAATATTTACAAATACAAAAAAAACAAGTACAAAATGTGTACTTACGTCATTTTGGACCTTGAAATCCAAGTCAATCTATATCTATACCTATATCTGTGCCCGCAAAATAGCTCTAAAAAAGCATCATCATCATAATGATGACGTGTAATAAATCTAAGAAAATTAATTTTTGATTCCGAGCTGGAATCACAACCATGTACTTATATTGTATCATAAATATTAGGGATGTCTTTGTATTCTGTAGGTACCTCCTTTTTATATTAAATTTTAATGATATTACTCGTTTGTAATTATCATTGTTATTAGATGTAATCAATATTAAGAATACAAATTTACAGCTGTAGAATTTCCCCTATTTTCTTGGGTATATTACAAATCATCAACTACATTCACGACGATAAGAAATGAATAAAACAATAAAAATTGATTTATTACTTTCAGTGACGACTCACTTAGAGAAAATAAACGTATATAATTTGTGACAAGCAAATTTATTAATCGTATTTTCAAAAGTGCTTCTTTTAACAATTAAAACATGTTTCATAGTAAATTTAACGAAATTTGAATGAATTTAAATTCAAAATCGTATTATTAAGCCTGGTTAATAACTACAAATTTACTACAAAATATATTGTTATTACTGAAAGAACACAAAAATCGTTGAAAAGACATTTTATTTAATACATTTTGTTCGAAGAATTATTATTAATTTGATACAGTTTAATATTGTGTTTTTTTGTCCTAAATATAATATGGAATATAATATAATATAATATAACATAATATAATTATATATATATACAGTAAATAATATTTATTGATTTAAAAATATAGTATTATACTTTATACACCAATATCTAGCATCTTATTATCAATGTCTAAATACAAAATTATGTATAAGTTTTTTGTAAAAATATACGACAATGAATAATTACGTAATAAAAAATACGTAATAATGTATCTATGATATTCGCCTTTACACTGAAATTATTACACGTAGAAAATTTTTTTTTTTTTAATATTAATGCATGATGTATACTTATAACAATTTATTGACAACTACATTTTTTTTTTTTTTAATGAAATACAACAATTTTATATCGTTTATAAGTTATTTATATACACAAAAATATTCATGTTTAAGTATAATATTCATGATAGTATAACATATTTATATATTCAAATTGTATTTTTTTATATCATATTGTCATAATACACTCTCATTCATCCTCACACTTTACATTAATATTTAAATATTCAATTTAATATCTTTGAAAATATAAAATTAAAAACCGAGAATCTTGCTTATTCCGATTTAAAATGATAAAATAATATATAGGTATCAACATAATTTTAATTAATTGAATATCTGAATAATATTAAATTTATTGAATTGTTAATTTAAATTTACCAATCTAATTTACAAATATTACAAAATGTATTACGGATAACGGAAAACAGAATTTCATTTTATATTTTTCAAATAGAAATATTAAAGCGCTACGTCGCCATTAAGAAAATATATAAAAACAACTAAATTTTATAAACCTATAGTATAATCAAGTATAGTCAGAGATATGGTAGTAATTTGTATATTTAATTTTTAAGAAGAAAATGTCATGTGTGAATAATTGTTGTGCCAGATGTATTATAACAATTGAAACATAAGATCTTTGAAACGTTTATCCCCTTGCAATTTTATTATGAATGGCGATGATATTTCAACACTGACATTATATAAATATATACATTATATTTATAAAACTATAACACATAAATGAATTATGTTAAGGTTAAAACACAAAATGTTCGAGAGCAGAACATATTAATATACCGCCTGTTATAACTATATATAAAATGTATACGACACAAATGCATAAAGTTGGTACTAAATATTTAAATATATTAAATTTTTTTTAGTTTAAATAGTTATTATATTATTATAGTTTTCGATAAATGGATAAACCTATAGTTGGATATAACAACATCAAATATTAGACCATAAAATAACGTTGTATTCATTTCACGATAATTTAAAACCTGGAGATACAATTTAATTTAAAACTACTAGAACAGTAGAATGGCTGAAATACGTTGAATTTATCACAATGGTATTTTAACGAAAGGTTAAGAATTTCTGATTTAAAATCATCATGTCTAAAGGCAGCAACATAGGAATAACATGATTAAAATAAATGGCGGAGCATCTCGAGAGCAATGCTCAGTATTACTTTCTTCAAATGTACTTTTTCTTATTTAAAATAAGACTTTCATTATATATATTTACTTTTATATAATTTTTTTTCAGTAATAAATTACAGAAAATATTAAAATAATAAACACGTAAAATAAGTCAATAAATTACCTGTTAGCACTTTAGGCTCATATTTTCTATTGATTATTGACATAATACTTTATAATATCGAGATTTAAATCGTATTCGTATTTTTATAAATTATCTAAACACAGCTATAGTTTCCGGATTGTAATAATATATACTATAATATACCTGAAACTTTCATTAAACAAATAAATAAATTATTAAAAAATATAGTTTTAATTAAACGGGTAATAAACAAACGATGTATCTATATATCTTTTACTAATAATATTAGAAAAATTTAAAAATTGACTATGTAGTATTTGCGACTATAAAATGTATGATAAAATACAATTAATAAAGGAAAATACGTTGGGGATAATAATTATATGCAAAAATTTATTAAATAGTTACATTTGACTCAAATGACAATTCGAATCTTTTTGCCATGGTAAATATCTAAACATTATATAGGTTTTAATCGCATTATTTTATTGCATTTCATCTAAACACTTAAAAGTCGACATTTCCAACCGTGATATAAATTCATTGATAGTCTGACAATTTCTATTTCTTTCAAACTCGTCATATATCAAAAATAAAAATGTCTATATATTGATCTTTAGTTTATGAATACGAATAATTAAACCTTTCATTGAAATACTGATTTTAATATAAAGTTAACGAGGGATGCATTATTATGGACATAATAAGTGGTAGGATGGATACCGTTCCCTAAAAAAATTGGAGGGATTTCATCCCATCTTATCCATCCTCCCCTCCCCACTTCAACCACTGGTTATACTTCAGATTTGGTTTCGACTTTCGGATGGGTATGTAGCGCACGTGTTTGGCACTCGTCGCTCAACTCCTCGGCGCCGCCACAAATCGAAAATTAAATCCCATTTGTTGTGCAAAACCGCCTCGGATAAATAAATTCACAAGAAAAAAAAAACGTTATAAATAAAACATAACTTTAATTTTGTTATTTTTTTCCGTTAAGATAGACGGTGAAAAACCTGTTTGGAACACGATAGTCGGTCGCCACTTGGTGACGCCGATTATTGGCGATTTTATTTGGCCCGGAAATAGATTCCGATTTACGTTCGATAATTTTATTTTCCATATTAATAAATTCCATGGATTTTACGGTCAAGAAATGTATTTTTCATTTATTTTACATTATTTTCGAATTATTTTCATTAAGTTTAAATTCGTTTAATTTGATATTCCGGGTATATTACATTTCGAAAATTTACAATTCTGTAGTTTTTTTTCGGTAAGTTACGGCATATCGTAATTTAGACTTTAGTATAGTAATATTATGTATAGATGGTATGTTTGTTATAATATATGCCAATTACGAAAACTAATTTTCCGACTAGATAACTCGTCGTGGAAATACGATTAAACGCTCTCAATAATGAAATTTGTACCGAACGATAACTACACAACTATAATATATACCAAAGTCAGGTAATGGAATTTCTATTCTATGACCACGTGGACTCAAAGTTAATAAATCAGTTATTAAATTATGTTCAGACACGTAAAACAATTACGTGATATGCGGATAATGTTATCGAAAATGCAAATTCACACTCGGAATTAACAAGACAACGTCACGAGTACGTTTTAAATAAATTTTCGACAAAACTCATAACAAATAATATCTGCACACGTTAACGTACATTGAAATTTCTTTGCAGTAAAAATTTCATTATGATCGTCGAAATTTATCGAAACTACCAAACAATCAGTTGCCACATATTAACTTTACAATGTTCAATGATTTCAATGACTTAAAAATCTATTCTCATTTTATTAAAAAAAAGTAAATTTCAAGTGAAACAACTTCAAACAAAACTCATGTAGAATTTTATTTAGATGAATTTCACGATATCAATCAACTTTAATATATAACAACAAACCGTATTAAATAATCGCATAATCGTATTATTAGAATAGCATAACAGTTACAAATATGAAATATTAAAAACAAAATTTTAGATATTAATTCATATATATTTTATTCTATATCATAAATCTATCGTTTTTTAAATTTAATTTTATAACACTCAATCACCAATCAGCAATTATGATTTAAAAGTGTAAATGAAATTCACGTTTAAAAATAAAATATCGATTAAACACAAATAATAAATATAATGTTTAGTTTTTCAAATAATATAAATATTTTATTTTAATTACGAATGTGAATGCTATTATAACTATTATCATTTATTTTTTTATTTACAATATAAGACAACAATTGAAGAAAATTGATAGGTAATGACAATAAATAATTAAATTAAAGTATTTTCTGTTTGCATAAGGAATAATGTATTATGACAAACAATATTGTCTTTAGTCGCATCCAAACCAAAGCCACATTGTGGAAAACATGAAACTCCTACCTTGTTTCACATTGTTGCTTCACACAAATTTTGTGAAACGTTTCTTCAAAAATTATCAACTTTTATGTGTATGTAAACTTTGTCGGCAACAATGTTTTTATTTTATTTTTATTGCGTTTTTTGTTGAAAATATTTTAGGAGGTTATCAATTATGGTTATTATCACGATATGATCATATAGTAAAATCTGTGTTATTAACTGTTAACCGTAAATTGCCTGTCGGTCTCGGGAGTCAACCGCTATGACTATAGGCTATGACAAACTACAAATTTACTAGTGATGAGCAGTCTTGGTCTTGGTCTTGCAAAGGCGTTGTAGTCTTAGTCTTGCAAAGGCATTGTAGTCTTGGTATTGGTCTTGGTCTTGCACTTCAAGTCTTGGTCTTGTTGCAAGACTCTTGCGTTATTTAAAATTGAAAAATATATATACATCCCTATCCTTGCCGCTAGAAGTTTGTAGAATTTGTTAATTGTTTTAAATATCTCTAAAATATATTGGTATAATATATTTGTGTTTTTCTTATTTGTGTTATTGTTTATACTCATTATAATAAATAATATAATAATTATTTAAACGTTACCGGCAGAATTATGGCAATCAACATGCGTATACAGTATACACAGTATACACAGTATTCACAATATACAATGTGTTAAGTGACAATATTACACGAATAGCACACGAGACACGAAATAAATACGTACAATATAATAATACTCCAAGTACCAACTGTAATTAAATTCTGTTGTTAGTATTATCATTGATTATATATACTATTAAGTATAGTATATATAATAAATGGTATAATATCCAATGGAGTTATCATTCATCAAATCATTTATCATTTATCAATTTATTTACAGCCCTAAATAAATATTATGGTTTATAAATATACTGTATCGCCCGTATCGGTGACTGATGTTATTATTATAATATGTTTTTATACTCACACATCAACATTTATGGCAGCTTAAAATAATTCTATTACGTTTCTATAATTATTACTGTTTGTCACAAAACTGCTTTATAGGGCATATTATATCTAATTATTTCTTATTTAGTTTTCAATAATTCTATAATTCATTATTTGCTCTAACGTCACGGCTCACGTCAAAATATGTAATATTACATTTGTATTAAATTATAACGATTATTTCTTTTAACCTACACTAAATGCGTTTTTCTGGGAAAATTTTTTTTTATAAAAATTATAATAAAAATTGCAAGACTGCAAGACTTTTGTAGTGTGGGTCTTGTTTTGGCGTTGGTCTTGGTCTTGCAAAGCCATTAGGTACCCATACACGAAAGGATTTTTTAACGGATTTGGTCTGACGGATTAAGTCCTGGGTCCTCGATGGATTTGGTCCGTCGGACTAGGTCCTAAGTTGTGCCCACTAACGTTAAAATAAAAGTCCGCTACTTTTCGCGGAGCGAATCCACTAGCGTACTAAGTCCGCTGGTTAGTGGAGGAAATCCGTCGAATTTTGTGCTTAGGACCTAGTCCTCTGGTCTTTCAAGTCATTCTGAAAGATCTGCGGATTTATACGACGGATTATAGCCATTATTATCAGTTATTATTGTTATTGTTATGTTATCTATGAATTTGTGTTAAGTAAATGTTATTTCATACTCATACATATTAAATATATAATTGATCTATAATAATGAATAAACATAATAATAATACGCCTTTAAGAAAAAAAAAATTGATTGCCGCTGCGGGATTGATGGTCGGATACCATTATACCTCAAAAATAAAAATTAGGCGGAAGTGGGTCAAAAGCTGGCTCGCTAGAAAGGACTTGTTTGGTCATATGCCATTATTAAAAGAGTTATCATCATAAATGAAAATTTCTCATCAAAATCCGCCGGACCCGGTCTTTTTAATTAGTTGAGAAGCGAGAGACTTGGTCCGTTGGACTAAATTTGCCAGACTTTCAAATTGCAAGGATTTAATCCTTAGAACACCACACACGGTAGGACTTTTTAGATGATTTAATCCGCCACAGACCAAATCCGTCAAAAAATCCTCTCGTGTATGGGTACCTATTATATTTTTGGTCTTGCTGCAAGACCAAGACAATTTTGATCATCATTGAAATGTACGTTTGTTTCATTTATAATTTTCCTATGTAGGTGACTAGAACGTACTCAAAATTATTTAATTTTTTTTTCGCAAATGCAGAACTTAAAATGATTATGCATTCTGCTATTACATAATTATTTCAAAGACTAATATTTAGAAAATAATGTTTCTTTGGTCTTCCGCACAACATTATTGGAAACAATTAACAAAATATGTTGTCACTCAAATTGCCCACAGTGTTACTTTAGTCTGGACACGGTTTTACGAAACAATCTTAATAATGTCTCCAAAATGATAATATGTATATTTTAGTAAATATTACTTTGGTTAAATACAATCGATATAATACATATTTATTGTGTTAAATATCACATAAAAGTCTTTAAATATCGTGTATTTTTAATACTATGTATTAAATTTCAGATTTAATTTTAATAAAGTTCGTTTAAAATTATACATTTTCAAATAATTTAAACAAAACAGAACAATAAATGACTTTATAAATTAATTATCTAAATAAATAATTATAATTTTTAAGCGATTTTATAAAAATCATAATTTCTAATTGTTTTTAAAAAAATTAATGATACCAAACTAATATATTTTTTTATATTTGATACAAACTTAGAGGCTATAAATAAGAAATGTAATAATTGTGTTTTTATATATTTTTAACTTTTTCAATTTTTACTAAAAATCAAATTTAATACAATTAAAAACAAAAACTACTAATAACAATTCGTAATAATTGTTAATTATCATCAAATAAATACAGGTGCGTTACCTTGGCACCCGCACTTTGAAAATTGTAAAAAAAAATTATCCAGTATCACGTACTTTATTTTTCACATTTTTGTAAGACTAAAAATTAATTTGCACTACATCTCAAAACCCTCAAAATTAATTTTTTAATTTCGGGTGCTGCGGTAACGTTACATAAGCACCTGTAAATGAAAATAATTATGCCACTTAAAAAATTAACCCTATAGTAGATCACCCCTAATGAAATTATCTTTTTCAAAAATGCATCGACTCTTAAAGGTAAATTATCATTTTTGAAAACTCTATTTTTAATTTGATTAAAATTACTTTCTTAATCGCCTCATAATAGGACACACTAAAATTACACACAAACATCTAATGGAAAAAAATGAGACCCCAATATGCCAGACATGCGGAACTCAAACCACTATAAAGCATATCCTAACGGAATGTCTTGCTTATGCGGACCAGAGGCTATAAAATCAACTCCCCCCTTCACTATCCCAGATTCTGGGTCCTGATCCGGTTGAGTTATTAAAAGTACTCCAATTTTTAGAATATGCCAACTTGACTTGCCAGGTCTGAAGTCTACCCATTATTCTACCTTCACTTATACAAATATATATATATACACCGTCCACAATCTTAGTTCTAACCCTGTTATTATTATTATTACTATTACTATTGTTGTTATGTCTCTATTATTATTATTAATATGAAAAATTATCATGTAAAAATATAAAAATGTAAAAATGCTAAACAAATGCCAATGGCCCAGTTGTCGCGGCTTAAATATACAATAAAAAATAAAATTACTTTCTATACGGCTACTAGAAACTAAAGCTTCACCAAAACCAAAGTTTTTTTCATTATACCTCATCAACATGGGTATAATTTCATAGTTTTAATTATATAAGGAAATAAATATCTGTTGAGTTATATATTTCAAAAATATTATTTTTACTGTTTTTCATTTCTGTTGGGGGTGTGACTGCACGATCACGCATAGCCACGAGCCGCCACTGCCTATTATAATATAATAGTTATTTATAATATTCCTTAGTAGGTAAATAAATAAACTTGATAGAAATAATAATACTAATCACAATTATTACTATACAGTTTATAACTCTATTAAAAATGTATTAATTTATAAATACGTAAAATAACGAACAGTTTATATCATTGTAATAAAAGTTACCGCAAAACCCGAAATCAAAAAATGAATTTTGAGCGTTTTGGTATGTAGTATAAAATTTTTAGCTGTATAAAAATTTAATAATGCATAATTTTTTTTAAATTTCTAAAGTGTGGGTGCCAGGGTAACGCACCTAATAAATACTATGAATTACTACTGTTAATATACAAACTATTCGTTTATATTTCTTTTAAGTTTCTGAAGTAAATTCGCAATACGATTTTTAAAAAAATATCTTATTATATAGAAAGATAGTTTATCGAATTCTTGGTAACCTAAAAATAAGTTTTATAAATATTTTTTCATTTATACAACTTGAACAGACAACCCACATGGCTACATTATTTTCTAAGTTTTAAAAATATCTAAGTACCTATGTGATTTTTATGAGCTTACACTAATGATATCATCAAAAACAAATTATTTATTTTTTATTGCAAAAGTACATTTTCTTTATAATCCTTCAATTTTTTTTTTTTTTTTTTTTTTTTTTTATTGTAAGAGCATATTTCTTTTTTGAAATGTTTTGAAATCACAACAAAAAATTTGCAAATAGTTTTACGGCAAATTTTAATTTAAATATTTTATATCCTAGATATGAATTTTAATATTTATTCAAAAATAAGAATTTCTTCACAAAATATAACTTGTAATTTCCTGGTTTTTTTGCGTGATTAACTCCCTTTGTCGGCATACCGACACACCGCTCTATGATATTTATTATCTCTTACTATCTGACTATCACGCACACATTTACGCACGCGCGCTATTTATAGCATTCTACTTCTAACGCACAAACAAAATATATAATATATATATATATATATATATATATATATACTTATAAGTCCGGAAATTTACGATTCTCAAAGCCTCTTCTTCGGAACACATCGGTAATTTATACGTCTCGTCGTCTGTACCAGACTGTGTGCGTATGTAATCCGAAACGGTTAGGCCTTTGAAACAACTGCGAATACTGTTTGGAATTTCTCATAAGCAATAGTAGTTTTATAATATACGTTTCGTACGATGTAGGCCACAATTCACCACCACGCCGCGTCGGTACGGTGCGATTTCCAGAAAAGTAATATATGAAAACGGTTTTACTAATAGAAGATAAGAGTATGCGAATAAAATATATCTCCATAGGATATAAACTGCGGTTTTCTACGATTACGATTTAGTTGGAATGTTGACAATAGGAAAACGTGTTAAAAATACAATTTTCGTCGGTGTGCGATGAAATCATGATGTCAATCGTGTTTTCATGTTTGTAAATATATAGTATTTATCAGAGGTTTAGGATCATCGTTTAAAACTCCGTTTTGAAACTACACTTTTTGTAATTTATTTGTTTTGACTTTTTTTTTTAGATCTGAATAAATTAATTACATTATAAGCATGCTTGTGCAATTTAATATCTTCATTACACTACGAATACTTAACTATCCGAAACAATGTTAAATTATTTCAAAAAGAAAAAAAGCAACAATTTTATTAGCCTCTAAAATATAAACTTCAGCTGTGTAAATAACTTTAATTAATATACTTGTTATTCAAAATGCATTAGACGTTTTTCTGACTTTTGACATTACTCTAATTAGTCATTTACTGTACGTAACTTAAATCAGTTAACTTATTTGTATCGAAACAATTTTAACTTAAAATTAATTTAAAAAAAAAAAATATTAATTCTTATGGAAGTTTTATAAATTTATGTGTAAATTTTATCAGAAAAAATTTATATGAATATTAAGTGTATTAATCTGTTATTTATTTGTATTCAAAATTTATTAAATACTCGATAAACTATGCACTAAAATTATATCAAATATTATTTTATAACAACTAACATTTTAATACAAATTTTATATGCTGTAGTATTAAAATAAACATTTTTTTTATGATTGGTTATCTTAAAAATAATTATGTTAACTATAAGACATTATTTATCTTTTCATTTAATATATTAAATGCAAATTAAAATGGTAAAAAGATTTATTTTAGTCCATTTTTATTTTAACATATTTATAAAATTTAAATAAACTATTTTCCATAAAAAAGTTTCTACAAGTTTTTTGTTTCAAAATATATTTATAATATGTATAAATACCTATATCTTTATTTATATTGTTTATGTCTCAAATCAGCTTGTTTTAAAAAATAAAAATTATTTATAATTATTATTATTGTCAATGAAAATATAATACGAAATAAAGACACTTAATAAATGTTTAAAAAATGATATACAATTTCAATATTATATTCGTGTTAAAATTATAATATGTAAAACAATTTTAACAGAACTTAAAAGCCACGACTTTACTTTTTCAGTAAACTTAATTTTCATCTTAAATATGTAAATATAAAAATCTTCAGGATTTTCTCTTTAACTATTAATTAATTTTGTATTTATGTATATTGTGTCATAATTTAAAAAATATATAAGACCTTTTTGACATTGCAAATTAAAAACTATTATTTTTTTAGTTGACAATAAAATATCTAAATATCTAGGTAACATTTATTTTAATTAAATATTAATAATATATTTATTAGATAATAATAAATTAATAAATATAAAATATGTTTTTATGTTATGTTTACAAAAAAAAAAGAGTTAAAACTTTTAATTCTTAGATCTTTCCCTTTACTTTGAATCAAATTAAAGTTTGTAACGTTTGAACCAAAAATTAGAAACATGGTTTCATTTCACTTTTTAGGCTTCTTGTAAAAATAGCGTGAAAATTAACTTTAAAATAAGAAGTAACTTTTTATTCTTTTTAAAATATACCTATATTATGTCAGGGAATCCATCTAGATATTTTTATAACAGAAGTATGATAAGTTTAACTGCTAACTAAATTATAGGAAATGAATGGATTTAAAAATAAGCCACCCACTTCGCGAGATTTTATTTTTTTTACATTTTAAACATTTTTTTATTTTATTAGTAGGTCACGACATCATCTTCGTTCTAGTCTTTTTGGACTGAGTTTCGCTTATAATCGTATTTTCGAATACAATATCATTGCTTTAAATCTTAAAGCAATATTATTATTAATATTATTATCAATATAATTATATTCATTCATAATTAATCACTTACTTCTCGGAGGACCGAAGGGACGAAAGAGTAATGCCAGGAGTCAACTTTCCTGGTCATTTTATTTTGATTACAGAAAGAGTTAGCATATAGGTGTGTAGCTTATTTAGATGAATTTTATATTTATCATAATAATTATTAATACAAAATATTAACTATGAAATATAAAAATATACAAGGTGATTATTTATCCTACTACTATCATTTTTTCACGTCAATTTTTATGTTCTTCAATTTTTTATTTATACAATATTTGGAACTTATACTACACTTATTTTTTACATAAAAATTAATTGTTTCCAATGTTTTATAATTTTTGATCTATATTTAATAGAATGAAAATAGATGTAGCTAGCTGTTCAAAAAAGTATAAAACCTAAAATTTAAGTAAAAAAAAAAAAAAAATTGAAAAACATAAAAATTTACTGAAATCACTCTGCAATAATATTATACAAATACAATAAAAAAAATCATCATGACTCGTTACGAATAAAATAATTTCTATACAAACAAAATGACATACTTTTAAGACAAAATTTAATACTTTTTAAAAATCTAATTGGTTGTAAGAACTTTTGTATAACATACTAAATTAAACTATCATTTAGATAGAATATTTACATAAAACAATTGAATGTTATTAATTAATAAAATATTTAAAAAACTATAATTTTTTATTTTTTTTTTAATTAATCAAAAAATTAATTAAACCTCTTAATCTTAATTTGGGTAATGGATATCGATTTTTAGCCGCCTAGAAAATTTTGAAATTTAGGCAAATAATAAATATACAATACAACTCATGAAATTACGACGAAAAAAAGCTCGTTTATCTTTAGTTCGAGTGGACGATATGACATTTATTACGTCGGTCATATTATTTATAACTATGCCCAATAAAAGTTTCTCTATTTTTCATTCTCAAACCTAATTCGATAGCGATTTGGAAAAAAATACATTTTTTGGTCCATAAATCCTAATTTAATATAGTTTTGTAATTCAATTCTCAATAGTCTGAATAGTATAATAAAAATTAACAACATCAACATATAGATATTGTGTAAGTTATAACATTCCTCTATGGTATTCGTTCATAAATTTATCCGAATGGGCGACGAACCTTTCGACGTAAGTTCTCAATGGTTTTGCATGAATGTAATATATCATATTTTTGGAATAACCAGAATCTAAATTCCGTGTTACCGTGTAGTGGCAAAGTTAGGACATGTCGTCGGTACTTTTGCATAAATTACAAACATTAACATACACATACATTAATATACACTTATAGATTAATATTAGTCACAGCCTGCAACGATGGCGACAATATAAATTAACATCGTGAATTTAAGCTGCGGTAACTGAAACGTGAGACAAGTAAATTTGTTTAATCATATATTTTGTTGATTTTTGCGACAAAATTTCCTCATTGACTTTTATACATTTTAGATTCTATGCGAAGTGAGAAATGTATTGATTTTACATTAATGTTTTTTCGTTTTATGTCTAAAGACACTTTTTTGCGTAGAAATAATGGTCCGATTAGAACAAATACCAAATAGTTTCGGTTACAAATTGTATCTACTTGGTACTTTATTTCGCTCATTTTTCGAGTTTTCAAAAGTTTATTCCCGGGAAAAGAAAAACTATCAAAAAATAACAGGGAAACGGCAAAATTCACGGAAATCGTAATTGTGACGAAATTGATTTTAGATTTCCATTATAAATTATTAACTAATGCAATTTCATACGTACAAGCTTGTAAATTTAAATTTTATTAAAGTTTTTTCATAGGTAGTTTACATACGTTGTAAAATTTTAGATAAGATTATCAGTTTATTATATTGTATTATATGATTTATATAAAGTTTCGCCCAGAATTGTATTTTCGACTGCAATATCATTGTATTCAAATCTTAATTATAATAAACCACTAATTTTTTCGAGAACCAAAGAGACGAAGAAGAAACGACCAAAATCGACCTTCCCGTTTTTTTTATATTTAATTCAGCCAAATTTAACTACCACTATAGTATCTATGATCGCATAAATTAAAAATAATTTCTTACAAAAAAAAGCTTATTTCATCGTAAGTTGATTTATTATTTTAAAAATTAAAAAAAAATAATTTCAAGTTAAGTTTGCCTTTTCTTGTAAAAATATCTGTTGACACCCATGCTTTTGTACATTATAATATTGATGAAAACAGAACGTTTATCGTTTATAATCACTATTAGGCTATTAAAAGAAAATTCCTACACGTGAAATATATATTGAATTGATGTCCTATCATTATAGAAATGTACAAATATTAAAAATTGAATTTAAAAAAAACACATGAAATTCTTCTCATGATGTCTCTGGTTAATATAAACATCTTTGGTCAATCCTAAATGGCTATCATAAAAATATTATTACTTCAAAAATACAGCTAGCGAAATTTACTACGTATACAAATTTATATCTAAAAATGTGCCAGGCACAATTAATAACTTCTCTTCTCAAAAAATGCTGAAATTTACATTTGTCCTAAAATATATTTAATAATTTGTAAATTAAAATATAACATATCAAATAATGACAATAAATAAAAATAACGATTAAATCCACAAATCAAGAAGAAGAATGGACTAAATCGAGCATGTGACGTATTCAGATATTTTTCTGACTGTCTTCGTCGCTAAAATAAATATAAATATTACTCAAAATTATGATTGTAAAATATTGACCAAGATATATAGTATACTACTATCAATAAGTATGGTTAATGTATATGTATATATGTAATAACGTGTACAACTTTACTTTAACTCTGCTCGTTTTATTCTACATAAATTTAATAAACCACCAAGAAACGAGAAAAAAATTAATAACAATATAAAATTATTATCATGAATAAAAATAATCTTAGTTTTCAAAATAAATGGTTTTATTTTAATTTATATCTTTTTATGCTTGTTAAGTTACTTTAAATTAACTTTAATTATTATTTTTTTAATTGAATCATCGTCATATTTTGAAGAGATTTTTTTTTTTATGTTAAACGTACATTTATAATTATAATTGGATATTCTTTATTATTGGGTGTCTCTCAAATGTTACCTACACACTCATTAATTATTAAAAATGTTCTTAAAATCTATAATAATATCGTTTAATTTTACGGTTTAATTAAAACCATAAATTATATGGACCATCGTTTAGATAAACTAAAATCCCACAACTACGAAAAAAAAAAATATCGTGATAAATTGATTAGTTCTATTTTAACGCAAATAAGTTTGCCTAGATTAGGCTTGCCATTCTAAACCATAAACGCGGTTAGTTATTGTTGTATCTTATATTACATTGTATAAACGTAAAAAAATTACAAATTATATTATTTCAAGTTTTGATTGATAATTTAATGATTAACTAGTTCATAGTTGTATCATTTTTTATATTCTTTATAACATTTTTTTCAGATTCACGGTTTGTATATCACTATGTGGATAACAATTTATCTAGATTATAAGTATAAAACAATTATTTAGATTATTTAATCCTCCATCCGTTTTCTAAATCCTATAAAATATTGTTTTAAACATAATTAAATCATGTCAGCATGTCTTTAATATCTATTACAATATGATCAAATAATATTTGGTTTTACTATTACTTATATAATTATAATTTATATTGTAAAATATACTTGAAAACAATAAATAATTTCCTAACCAACTCACACAATTTGCTTTCAAGTTAACATCAAACGCATAAATAAATAAATATAAACGAGCATGTATATTTAGTACCTATATAATAATTATAATATTATGATCCTTAAAGTTCATTTAAATGTCGGAAAACCAAAAAATCAATTAAATACATTCAAAACATGTACGATAAAAGTTAAACTAAAAGGTCAATAGGTTATCATTTTAGTAACCTAAAAACCTAATTAATTAACAAGTTTATTATTATAGTTTATTCGTAACTTATGTATTTACTTTATCAAATTTCAAAATGTATTTCAAAGAAATCAATTTGTTACAATTTATCTGAATAACTTTCAGTCAAATACAATTCAAACTTATCTTAAGAAATATATGAATAATTTTAAGTGTAAAAACAAAAAAAAACTTGTTTACAACATAAAATTAATTTTAATGTTAACGCATATTTTAAAACACGTTCTTAATCCAATAGAAGTATAATATTCGTTTACGAAACTTTATTCCGCGTACAGCGTTGAAAATTGAATAATTATAATTATTATTTTATGTTTTATCCTTTTATTTTTGTAATGTAGATAAATTTATTATTATAAATGTGTATATAAATTTAAGGTACCTATTTGTGTTTATAAATAATTAATGAAATAAAACACAACAGTGAATTTTTAATGAGATTTAAAATTACTGAAAATACAAAACCTAAATTAGCGTTAAACTACACGGATGTATAAAATAATTTAGTTCATATCCCAAGTCAAAAAAAATAATAATATCATAAAACATTTACCTTTTTATCTTAAAATTAGATTCTTGCGGTCTAATTTTTATTTAAAAACTATAAAACATATTGACAACTTTTCAACCATAAATGCTGTTAACCCGTGTTTTTTTTAAAAAAAATCAAGTCTGATTAATTACTTAAAAATTTAATCACTTTTTTAAGTAAAATAACTACATTTTTTTGTTAGTTAAAAATTAGTATGTTTTTCATTTAAAAATCGATTAATAAACAAAAACAAAGTCGACAGTTAATACATATTTTATCCTGCAAAATTCATTATTTAAAAAAACAACCGATTAATTTTTTTTTGTAAAAAATTATATTTAATATAATTTTACAGAACGTGCGATTAAATAATTTTTTGGTGATACATTTTAAAGATATATTTCATCCAAAATTTATGAAAATATGTTAAATATATTAATAAATGCTTATAATTCATATTCATATCACTATTAATTATTTAATTGTAATAAAAAAGAAACCAAAATCGATAAAACTAGTATGAAATTCATGATTTATTCGAAATATTCGCAATTTTCAGGATTATTAAAAACCATTTGGAAAATCTCTCTAAAATACGAATAAAATTGTTAGTTTTGTATTATTATTTTTAAAATTTTTTTTTTCATTTAAAGTGATATCCTAATAAATAGATTTTTAAGATTCTTGCTAATGTTGAACAAATATTTATATTTATTATATATTTTATATAATGATGGAAAAATTACATTACAACGTTATTGCTTTTAAAAAAAAAATGTCACCATTCTGTGTTCTACTTGTCAAATTTTAACGGGATTTCACAGTGCTTACAAAAAATAAAATCAAATTATACTAACCTAGCCTAGTAGGTGTAAGTATATTTTATCGACGACCGAAATTCTAATATAATACTTTCATCTCGTTGACATCATTAGCACAACGATTGTTATCTACGTAATACATTTATGCTAGGAGGGAGTTTGGTTGGGCTTAGCTCTGTTTAACCATTTTTAATCAGCTTTAAAATATTTTACTGTTTTTTTTTGTTTTTTTATATGTGTGATTAAATTATTATGTAAATTTGGATTAAGCCATCTTTACTAAAATAAATACCATAGTTACGTCTACGAATATACGTTTACTGTAATAAAACTGTACTTAATAATAACTTAACTGTAATATAATCTTAAACATATCGGTGGAAGTTTTCGTTTGATGTTATGTGAACATTACGGTTAGGTAATATACGTTTCAATAATTATAATTAACTCGTCGAGTAAACATGAAATCCGCAAGTTACGTCCTATATTAAGAAGACTCTAATAAAGAAGTAGGTTCCTATATATAGTAGTATATTATAAGAGTCCAAAATTTTGATAAAATTAATATTTTTTAAGTAAACAAATCATTTAACTGCTTTATATCATCCGGTAATAAATGCCATCCTTTTAGAATATAAAATTAATAATTCACGTTAGCGACAATCTATAGTATACTGTAAATCAATAAAATGTTCGGCGAAAATACGCATAACAAATAAACGTAGTTCATAGAAATTATTCGTGCTTGAGTAATCCTAACCCAAAGCTTTCATTCATAAAACGATGTCCGATTTTCCCGTTGCTGTCTCTTCTACGTTGCGTTTATGATTACGAAGTAAAATGTATGTTGTTTTCGTTTATACGCATGTAGTGCTGTACGAACAATTATTATTTAATATAATAAAGCTAAAACTTTTCGTGTGATATATTACGTTGTACGATGAAATTAAAACGATTTTAACATGAAACAACTCCAACGAATTAATAATAATAATAATAATAATGAAACATCATGTTTCAACCTTGAACTAAAACAAATAAATCAAATAAGATATTATCAATTTAATGGTGTTAATAAAACAGAAGTATATACACTAAATCATAATAATTATTGTATGTATAATAAAAACTTCAATTTCTATTAATTTATAACGTGTTAACTATTAATATATTAATAGAGTACAGTGGCGATGTTAAAATATGTGTATTTATCTAGATACGGTTAAAAAGATTATATTTTACATATTATGTTTAAATAACACAAAAAAACATTTTAGAACTTTTTAACGATTAATGCCAACAGAATACCAGTTTTTATATACCTATCCGAATTTGTCCGTATTCCATTTTTTATCAATTAATCCATTAATCAAATGAAATGTAAATTGTATTATATATGTATCAAGAGAAAATAGTACAATATTACTTAAATGTTTTATAAACTCATATTGTTCTTTAATTTACGTTTAACTAAAAACTATATCTCAACATTATTTGTTTTGAAAAAAAATATAAATAATCCATCAATACGTAAAATTATTCAAGCATTTGCATTCGTTGTCGAATCAATAAAGCGATTGATTAATTAACTTAACTAATAAACTTGTGAAATTAACCGATTGAAATTCAAATGATAAATTTACTAACAAATGGCAACAATATGCAAAACAATGTAATTTAAATTATTACCGAGATCAGAAAAAGTTTATATATAGATGATTATAAAACAATTATTATAATTATTACTACTGCAAAAAAATATAACGATAACAATGATTATTAGAATAATTTGGATCCACGCGGTAATTCGGACAAAATGGGAAAAACACCATTTTTCGAACCCAATATTTCATTTGCATTAACCTTAACCGTATTAACCGCAAATTATGACCCGTTTGGATAGTGTGCTGATCGAAAATTGCTTTGGAAATGAAAATTGCGAAATCGGGTACCTATTGCCGGAAAATCCGATAATATTTTAATGTCCTTCCTGATTGCATATTGTGTACGATTTTGTTACTGAAATATTCCACAACGTCAACCTACTGTTAGTAATATTAATTATTATTTGAATTCGCTTAAAGCAATTTTAAGCCTTCCTGGTAAAAATAAAGTGTATTTTTTATCGACCACAATAACAAACATCTAGAAATGTATAACAATTTACGCCGACGATAATAAAAACTTATATCAGTAATGTTTCTTTTATCAAAATACGTTATATATGTTTTTTAGTTCATTGAATTTCAACAACGACAATATAAACATGTATTGTTTTAATAATAATTCATAGACCGAGTACAATGCGTATTCAAATTTCAGCTACTGGTACTTTTAATATGTTAAAACGTCGTATACTATTCATACAGTATAATATATTTTACTTAAAAAGTCGTAAAATATATGCGAAACAAAATAATAACATTTTACTTTACAATGATTTGTTGATGATTTAAATTCGAAACAACAAATCCAAAACTACAAAAGTAACGTCTGATTTTATAAACTTTTCACAAAGAAATCTAACCTATTAATCATATCATACTGCCATTTGTTTAATATAAACTATCGTTTTCCCGTCAAATCGTCATTAAAATTATATGCATTATTGTACGCGCTCTCCAAAAACTGATCAACACAATTCACAGCTTTTAGGTGGAATCAGATAAAAATCTATAAACACATAAAAAATATACAAACCAGATATAATGCACGTAATAAAAAAAAAAGTATATATATTATATATAGATTATAGAATATAAATTATATTAAAAACCACTCTTTTGTAATTGACAATATGACATAACGTTTTTTGCACTTTCCTGCTTTATCGAGTTCGTCGACACTACGTTAATCTTTATTCTCCATCTATGACCGAATATCACCTCGTTATTAAATATCCATAAGATGTTAACGGTTGAACACAAAAATAATCTATGATTACTACGAAATCCCCGCGTTTATAATGAAATCGAATTCAATATAAAAAAGAAAAACGAATTCCGTCCACATTCTTTTGTAGTACCAGTAAAATTCCCGAGTCATACTCGAATGTCTAACAGTTTTATGGAAATTAAATTTTAATATAATCAAATAAACTTTACTTTTTATACAGAGTTATACAAATAAATGAACGAGTGGGTTTCAGTATACTTATGAACGCTGACCTCGTATTATTACCAAAATGCCAAATAAAATGATACCTGTTTAAGTTTATTAATAAAGAACCACAAAACCACAATTATATTATAGATTTAATTTTCGACTTAATATCGCTTAGCCAATCAGTTCTTATTCGATATTTATTTGTGTTTTTACATCAGTTAAACTTACATTAGTATTTTTTATTATCATGGTTTTTTTTTAAGTGATAGTTTGAGGTAAAAAAGTATTTTGATTTGTATACGAAATAAAACAAAAAATTCTAAAAAATAATATAAAAATTCGTGTTTGTGCGTACGCCTACACTGGAAAACTGAAAATTTCAAAAAGTCGTTTGTTATTATAATACATACGAATACAGAATATATCATTTGTTAAGTTGTAATATTTGATTTCGCCATTCTTCTATAATCAAAAATAGATTCGGTTCAAAGTAATTGGTCGAAAACTATGACAGTTTATCACGAGCTCGCGACCATTACGCGATAGATTTATTAAAATATACCTTTTAATATACAAAAAAAAAACAATATTTTGTATTTGCACGTTCTTCGATTTTCGCCTATCGATAAATTAATCCGAAAATGGATTAAACTGTCATACGCGTATTAAATTTTCTGTGAATCGCTCAGATCATTAAAGTAAATTAGAACCAAGAATGACGGACCCGGTCGAAATAAGGACTAGTAAAACCATGACAAACCATTTTTTTTTTTTTTATCTTTTAACTTATATAGTAAAGCATAATGGATCTGACCTCGTGTATTTTATTTTGACGTCGAATATTATTTCATGTTTATTGTTTCGTCCGTACAAAAATTCTCGTAAATTACGCGTTTATAATTTATATTACAAAACATAATCGACATAACCATACAAAATTATTCAGGCCTAATGTTTATATTATTACAACAAACAAAGTAAAACCGTACAGTTTTAATGCATGCGAGCAACATCATACCGTTTTTGTAGTATTCACATGGGAAAAAAACAAATTCATCGAGATTCGTACTCAGAAATTGTGCTTGTACGAGGACACGGAGTGATCAAGATGCAGTGGTAAAAGAGTAATGAATATAGCATTAATACGCGTAAATATGTCCCACCATAATTCTATCACCCTGTATATCATATATTGTGCCTAAACGGCGGAATAACGTTACAAAATGAAAAATACCATACCTACACCTTACTAAATGCTATTACGAGAAATATTTCGTTGTACCCACGCGTAGTTTATCATAATTATTTGGTGTGACGCGTATACAATGAGAATGACTTTTAAAAAAATAAAATAACATCCTAGGTGTACAATACTGTATACAGGTACACAAACTGTTCGTGGATATTATTATAAATCATTCTAGGTATATACAAATCCCACACGTGTGAAAAATGAAATATTATTAGGAAACATTTTGCGAAATATTTAGTTTAACGCAAGAAGCGATCAGTGAGATTTGTAAGGCAATTTTTTTTTTCGGTGTACAATACATTGTTGTTACAAAGTAATAGTATACTAACGTATGTCATAACAAATTTGTAAAAAAAAAAACGCACCAAATGATTAAATGAATAACGACATTCAACGGGAAAATAAACATTGATTTATTAGGTATTAATTTACATTTATATTATAATACCTATCAATTTTATATATAAATGTATAATAATAATTATTAAATATTTAAAAGATTAATGTTTTAACTATTTGCTATATCTATCAAATAATTATATACGACCAATATTTAAATACTAATGTTTAATAACCGATGAAGGGGGAATAAGGGAGACATTGAACTCTTCCATATATTATTTTGGTGTATTTTTCCCCTCGAAATAATTGATATCATAGTAATAATTACTACAGAATATTTAATAATCTTCATATACGATATATATATATGTGATATATATATATCAGTTTTCTTCAATAAAATAATATAAGATTACCTATATGAAATATTTCAATTATCTTAACTTTTGCCCCGTTTAAAATAGTTCCTACTACAATAATACATATGATATCTTCAATATATCTATTATAAATGTATAATAGTTTTGATAATATTATTAGTTTTTTTATTATATATAGAGAGAGAGAGCGAAAAATCGTATACTATAATATTATACGTTATTCTCGGATGAATTATTTTATTGGAATTTTTGGAGTGGAAAAAACTAATGACGAGATGTATAGTTACTTCCGGACACAAAAACGATAGAATTACCATAGTATCTTGTTGTCTCGTGTCGTATACCGCGATCGGACGGTAAAAAATATAAAAGGTGTGGTTAGAACCAGAAAGCGATACACGAACTATTCTACGCGGTCGAAATTGGGGCAACCTTAACGGGGTCGGGTCACGCGCGCGTCGCGTCGAAACAACACGTTTTTTTTTCTTCTTATTTGGGGTCGTAACGAAATTTAATAAACACCACGAATAGGCCTAGTGACTGTATATATATATATATAGTGGTGAGGTCCTAAGTGAATCGTGCACATATCCGAATTTGTACGACTTATAATATTATAACACTCGTATTATAATGGATCCTTTGGGAACATTCCTTATAATAATATCCTCGTCCAGAGACCAAAGAGCCGATTTTATTATACTGTCTGCGTGTCTATATTGTCCGGACCGAGGTAATACGCGTGTATTCAAATATAAAACGTTATAATTGGAGCTGCGCCGAAATACAAATGCTGCGTGCAATAAGAATATCGGTCAATATCGATGCTTTTCGTTATAGTTCGGCCTTTTAATCCAACCATTAATAATTGGACCCTTTTGTCATTTATATGTATTCGGTGCACGAAGTGGTGAAAAAAAAAATTATCAAGACACTTTTCATTTTTGAATAAAGAACGTCCCTTTTTATCTTATTATGACGTGAGGACTACACCCTTCAAATTGTAATAGAACGGTAAAAATTATAGTTGAGTCTCTAAAAGACGCAAGTCTCTGCCACCCTAAATTCGAGCACTGTATGTATTTAAAACACTTATCACTTATTTTGTCCAATAAGCGTTGTGTTTCCGACTTCTAATCGAAATTATTCACCTATGTCTACAAAACAGGAATCTTAATTTTTTTATTTCGTACAAATAATTAATATGATGAAAAATATGAAAATATATACGTAGGTAACTAATGGGAATTTTGGTTGACTAAAATTATAATTAAATTTACTATGGTCGTAATTTTAAAAACTTTAAAAGGTTACAAAACTTTACCTTTATGGCTCTACAGCGTGTAAACTTCGCCGAAATAAATGCTCGACAAGAAGAGTAATGTGCTATTCGATTATAGAACGACATCATCTGAAACGGTTTTCATGCACCATTTATCTCATTCCTTATGAAATATTTTCAAATTCGAGTACCGTGTAAAAATAATGAACAATTCAACAATTGCAATTTGCAGAAAAATTGAGTCAAATTGTGCAATAATACATTTGAATATGATATAATATTTGTTTATAATCTTCTTACAGTCTTATATATATATATATATATATATATATATATATTAGGGAAAACTTAAATACTTAATGTTAAATTTGTGATTAATACATACTATTATACAAATTATTGTTTTACTGTTTTATTACATTTGAAATATTTAATGCATAATGTGTTTTTTATATATTAATTTATATGTTATGTCAGTTTTAAAATAATACTAGTTTTTTAAATTTAAATTGTATATGTCGTTGTTTTTGGTTTTTGTGTGAGATTTACAGTATTTTTTTTTTTTTATTAATTAATATTATTAAATTTATACTTAAATAATACAGTATTTTAATTTAAGAAATAGTATAATGAATCATAAAGAAACTTTAATTTTCAAAAATTATTTAATTTAGTGTGTTATTATTATTTTATTAATAAAATAAAGTTAAACATTAAATGTTTAAATATCAAAATATTTCATTAAAATATAATGTATAATTTTCTTTTAAAAATTAGACGATTTCTTACGAATATACTTATATATTATTCCAACTATGACGTTTAAAGCGTGAACATATTAATCTCAAATCTGTTTATACATCATTCAAGTTTTAATTTTCAAAAGTATGATTGCTATTAAAAACTACTACTACATTACAAATAAACTGTTTTACATTCACTTTGAAAGTTTGAAACAAATGTGTAATTTAAAAGTTTTAAGGTTAATAATTACTCAAATAAAGCATCTAAATTCACAAATTAGTTTTTAATTTTAATGAATTATATATTAATAATAATTAATAATTTCAAATTATAAATAAATTTGTATTTAAACTTTTTTTTTACAAGTTAGCAAATTATCAAAAAAAAATTATTCAGTAAATTTTACGTTAAGTTGACATATTTTTAAGTTATATTTTCCATTTCTCATCCAAATTTAGTACATTATTATTAATATATTACTCTTTGACTCAATGATGTATCATCATTGACCTTTTTTTTTAACGACAATAGTACATATACTGCATAATATATGAAATATTTTGTAATTATGTGTCTATTATATTTTATTTTAGTATATGATAAAATATACATTAAATATATATTTAATTATTTATTAGAAAATGTATATATCTATGTAATTATAATTTATAACATTTATAATTTAACTACCTGTTAGTTTCCTAAATTATCAACTTTTATATTACCTGATATATTATAATAAATACAATATTATACTAAAAATAACGTCATTGTCATAATTTACATTATTTTAATACTATAAATTTAAAATAAATTGTGAATTTGGAATATAAATATTATCTTTATTAATATATCAAAATATCAAAATTGAAACTAAATAAGTCTATAATATATATATATATATATATATATATATATATGCTCATAATCGAAAAGTAAAACTTTTTATATTATTGTAATTGAATGACAATGGTTATACAATATTATATTTTAGTATTCTTTTTCTTTAACCGTTATGGGAAATGTTCTCACATCTCAGTAAATATCACATTTATATTTTTTATCTTGTAATAATTTTGTTTTTGTTAATAATTAGTATTATTATTTTGTATGTTGGTTTTATATTTAATGTTTGAATTAACAAATGCTTTTTTTTTACTTATAATATATTTCTGTTTTATAATAGTAATATCTATGGATGTTTTAAATAGTATAATTACTGAAGTAATTGTTTATTTAATATTTTTTTTCATTTTTAAACATTTAACTAATATAAAAATTACTTTTTTATCTATATAAATAATTTACATAATTAAGTGTTTAACGTCATGTTATATGTCATGTAATATTGTTATAAAATATCATTCCCATGTGTGCATTATTATATTTATAATGTAAATTATTGAGAACACAAATATATAAAAATGTTTTATGTAAATCTCCTCTCAAATACAAGTATTAATCATGCCACTGCTTTGACTTTTGTGATTTATTACTATTTCAGATAAGTAAATAAAAATAGTATGTTAAGAGGACACCGATAAATAGTTTGTAAATAAGCACATGTTTGCATTTCCATCACTACTCAATATATAATTATCGTAACACAACTATTTTGGTATCAAAAAAAAGAGGAGAATTTGGTCCGTGTTACTACGTCGACTTATTTTAATTATTAAATTTTACAATGTTTAATACTAGTTCAAAAAACTGACAAAAAAATAGTTTTTAAACTTGGTATAATTAATAAAATATTACTTAAAATTAAAAAAACCGACGTACAAACAACAATTATTTTCTCCTCTTTCTTTTTATATCAAAATTGTTTTTCTAAGGTAATTTTACAATGAGTACTTATGGATAGGTTAAGTTATATTTTTATTTTGTGTAACACGGCGTATTATATAGGCAATATTGATACATATCTGTTCAGATGGACCGAATTTCACGTGGCAAACTTGAATTTTATGAATAAATCCTAAATATCTGATTTTAATTAGATTGAAACTAATTGAAAAATATTTGATTAACATTAACTTTTACTGGATGTCGAAACATGTTACCATAATATATACAAAAAAAAATGTTAATATATTATTAAAATGGAGTTTATTAATACAAAATTTTATAAAATTGAATTCTGTGTACAGACATATTTAAAATAAATTCGTATGTTGTAACGTTTAAGTTATAAATGTAATACGTTTTTTCCTCTTGTCTATTTATATTTTTTTTTTATTATTATTTTTTGAAAAAATATATGTCTAGCTATAAAATGTTTGAAACAATAAAACTGTACGCTATAATTTAACTATGCCTTTTAGAATAGTAATGCCAGAGAAAAACTTTACATCGTACGGAAATTTCAGTACAATAATAACTAGCAAAACACTATACATATTATGTATATATATTTATATTTGACCATAATAATAACCGCGGTAAGTGTTGTATGGGTAATTTAATTGGATAGAAACTTTGAATAAACGTAATGCGGTGAATACTGAATTTTGTATAGTCATCGGTTTAACGAGGAAATTTCAACGATTTTTTTTTTATGTTATTTTATTTTTATTACATAAAATAGACACGTATTAAAATACGAACGCGTCGATTTATACATACTTATAGCTTTATGTATATTTGACAAAGTAGAATTCAGTATGACAGACTCGTGTAAATCATAAACACGGTCCCCGCAACAATTTAATATGTCTGCATTTTTTAAGTTCCAGTGAACCATAACACGCGCACATAATGCAAACGCATATATACATATATGTATTCAATAATAGTTTATTTCCTTTTTCCGTTTTCCTGGTTAACCCGGGATTTCAAACGAAAGACTCAGTTATAAGAATAACACATACGTTTTTTAAGGAAAAAAAAGCCCGTGGTCAGACAACTACGACTGAACGGAATTGAAGTAGATATTTGTGGCTTAGATTTTTTTTCCCCTTACAAAACCGTTAATCCCAAAGAACTCGATGAATCTAATACAATCATTGTAAAAGTAACCGAACACAGTCTCATATACCCGGTACGTGGTGATAGATATAGACACAATTCATATTAGACGTACATTCGAGTGTGCCAGAACATACTCACACACGAGTAAAAGGTATCGGTTCGCAAACGTCAAATTGAAACACCTATTCAAGTTTGTTTTAATTGGATTTCGTATAACCACCCTACATATTAATTTTCGAATATACTGTACAAACATAATCCATCCTAGCTCGGAAAATCTACTAGTGTATTTTACACGCTCGACCGATTATCAGAAAATATTTTGGGCTTAAGTACTACACTGCTTCCGCTTCGATTAACAATTCGACGTATTTATTACAGCAAAACGCAAAACAAGAAACTTTTCCAATAATGTGAATAATGTCATGTGTCAGTAACATGTCAGTTACCAAAATTAAAATGTTGATAATTGTAGATTCCATTCAAATTACAGGTTATTTGAAAATAATTGATATTGTCAATTTGAGTAAGTACCAAAAATGTAATGGACCAACTATTTATCGAATTCTTTTAATTTTATTTTCAACTTTCCAAACAAAGAAAAATACACCATTTTATAATATTCATTCGATAGTTTTGTAGTTACTAACATTTTAAAATAGATTATAGTATAATAGTATAGTAGTTAATACTACTATAACAAAAAATACTTGCTTAAATAAAAAATTAAAAAATAATTACCTATACACTACATGTTCATAAATATGTGTATGTACCATAAATACGATTTTTGTATTTCCAGAAGTAATAAAATTCACATTTGAAAATTATAAAAAAATTGCTTCTTTATACAATAAAATTGTTTAACAATCAAATATATATAAATAATGGAAATTTCGAAAAACTGGTATACTATTTTGACTATACATAATTCAACATTTATAACATATTTATTGATTAGATATACAATTAATCACGAAGACTAACCAAACTAAAATAATATTACTACAAGATTAATTTCTACATAATTAATCATTACTTTGTGAATATTAAATAAAATAACAAACCGATCATTAAAATATAACCGTACATGGTAACACTATTTGTTTTATTATAACTTGTATATCGTATAGGTAAAAAATAACATACTTATAATATAAATATTCGGGAAAAAAATATTTCATAAACCATGTTCAGATTAAATTTAAATAAGCATTTTGAATTATGCTCGTTATTCATTTGTTTAAATTATAATTAAATTATTTTATACCTGTACCGATGAAGGTACTATGTTTATAACGATGTGTATATTATATTACTTTTCTGAACATTTACTAAAATCAAATTTACAAATTATTAATCCTGTAAAAGGAATTGTATTTTCTTTAACTTATTTTACTATCTTACGAATAATAATTTATAGCCCTGTAATCAGGACATAAATTAAGTGTTTTCAATCTTTACCCCTAAAATGAGACTTCAAAGATATTCATTATATTATATAGTACCTACGTATAAATGTTTACGTACGTGCCGAATAAAGTACCAAAACTTCGTATAATGTACATAATATTCAGAAGATGATACACTAGATATAATATCGTTTATCTGCACATATTATTAAATGAAACGACTTTATTATTTATAAATTCGTTTCATTATTCGTTTATTATTCGAATAATTCATACATTTGCCAAAAATGAGGAGATAAAGAATTGGAGTGCCGCGATAAATAGGTAGCCTTAAAAGACTATTGCCATAGAACCTTCATCGTTAGTTATTATTTCCAACAAGTTCGCGATGATAATGACCAGTGACCGCACACATTTCATAAAAAAAATTCGAAAATTAAAACACGTACCATAAAGTCTGTATATTTATCTTGCACATTTATTTAGACTTGGACAATTTATATGTTCTTCTTTTTAATTTAAAGTAATATATATGCAATGCACCACTGAATGTTAAAAAAACTAATGTTACAAATAGTATTAAATTTATTAAATCACACAGTTCTCCTACTCTAAAATTAAAATTTCAGTCTTTGATGAAGTCATTTTCGTTCAAAGAGGACCTACATATTAGTATGTATAAACCCGAACTAATAATAACACGTTTATAAATTTTAAAAAAACCAAAGGGATTTTTTTTTTTATCTTTCATAATTATAAAAGTATCGTATTATTTAATATTTTATATGACTTAATAATAAAATTAAAATAATAATTCATTTAGTCTTTTCAATTAAAATGATTTAAGTTATCACAACTCTTATTTTCTTTATCTATTTAATTATAAATATTATATACAGAGTGGTCAAAATTTTGTTTTACATAAAAGGTGAAAATTACATACGTTTTCAATTTTATTTCCATTATTCTTGACGCACAAAATTATTATCAGCTTATATATTGGTATTGTTATAACTGTTCTAAGACGCATGCATTATGCATCAATGAAGGTAGTTATACCGTTTCAAATATTCATTGTAAATAGATTTTAAAATATATATCAATCTATATACATCATTACTAACTTTTAGTTATACTATGTTTTAAAGTGTTCAATTTATTATGCCTATCTATTTTTTTTAAAAACTACTATAAATAAATTATTAAAAATAAAACTATTATTTAAACTATCAATCAAAAAGGTGTAAAGTAATCAAAGTGATAAGATGAAATATTATGTCTACATTAAACTCAAACTCAAAACTCATAAATTAAACGAAACTAACATTTACAAATTATAAACAAACATTATTATATATAATGGTATACCATGATTACATAAACTGATTTCTACCGAAGATAACCAATTCTGAGAGAATGTAACATACACATGAACACCAAGTTCGCAAAACCCCAATTGCATATATACATATCGCACAATAAACAACTATAACTTATTGTGTTTCACGGTTAAATGATTCACTATAACCGCGAATTTTACTGCAAAATTACATATAAAATACGACTATAATGCATATTGTGTTATTCATCCAATCAACTATATATACTTCTGTTTATTATTAATTCATAACATTTTGATTACGAGTATTCAGGTTGATTCGTATAATACGGAAAAGAAAAAACAAAAATAGTATTTATTGAAAACTTTAATAACAATATTATAAAAAAATTTATAAATTTAAACATCTTAATTAATTATTCATAAAAATAAAATGATAATTGAATAGAATGTAAAAAATCACTTTAAAAGTAAAATCTATTAAATGTAACTAATATTTTATTTTTACATATCGAATACGTTATTCATATTTTACACGTAATAATGTACTTAAAAATGTGAAAATCTGTTGACATATTTGGAAAACCACTGTTAACAAATTATTTTAATCGTAATATTTACTAGATGATAATCTTCGATTCCATTGGCGTGCATGCAGTCCGCCGAAAGTTACGCATTTATATTTTTTAAAAAAAAGTAAATAATTTAAATTTCTGGAACGGAGTTTAAATCCTAATTCAAGCACAGTATTTATAATATTATATTCATAGTTATCCGCCGACAGCGGCGTCGACTTGCACGGGAAAATTGGCGTTTCGGCGAAACTTCTCTTAATTTTAATGTGTGCCACGCAAAAACGGAGAAGACTTATCATTTATTAATCAACGTAAAATATACGTTATTCGATGCTGTAGACAAACGATTTTTCGCTAAATTAATCTTTTCGAAAAACATCAAAGAATCGACACCACGTTCGTGTTGAAAATCATTGCTCGGGGGATCAAAAGATAAATGATAAATACAAAACGTTTGGATATACTTACAAAGTCGGCGTGGATCATTTACGATTGACAGAACTGAAATCCTTTCGGCGGATAAATTTGTTTACATTACGCGGGCGACTAGCGTCGCGATGACAGACGGCCGTACGCGATTTACGAACATTTCCGTACCGTTGAATGTGGGCAACTGAAATGTCTCACTAGGGGTGGCGATGAGGGGTTGGGTAGATAATAATGCTTTTCGCGCCCCCTACGGCCTCGAGGCGCAAGCGTCTATCTCAAGCGCTAACCCTTCGCCCGTAATAGGTGAAATGAAATACTGGTAACTCTGGTCAAAACCTAACCGTATAATGTATACCTGTAATATATCATATAACATATATTACGAAAAAAATATAATTAAAAACGAGTTTTGTATTTTATGTGTTTAATAGTATGATACATCACTACCTTTATACCATACATGCTCAAACAATACAATGAAAAAACCGAGTAACATCCGTTCTAAGTATCAATACAACCCCTATTAGAACTCGAATTTATTCAGTATATCTATAAATTGGCGTAAACCAACTTCATTATTAGTTCGCAGGCTATAATATTTCATTAAAACTATAATTTTTTTTTTTTTTTTTCGAAATTCAATACAGTATTTATATTTTCATATTTACGCGTGAAATCGAATAAACAATATTATAATAATGATAAAATCGAACGTAAATTTAAATAATATTATTTGTTTTCTCTAAGAACCAGGTTGTCAGTGACATTATCAGGGGGTTTAAAAGGGGCACAATCCCCCTCCCACCATTCAATCGAAGTAATGTAATTTTATATTTTACAAAAATTACTTAAATGAATTTAATAATTTAATATATTTTTATTTCATAAATCGACAAACATTATCTTTATCATTCATTAAAATGTAGCCAAATGCGATAAGTAATCGATAAAATCATCTACATTTCTAATATCACGGTAATGTGATATAGTGAATAGTGATACAATTGATTATTATTTATAATATATTAGTATTACAACTTGAAAGCGAAATCTGAGATTTTAATTTAAATGGTTTAATCAATGGAAATTGATTGTTTATTCTAAAACAGATGGTGTGCACTGTAAAATAAATGTACTATTTGGAATAAGCACAATTAATAAGCAAATAATTGCTATAAGGAAAAAAAGGTTTACAAAAAGCTCGGAAAACTTGTACTTGAAAAATTTAGCGATTGAAAAAATGCATTTGAAAAATATAACTATCATATACAATCACAATTTCATAAAACTGCAACTACGCAAGCAAATAATTTTATTGCTGTACATAATAACGAAAACCTTCCAATATATTAATACCTATAGGTATTAATTTATAAGGGTTTAAAAGCATCAATACAATTATAAAAAAAATAATATTGTGTGGTTGTAATATTACACATAAATTTGTATACTTAGTGCATAATTTCTCAATAAATAATAATTAAGAAGTTACTACCTAAATGTTTTTAATATTATTTTGACTTTTTTATGTACATTTATTGCTTATATAAATGACTTTGTTTTAAAAAGGAAACAAAACAAAGCATTAAATAAATCATTTTCATTGTTTGTTTGTATATTTTCATTTTAAACTCCTTCACCACAACTATAATGAGGATACGCTACTGAGTGAGATCAAAAAATTAAGTATAATTTTTTTTTAATAATCGGACAACGTACAATAAAACATAGTAAGAAATAATATACTACTAGATGTATTTATACTTTGCATTTTTTTTTTTTTATAATTTCTTATGTGTTTCATATTTCAAACACTGAAATAGTATATTTATTAGTTTAAAAACAAAAAGTTCGACAGATAAAACTTTCTAGTAAAGAGTTATTGTCGAAAATTATAACGATAACACTATTATTGTAAAGAATATTTTTATTTATCGTAGTAGTTGCAGTGGTTGAAAAATGTATAAAGTAAGACATAAAATATAAAAGTTAACATTTTTCGTAAATTTTCTAATTTTATGATTTTAAATGATATAACAATATAAAATGTTATTTATGCAATTATTTTAACGCAATAATATATTGTATATGCAATGGTTGAAATCGAATTGTCAAAAATTAACAATAATATATTTTGGATATTATAATTTACAAATAACAAAAACATATATTAAACATTTGTAAAACTATAGCAATATAAACAAAAAAAACCCGTATGTTGTATTCTTATTTAAAGTCTCAATAATTGTAAATCTTCATTGCAAGTAAGGAATATTCGATGATTTTGAAAGCACAGTACCAAAATGTGGATTGAAATATTATGTACTTTTCCAAGATTAAAAGTATGCATTATGTATTAATTTACTAGTTATTATACTATCTAGTAAATTCGAAACTCTTAGTCTTAAATGGTTTATAATTTCTAGAACCATTATGAACTTCCGTAAACTAACTTCAAAACTAACCGTCAAACATGTAAAATTGTAAACGTAACATGCGTTTATCACTCAAAAATACTCCAATACGACCCAGATCTTTTAATAACTTATTTATCTACTAATACCATTCCCCATAATACTATAGACGGACTAGAACTAAATTGGGCCAACGAACTATTTTTAAACATTAATTAAAAACTCAATTCGAAAATGTGATCAAAGGGTATATTTTCTTATCAGTTTAATCAGTTTCTATATTCTATATTCTACTTTGTTACATTCAACAATTCTCTAAATTCTATATTCAATTGAAATTGTAATCAGACAAAAAAAATTAACATTTTTTGTTTTCATACACAAAACTTGGAATGGTTTTTTAAAGAAAGAAAAATCCCACTATTACATTAGATTGTCCGAATCTTTTTATATTTTTACTAGTTTATATAACATTGTAAATCTTCAAACACAAAATACTTTAAACGACTTGTGGTTACAATCCGTAGATTTTTGGGAAGTCATTAAAGTATTTAGGTAATATGAAAATAACATAAAATAATGAAACGTAATAATAAAGTTTATGACTTTTTTGTATTTTTCTTGGAAATTCAAGTTTGGTTAAAATTATAACAATAATCTAGCTATATACAATATTATAAATACTTCAATTTGTTTTACACACGACATATTTAAAATTAATTTTACCATATAATATTATTATGTTAAATGTGTTTAGGCTTTTGCAAAATACTGAGATAGTTTTATTAAATGTTAAAAGTTTGATTTTAAAACAACATGATATAATGGAAAAATCAATGATTTAAAAAATAATAATATACGCCGTACAAATTACGGTATGAAAATACACAATCTACGTATATTTATGAATTTGCAATCTACTTATTTTATGAACATTATTATATTAGAAAAAAAAAAATTTTAAAACTATTTAATATACAATAAATAATGATTACAACTCTAATATACTTAATACTTAGGTATTTATAAAGAAAATATAACTTAAAACGACAGTGAAATGTATATCATAAATACTAATAAAAACAACTATGTTAACTTATTATTTTATTTTTAAAATAACAATAATTCTAAATTTATGGATTTGTATTGGTACATGATAGTAATTTAACACTTGGAACAATACATTTGTTTTTTAGAGTTCCTAATATTTTGTGTTAAAACATAATAACATTTTGTGTGCTAAAATTTAGTTAAGTTTTATCTGCCTTTGTAAGTCGTAGCCCAATATAATATATTATAAAAATACCATTTTATAATAAACTATTATACTATAAATGTACAAAAATGAATATATAATTGTCTATTATCATATGACCTGGTGATACAAAAACATACAGAAATATGAGGTGAATAATGTACGAATAAAAAATAAAACAACATAACAAAATTTATAATTTCAATGTAGTTAATAATTTATTTTTTTTATATGTCAATAATATCGATAACATTTAATAAACCATAGTCAGTTTGAAGATATAATAATTTCCGCTCATGTAATCAAATAAAGAAATGTCTAATTATAACGTTTATATACTATTGCATAATTTTAAAAAAAGTTTATATATATTACATTCAGACCTGTAGCCAAGGAGAATACAAGTTTTTCAGAAATTTGTTTAAATATTTAATATTTCCATTGATTTTTGTATATATTATATAATATATATATATATATATATATTATATAATATATATATAATATAATTATAATATATATATAATATATGGTCTTATAAATTTATAATATTATAGTCAATAATCATGGCTAAATAATGATTATCATCTATAGTCATATAATTGAGACAGAGTTGGATATCGTAGTCGTGTAATAATAATAGAAATCTGTGACTTCAAATCGTGTAATCACATCTGTGATTATAATTTATTTAAAACCACGAGGGCTTAGAGATACAAATTTATATTACCATTGGTCATAGAATAATGCAATAGCATAGCCTACAGAAAAAAGATCAAAGTTTACATGACAATTAGCCTCCTTCCGGAAAAAAAAAATTAGTACCCTGACAACGGGATTATATACATTGCAAAAAGATCTCAGTATTTTGGACTGTCATATGTAATGTTCGTATATGTCTCGTGTATATCACTGAAATACAATTTCTTTGGTAAAAATCAAAAAAATTTTATGCCAAGGAAACATCAACGTTACATTAATCTAACTCAAAATAAAAGCCCACAGCGACAGCGAGTATTCTATATATCCATATAATTATAGCGACTCGTCGCCAATGCCTTGTTTGATAGTAACTATTAATTAATACAATATTGTGTTCTGTAAAATATAGCGACATGTGACATCTTAGTATTTATAATTAATTGATCTTGATCCAAACTCATAAATCAATTATTTATTAAATAGTATGTTATAAACACATTAAGTTGGTCTATGTCGCAGAGAATTGACGCGTATCCAGAGTTTTATTTTGGAGGGGAGGAGGAGACTTATTAAAATTGATACGCATTATAATACAGTAAAATAAAGGTATTATAAAATAATATTTACCAAAAAAAATACCTATTACTAAATGTTTGTACTGAATAATAAGTTGTAAATGCCTATCTTGTCCAAAATTAATAAATTTATCTATCCATTGACATATGATAATTTGTTTGATTTTCAACATTTCAGGGGAACAGGAGTCTCCTCAGACTTGCCCATAAATACTCCCCAAGCTGCAGATAACATAATATACGGAGGATTAAAGTTAACATTTTCATTCATTCATTTTAGAATGAAATTTCCAATACAAATTTATATCCGTTTATTTATTGTGCAAATTACAATTATTATTGCCGCTTACATCCATCTAATATCTGATCCATATCATATTTTATATCCATACGGCCTCTGACGTACCTGTAATTATTCCTTTGACAATTCCTAAATCTCGATTTTGCAAAAAGAAACTTGTTGTTTTAAAAATAGTACAAAAATATATAATACTTATATAAATATTAGATATATATTAAGCTATTAGCTGTTCTAACATACAAAGTCCCACAAAATATTCTGCGATTTTATTGTCAACACAATTAATACGGTGATTTGCGCCAAAATTTTACATTTTTAAAGTCATTTTTACACCTTTGTTTTTATACCAAAATGTTAACAATTAACTTTAAATAATTTATTACTATGATTGATATTGGATAACAATTAATTAAACACTATCGTTTTGTTTTTATAAATTATATGGTAATTATACAAATTTAATACATTTTTTAATTATATAAATATTTTGTATTTGAATATTTGATCTTGTACTATGGTATAATGGTAATAAATATAAAATATTTTTCAATAAAATGTGAAATATTTGCCTTTAACTATAGTTTCGCTAGAAAATAACCATTATCTAAACTAAGTAGACACCCACAAGAAAAAATTGTGCCGCACCCGTACAAAATCTGCACACGCCTATGCAGAGTGTCCCAGATCTATTTACTAACTGGAATATTTCCGCGAAAAATAAAAAAATTTTAATGCAGTTTTTTCAAATTATTATTTAGACAACGGACTATAATATTATTTTTATTACTTGTTTAAAAAAAGACATCTTATAAAAAAAATAAATAAACTTTTATTTTTAAGTTATGTAAAATTTGAAGATAACCATTTTAAAGAGTATATTAATTATATGATAATTTTAACGTGTCAATTTAACGATTTCTTAATTTAAACAAGATTTCGATATTTAGGAATTTTTTTTTAATTATTCGAAGAATCATATCTCCGACGTCATTATTACAGCGTATATTTTGTGTGATTCTATAATAGTGTGATACAATCATAATATTATTATGATATTTTTGAAACTATAAAATTCAAAAAAATATAATAATCTAAGATAACATGTTGTAAGCGCTGAGAGCGTTCATAATAATATTGATAAAACAAATTTTACCTGCCATAATATTAAAATATTTAATTATTAAAAATAATAACATTTATTTATAATTAAAAAAAAATAGAAATCTTGATTAAATTGAGATCAACACATAAAAATTATCATATAAATATACTCTTTGAAATGGCTATCTTCAAATTTTACATAACTAAAAAAATAAAGAGTTAATTTTTTTATGAGATGTCTTTTTTTTTTAACCAGTAATAAAGGTAACGTTATAGTCAGTCGTTTAAATAATAATTTGAAAAAAGTGCATTAAAAATTTTAATTATTCGCAAAGATACTGCAATTATTAAATAGATCTGGGACACTTATAATGCGATATTTTCGGAAATATAATACTTATCTTTCTACAATATTAATTAATAAATATGCTTATATATCACTCGTAGAATTTCGCAATTTTATAATACTATTTTATAGACGTGTTAAAATTAATAATTCTATAATTATTATAGTATAATATATTTATATAATATATTATAATTATTTAAACAAAAAATTGACTGCATAAATATAAATTGCATATTTTAATTTATAATTTATAATATTTTTTTAATAATTTCTTATTTTCAATTTTGAGCCTTTTTCTAAATTTTATAACTTAACTTACTTAACCTCTTACAATGTAAAGATATAATTTCATGATTATTTTTTAATTTATAAATGTAACTACCTAATAATTTCGATTTCTACTAAAGTAAATTTATTAAAAACAGCAATAAATATTTTTATTTTGTGTTAAATAATGTTTAAAACATAGTTTATTTTAAATGCTGCAGTATCCTATTTTCTCGATAATTAGAAATTAATTTCGTACTCAACGTGTTAGATTATCATATGAAATGGGGTTAAGCTAAGAATTAGTTGTAATTTTAAAAGAAACTATGTTTATTCACTGTACGTTTTTCTGAAAAAGAACAAATAAATACACAGATAATCAACAAACAATGTTGTTACAATCCCATGAAATATAGTTATAATTAAAAAAGTTAAATTATAAGAAAAAAGTTTTTTTATGATAATAATTATACAAAACAATAATTCAAATATGTAATTCTGAATTAATAGTAATTATATCAAATTGCATCAAAAAGTTTTGCATTGTTTAATTTAAAGTTATATGCAATTTGTCTATAGGTATTTTTCAAAGTTGAAATTAAAATACACCACAAGTCCACAATACATAACTCGCTATGTAAATAATTGCGTTTTCTACTGTCGACGATCGTTAAATATTTAGATGAACAATAATATTAAACAAAACTCGTGGTATATTTTGATTAACTCCTTCAGTAATTTATTTATCTTAACAGCTTCATGTTTATATCATTCGTTACTTATTTAATTAACCTAATGGATGCAATACTATATTGGGAACGTCACTTGACAATAGTATAGGACATATAGGTTGTCAATATAATGTAGAAAATAAACAAAATCTAGGTCAATCGTGTACTTGGAATGTCAGTAACTAATGTATACTAGTCATTCACTCGTAAAGAGATAATAAAAGTATAAAAACATACATTTATTCGCACGTTGGGGTAACAATACGGGAACACTGCTATAGAAATATAGAATTTTTATTATACGTTGGTATGTACAACTTTTAATGGGTAACAGTCACATGTCTTAACTAGATACCTAGTCAAATTGAATTAATCGATTTTGTTAATCGCTAAAAAGACGAAAACAATCTGTTCTAAGTAAATGATTCGTATTATTAATTTAAATAAATTAAATTTATTGTTTTATAGAAATATTTTGTAGTAATTAGTAAATTAAAATTTGTCAATAGTCCTTCGTACTTTGAAAAACTACAAAAAAAGTTCGAAATAATGTTTTATAACTATTTAAATAAAATCTTTAAAAACTCAAAAATTGTTACCTATATTTTAAAGAATATTACAGTGGTAAATAAGTAGAAAGCTTTACATGTACTCGTATGTTCTGACGTACAACTATATATTCATACAAATTTCGAATAAATTAAATAAAACTCTCTAGTATATTTTCCACGGTTGGAATAGAAATAAAAGCTGTGTAATTTATTACTTCTTTTTATTTTTTTTAAGATAAGAAAAACCTCTACTATTTACCATTTCCCCAAAATTAATAATTCATTTCTATTTACAATATCCCATCAATATATCTTGTCCCCTTGAACAATAGCACGGAACAAGAAGTTTAGCGATGATTCATATTGTGCTAAAGATGAAATAATTAAAATATCATACAAAGAGAGGAAAGTTGTTCTTTACTATAAATAATATCGTATTCAGAAAAATTATTTCTCAATACTTTAATACGAACTTTGCCCATTCATTGAGATATATATATTAACAATTGAAAAATTTCGAATCATTTAAATATAATCATATTGTTATTCGATTTTTAGTCTACTTAGTCTACAAATAAATTTAATTATATAATTTTCAATTCCGATAAATCTAGTTATTACTGTTAATTGTTATTATAACCTAACTTGATTATTAAGTGAAGTCCAAGCAAATAGTGTTTTATTTAAATTCTCAATTATACAGGAAAGCATGTTACAGTATATTATAAAAACAAAGGAGTACCTATGCGAATAAATTTAATTTTCAATGTAATTATTTTTGACAACTAAATGATACGATTTAATTATAAACTTCTTTAATTGTGTAAAGAAAAAATGCCAACGTTATTTTTTAAATTATAAAAGTCAATTTTTATAAAATTAAAAAGTTTTAATTATTACCCGATATTATTTACCCGACATGTTCATTATATTTAATTTTAAGGTACATACGAAAGTTATTTTATTCGTTTTTTTAAATTTATTAATGCAACTTCAGAATTAATAAAACTGTATTCATAGTACTATGAAATATTGTGGTATCTACCGTTTGGAAAAAATTCCAATTTTAAATTTTACCCTATAAATTAGAACTAATTAATTTTAAAAATTTTAATATTATTTTATGTTGTACTAAAATATTACAATCTAATATTTAAGACAATAATTTTATTTATTTATGTTATTAAATTTATTAGCGATGAAATATATTATGGTACCTATTGTAACGTTAGGAAATTTTTATAATAATCTAACTTTATCAAACTTCAACAAATATCTGATATAGCCGTCGTCGTCGCACGGTCCGTTACGTAACAGCACAAAACCATTATAAATATTAAGATAATATTATGTGATATGTACAATAAATTAAAATAATAATGATGCTTGAAAAACCACCACCGACCACAGTCGTCATCGATTCACCAAGTGAGTGTTCCGCCATTGTGCCTTCATAGTGTCTGCTGCCGTTCGTTACACAGTTTTTCTATCGACCGATCACCGTACACGATGATAATATTATTACGATCGTTAAGCAAAATATACACGTTTGGACTCACCATGGACACAGACGTCAATGTGATTTGAAGTTATATATTTTTTTAAATTTTATTAATTATGTACAAATAATATATATATATATATATATATATATATATATATATATCATGTGCCAATACCTGTAACGGAAGATATTAAAGTTTTTCTGCTGATATTATATAATTTTTTGGTTTATATTAATAAAACCATTTTTAATTCCATGTTGCTCCGGACTGAGTTTCCTCGCCACATGGTAAACTCATCTAAAGAGGATTTCAAGTAACAAAAGTTACGACCTACAACCCTTTTTACTAAAAACTAATTTAAAATCATTTTAATCGAGTTTTAAATTACTTAACCGTACCTTACTTTTAAAAAAATACCAACACCGATGATAATTTCGTTCTAGGCTTGCTTATTAATAATAAAATCATAAATTTGTAATTTTTATTTTATGATTTTCCATTTCACGAATTCAGTTTTTCTCAGATAATTTACACATGTTATATACTTTATAATGTTGCCAATATTCTGAAGTTTATTAAAAGATCATAAAAAAGGGATCAGGGCTAGATTCCTAGCCATTTATAAATATGTATCAAATAAATTAATTAATAAGACGTTTATTTTTATTATCCAATATACAATTTTGTTATTAAAGACTTATAGTTAATGTTCCTGGTTTTTAGCTACTAAACAAATTTTAACCTAAAAATTTCATCGACAACCATCATCCAAATACTGAATATTTTCAAAGCAACAGTTATATAGTACAAAATGTTACCAGGTGTTCTCGACAAGGTAGTTTCCGGTGTATTTCCCGCTACAGTTTCGCAGAATTGAAAATATTCAACTTGAAAGTAGACGGCAAAACTACTTAACCACACCATTACTATATTGTACTATTAATATATTAATACATTGAAAATCTGTTAATTAATTGCAAGTGATGAAAAGTACTCAAATTTATGAACATTTTGATTAAAATCTTATCCAAAATGTTAATATTATTTTTACAACATTAATTTTCGTGACTATAAGATATGTTTTGAGAAACATTGATGAATTTCTCCTAGTACAGATTGATCTTCAAAAATTTTAATTCAAAACTACAATTAAGAATCAAATGCGAAACAAAAAACCAAGTCACCGCTTTGATTTAGGGTAAAAGGTAATCCGATTAAAAAATTAAAACACTTATTTTTAATATAATGAACCCATTTTATTTCAAATTTTATGTTTCAAAGACTCAAAATATACCACAAGTCGAAATGTTTATTTCTTCGGAGCCTGGTAGTTCGAGTTATTGGGGTTAAGCTGTTTTGCATGATTGTCCAAGGCTTCCTTAGAGTTGTCACCCTTGAACCCTGCGTTGCGGCCGGGCCCATCACGTGGATGGTTAGGATTGCATTGGTCTGCACGACGATTATTTTCACGGCGATCCATACTAAAACGAAAATTTACGACATTATTTAATATACCTATTACAACACAGTATAACCTATACATATTATAATATTTAATTAATATTAGAATCTGTGATTGGAAAAATGAGAGAAAATAATCTATACTAATAATCGAGATAACACAAATTAAAAAGTTTATTTCGATTATAATTAAAATATTTTAAATAGATTTCTGAATCGACTAAAACAATCAAATGTATGCAAAATAAATTGATTTCTAATTAAATGTAACAAATGTAAAACAAAGTTGAAAAACGAAAAACTAGATATAACGCCCATTGTATACCATTAATTTAATTATTACCAATTAATTTATAGTATCAAGTATATATTATTACTCTCATATAAAATTAGAGTAACTAACGAGATATTACTATAAAACCAATATTGTTGTCTATTGATTTTTAGTTACTTTTTCAATTAAGCTATGCCTATTCTAAATTTTAAATAAATACAATACAACGGTCATTACTTACTCGATTATCGAGATTTGAAAATTTTCAAATAAACAGATTCGGTGACTTGATAGTACGGCAATAAATCGCAATCAAAAACTGGATACTGGATATTACTGTAGTCGGTAGTCGGTTATGAAGATTACTCCACCATTATTGTCCTATTTATACCGATCTTAATCCTCCCACTCCATCATTTCGATCACGGCCCACAAATTTTCTTGCAGAACGGATTTCTCTCTTTTGGACCGATAAAATAACACAATATTAAATGACAAATCAATCTCAATCTGTTTGTATATAGCAACTGACCAATCACTGTTTTGATAGATAGCGAGTAGTGGGGTCCTATACCCGCCCACGATGAGTGATTGCGTGCATCGCGGTACGGATCAATTCTAATTTTCGATCGATAGTCGACAAAACTTATTATTATTACGCGTGTCTTTGTCTTATTCGAAATGTCGAATATCGGATAGAATAATTCACGTCGACCGAAACTCGACACTACTCTGATCGCTTTAAAATATAACGGTGACGTATTACCGCTTAGACTAAAGTCTTGGGCGGCAAAAAAAGACAATATCATTTTATATAAATAACTTCAAGAAAGCATTCGAAATGAATAAAAATTGTAGACGCGTATGCTTCGTCTGAGAAATGAATTGTAATCATAAATAAAAATTTATCAAAAATTAAATGTTAATTATATTAAATTTATAAAATATGACATACTAAATGTTGTTTAAAACTAATGTGTGCCTTGAAACTTTGAAAATTGGAATTTCAATAGCTTACAATCTAAATATGTTATAATATAGGCGGAATAATTATCATAACCTACGAGAGGTAAAAACCTTAATCCGGTACTGTAATATAATATTTTATTTTCCGTAGAATTCGTAAAGTTATAAAATAATATAATATTACAGTTGTAGTTTGTCGTTGTTATACTACAGAACTAAAATGTATAGTTAGTCCCAATTTCAAACGTATTTTTGGGAGGAAAATATACCGATGTTTTATTATAATTTATAACGCAATCGGTTTTTTTTCTGTTCATAACTAATTAAATTGATTATAATTAATATACTATTTATAGAGTATATTTTTAATTATTTTTGATACGCAAAACTAAAATTATTATACGTTAAAAAATAAGTATCGATAACTTTTAATTTTAATTTTAACTTTTAATTCCTGTACAAAAAATATATATATATATATATATATACTTTTAAAATAACAATAATTATTTCAAATGCAAACAAAATCTTTTTTTCGGAAAAACTATTAAAAAACAAATTGTTAATACTATCTTGCCGAATTAAAAACTCATCGACAACACAAGCAGGATTAATAATTAATAAAATAAATAATACCTATTTAAAATAATTTTCGATTTATATTATCGTAATTATCTACGTATAAATTATTAAACGTATTACGTCACAATCTATTGTAGTTCACAATAATTTATAAATGTTAAAATATTTTCCCACATTTTTTGGAAACTGTCGTATACTGTTGTGAATGTATGATTTTCTGACAAACTTGCCTTGTAGAAATTAACCTATTGATTATCTTCCATCGACAATCTTGGCCCGAGTCCACAAAGTTGAGGTCTACAATATATTACAAATTACAATTTACATGAATAGCATGTAAATTTTTACCGGAGGGACCGTCTGTGCTCAGAATTCTATCACAGGGATCCCCGAACGTATTTAAAATTCTAATATTGCATACAAATAGATTTTTTTTTTTAAATTTTTCTCTTCATTCTAAAATATTTCTCACAAACCGTGAAATACTCGACCTGCAACGATTTAAATCCATTTTTATAATGGGTTGTAGGTTATAAAAAAAAATATTTCTTAACAATGTTAACAATTAGTGTAACTATACTTATATAGTTAATACACACTTTACTCTTATTATTATAATATATATAAATGTAAAACTTAGGAACAATAATTTCGTTATTTTAGATTATGGGAAAAGCGAGGAATGTATTGGGCTTAAAAAAAAGTTTTTTTTTCATGTATGAAAACATTTTTTTGGGTAGAAATGAAATTATGATCCGATTATCACAAGAAGGCTATGCGTTTGCGGTGTCATTACTTCTGCAATTAAATCTACTTGGAACTTTAATTAGTTCATATTTCGAATTTCTCAAAAGCTTTTCCTTGGAATAAGAAAAACTATCAAAATTGGTTGGAAAACTGCGAAATTCAAGAAACATTGATTTTAACGAATACGGTTTTAAATATTTTACGATACCTAATGCAATTTTAAATTAAAGAACATGAATATTAGTTAGTAAAACTTTAGTTTTATGAATCATCTTAAATAATATCGTACAACTATTAATTTTTGGTCATCTTAAAATTTACAATTATTTTAAAAATATATTTTTTACAGAAGTTTTTTATTATAATATTTTAAATATAAATTCTATAGTCCTTAGTCCACCTAATAAATAAAATTGTGTATACCTTTATAAATGTTTGAAATTTTAGAGAAATACATTTTTTCCCGTTTTTGTTGATTTACGAACTTGTTTTACATACATTTAAATACTATTATCATAATTAATACATTTATCTACTGCGTGTCATATATACATTTTAAGTAACCATGGGTCATTTCAACTTTGATCCCACCGACAACAATAAATATATTGTTATAAATTAAAGTATTTTATGAAGAATTTGTTCAAAAGTGTTTAAAGAAAATTATTAAAGTATTAACTACCTATATAAATTATTAAACTAATATATTAAGTAATATTGTATTATTAAATCCTTTGTATACAAAAGAAAATTTGAAACTCGGAGAGTACCTATTTATATTTCAATTTATAAATGTATTATTAAAACTTGAAAAGTAATAGATGACCGACGCGACCCGACCAGTTTATTAGATTATCGCCATGCTTATTACGTTATATTTATTTTTTATTTTTTCATAACATTCGTCATCGTAAACAAACATTGTTATTCAGTTATATTACCAAATATATTTCTTTTATTAAATATCTTGTGTACCCTAACTTGAAAAACACGTGCTATCTACAACTATTCGATAATATCGTAATTAATCAATAATATTTGTGTTTAATAGTAGAAAAATTCAATATTTCACGAAATTTCAAAATTTATTTGAAAAATGTCATACTTCAGACACTATTCGTAATAAACTAATTACGGTTAGAGGAATAAATTGAGTACCGAATTTAATATAATATGTTTAATTTGTTAACGGAAAAGAAAATAGAATGATCGATACATTTTACGGTTTCGACTAATACCAATATATTAATTTTAATATTTGATTGATTGTGCAGGTAATAAAATAAAGAATGAATACTCATTTGCGTGTTATTTTAGCCTTGGTGAGAGATCTGTCAACTCTCATTAAAAACGAAACCGTTCCAAAAAAAGAAGATATTTAGCAAACCAGGATTATTTTTTCAGCCGTTTTTTTCGCACGAAATTCTCGTGTGTGCGTATATACAACATTATACTAAAATTTATAAATTATAACAGTTTTGGATAATGTAAAATTACTCTAATAAAATACCTTATAATATAAAAGTATAATAACAATTAAAAAATGTTTTAGGCATCGGTTTAATTTCAAGCAATTCGCCATGGATAAGGTACCGCGTCCACGCGCGTCTGAAACCGCGTAATGCGATTTAATTATAATAATTGATATAATGGATATTCCGTATTTAACAAACTGAGTAAATAACAACGATCATTGTATTATTATAATTTTGCAATATTGTTCAAATTCATTTAATTATAAATGTGATATTATTTATTTACTGTTATCGTATTGACCAATGCTTATTGACAATTATAATCCAGAAAAAAAACAACGATAAGCGGATGCGAGAATTATAAACATTAAAATTTAAACTGTAAACATAATATTATTATTTATCATAATATTATGAAAAATATAAAGAACAGTCATCCCAGTGTTTGTTTGATATTAAATAACAGTCGGCAAATGAATTTTAGTAATTACTGATTACGATATACAAATAACATTCTGGACACACGTGTCAAATCACACCCACGTTATTTTGAAAATGAAGCGTTATTTATTATTCATGAATAAACAAAAATTTAATTTGCAAATTGATGCCATTTTTTCATTTAGATAAAAATCGAAATGATTTTACGCCGTGGACGTCATTCTTTTATTTGTCATTTCTAGGATTTCCATGTTGAAATTATTAGCTGTTTCGAAATTAGCTTTAAAACTGTAAATTTTAGATCAATATTCGTTTTGGACATTAAACGTACTGTTAATTAAAAGAATATAACGTGAAAATAAAAACGAAAATATTATTGTAAACAGAAATAATTTTTACTGTATAAAACGTTTTTTATGTACACGTTATAATGTTTTATAGTTTAATGTTTTCTATAGCGTTTTTTAATCAATATCAGACAATATTCACTGTGCACTCCGGTGCGTTCGATGCGTTCGGATGATGTATTTTCATTGTTTTTTTCATGTTAAAAATAATAAACAAAATAACTATATAGATATATTCTGTGCCGCCTACGTTATATAGTTTGTGTATCTGTGAAAAAAATATAATAATAATGATAAACAAAATGTGAAATAATAAAAGCAATTTGCGTTTTTATTACTGTAGCGTGTGATGCTAGTGCGTAACACGAGTTATTCGTAGCTTTACAACACGTTAGGTCGGCCTAATTTTTAAAACGCGAATGACGTATACTTTGTTTTTATATAATATATTCTATTCAACGTTGACGTATATCGGAAAGTTTATACATATATTATGGCCGAATGAATCAATTAAAAATTATATAGATTACCACCGAAGAATATGGAAAAATGCGACAAAACATAATAATATCAACAACAATTAACCCTTTTAATCCCCTAGACCGCGTCAATGTCCACATCAATTTTAAAAATATCTATATGATTACTAATAGGTTATTTTAATTCTTTAACTATATATTATAAACACATTTTATGTATATTCCATTAAAAATATAACCATTAATATCGAACTTAAACTTTTACAAATATTTTAATTTAATAAAAAAAAAAATTTAAAATTAAATTTGGATTATCATATGAAATATGATAACATATATCAAATAATTGTGATTGGTATCCAACTGTTGTTTCGTTCACTTTACTAACGAATCGTACACAAAAACTTGATTATATCGTGGCATCAGACCCAGATTGACCCGGCGAGTTACCGAGGAATCTCGGTGGGCCAGTAGAAAAATACATAGGAAATGTGTTGAAAATAATAGAAAAATATGATATTAATGTTACACCCCAATTGTATTTTACTTCAAAATAAAATTTGATAGAAATACTATAAACAATTTAGCTATTTTAAAATTAGCTACGTTTAAAAAATAAAGTTACAAAATATGGGCCGGTAAAATATTAATATCTCGGCGGGCAAAATTTACCCAATCTGGCCATGCGTGGCATCCAGGAAGACTAGGCAAATTCCACTAAACCTGTGGTTGTCTTGACAAAGTGGTAATTAGACTATTTGAGTATACATTTAAAAATTACTACAATCATACTTAAATAATACATAAAAAAATGCGGAACTGAAAGGATTAAACCGTCAGAGTAAACACAACAAGAGTACAGTAACGTACGTCAGAATATTATATTATGTCAAATAATCGATCGATCAATATAAATCAATATCAATATCAAAAATATTAAATGACTTATGGTTTATGGATATTGAGATATTTTAATGTATAACGCTCTATAATCACTATGGACACGAACAATCGCGATTAGATTTCTTAAGTGGATTAAAAAATAAAAAATCGTTGTAAAAACGTAATGCGTAGTTATATCTTATATAATATATGCAGCTATAGCTATAGACTTGTTAAACAAAACAATTGCGTTTTATTTAGCAAAATAAAAATACAATATTTCCGATCCATTAATAATTCTTCAATTATTTTATGTTGTGAAATTTTCACAAAATATTTTAAAACCCTCGCAAAAAAATTGGAAGTTGGAAATATTCCTTGAAACACATACTTGAAATAATTTAATAATCACCTTCTTAAAACTCATGTGAATCATATAATATAGTCGTACATATTATATATGTATTATCATAGTTTATAATTATAATTTATAACTCTGTAAAAGTCAAACACAATCACGTGGTATCGCGATGACCGGTGACGTATATAATTCCATAGCGTTACGTTATTTTTTTTATCTTAATAATATTATGATTGATGATAATTCGTTTTTTTAATTTATTAATAAATTAACCGAAAATATTTGAGAGGAATAAAATAGGAATATTTTTAATAAAAATAATAAAATAACATCCCTTACAGGCTTACACGGCTACGAGTATGGTTGAATAATACTAAACGCTCATACAGGAAAAAAATGGTAATTATTTTAGTCACGTGTTGAGCAAGCCACCTCAGAACCAATTAAATTTAATATAATATTCGCTGGTCATTAAAATACGATTAAAAATTATAAAAATGAAAATGTTACCACTTTTTCTTATTATATTATAATATTTCAGGATAATTGATCATATATAAAAGGGGTGGCCAACATGACTATGTACGCGAGCCACATATATTAATCAAATTATATCAAGAATCAAATTATCTAATCCGTACAATTATACCACAAAAGCAATAAAGATGGCTAACAGCCGATAAACATATCAATTTACGAAATATGAAATTATAGCGACGTATTCATGTGAATCACTTTATTCAACAATGAAAATAATTAAGTCAAAATATCGTTCAAATTTGACTGATGATCATCTCACATAATTACTAAGAACTGATCATTCATCAATTCAGCCAGATCTTAAGAAGTTTACTAAAAAAGTAGACACGAAAAAAATACCACGCAAACAAATTTAACTTAATGTTTAATTTTTTAATTTATTATTCATATTAATTAATGTTTGTTTGTTTATTAATCTGTACACTATAGTCTTATATCTATAGAATAAAACATTTTTTTTTTTATAAATGTATACAAAAAAATTTTAATATTTTGATTTTTGTAAATAAAACCGCGAGCCGCATACGACTATGACGAGAGCCGCAATTTGGCCACCCCTGATATATAACATATTGGTCGCGCATAATTTGATCAGTTAGGTCTTTATATTGTGAATAAAATGTAAAAAATGTAATAAATATGTGTTTCATTTAATTATAAAAAATAAATTGCTTGAACATAATAAAAAGAAATTCAATTGTATGGAAAATGAGAGAGAATAGGCTGAGATGGTTTGGATATGTTATTAGGACTGAGGTGAGATAATTCAGAGACAGCTAGAGTTGTTATGTAAATTAATGTGGAAGGTGGCGAGAAAAATCAATGGAATTGAGAGTGATATGAAGGTAGCTGATATGAAGGTAGCTGATATGAAGGTAGCTGATATGAATGGATGAGATGTAGGTGATCGAAATCTATGGAGGTGTAGGATTATGATAAAAACTAAAAAGTAAGCAAATTTTATATGAACATAATACTATTTATAAATATAATGACTAGGAATTATAATTAATTTATACTTGTCGATTTTTCAAAATGTCATTTAATATTATCTAATTATTACTAGTCCGGTTCGGTGATTAACGAATTTCAATTTTCGAATCGAACCTAATCAAAAATCTAGGTTCAAACAGTTCGTAACATATTAACATCACCAACCTAACATATTTAATTAATTTGTTTATAATAATTTTAATTACATAATATAATACAACATGTGGACAAAATTGGAAACTATATAATTTATACATTAAGCTAACTTAAAAATATAAAAATCGTATAAAACAATGTTAGGTAAATTCTAGATAGTTTTATCATATAAATCAACTCAAAATTTACTGTTTTTCTTTTTTAAACTTACAGGTCGCAATAAAACTACTAAAGTGGGTCGCGAATCCAAAGAGGTTGAAGACCCCGTCATAGACGCAATTTCGAGGGTACAAAAGAGAATACTTTTTAAACTTTAAATTTCCATAATTTTACAATTTTTTAAAAACAATATATTAGCTTTCACTTAGAAAAATGTTATAAATTACATTAGCGTGGTTGCAACTCGTTGTGCGTGTTTTTAAAATTATTTTTCATACAATCATACGCAATTTTCAATTTTCATATTATTGAAAATACAAAATATACATTTCTTTCCGTAAATGATAAAAACTGAACTTTTTGCTGTTGTGAACTTTATATATTGTTTTAAATATTATTAACTTGGATGTTAATTCTAATAATCCATTTTGCACCCTGTAAATTCAACGAAATTTCGCTTATGACTTGGAGAAAGTTATTTATACGTCGTAATATATTATATTATTTTAACGTCGGCATCGGCGGCCACGAGGTATAAAATACTAGAAACTGTGTTTTCGTCGTCGCATTCAAACGAATTAGTGTTTTAAAGAGTTCAGAACTGTTCAAAACTCGTAGTACGAATGTACAATTATTATTAAACCGTTTTTTTACGCGCGACGTAATATAATGTTATTATAACCAACTCGATGGTCCTCGACGTCAACGCGTATCTAGAAATAAATGACTGATGGCTGTTTAGAGTTTATCGTGACGAATATTGTTCACGGTGGTACAGTGTCTCTGTAAAAGTAGCAAAAATTACGATAAAAACAATGACGTGATGAAAACCGCAGAGAAGAGAAAAAAGTAAAAACAAAAATCCATTGACATTGAGAGCTGGACACGCGATTTTATCGGTCTGGCGGATTCGAGTTTTTGGGCGACACCGTAATTTTTCAATAAAACGCGTCCCTCGAGATACCCCCACACTAATAATTTTTTTTACAATATAGATATTTTATATATTTTTTTTATTCTCAAAAATGTTTGTCCGCAATGGCGTTTTAGGTAAAAGTTTCAGGCCGAAAAAACCGACGGGATATTTACGACGTCGGTGTGAATATCAATCTCTGCCCCTCCTCCTGTCAAGCCGGTCCGCAATCTATTGTTTTTATCGCGTATCATGTCGGCAAAACTATCTTACCACGAAAACAAAAATATTTATTGTAAATAAAATAATAATAAATTATATAATAATTTTCCTGTTGCGCGATGTAATCATAATAAATTATTATTATATTAGATAATATTGTCCATTATCATAAGTATTGTTATTGTTGTTATTCTAGTCCTGTAAAATAGAACAATGTAAATGTTTTCGTATTATCATTGATTATAGAATAGACTATTCTAGTCTATTAATAGAATATTTATAATCAATGTTATTACCTATAAATACTTAAATACTACTAATTGTTCACTTGCCAGTTTTTCGTCGGCTCAATAAATCACTATATAATAGTACTATAATAGTAATTTGTTTACAGTAATAATGTTTAAATTATATTTTGTTTTTAATTTCTGAAAAGTTATTAATATTATTATTAATAAACATATTTGATCATGAATCATGATTATAAAAGGTATACTCGTAAGTCATATATAGATTGAAAACTGGTTTTTGTTTTCAATGGACTATGTTATAAATGTTTTCAGTGGCGTATACAGGGGGAGGCTATGGGGGCTGTGTTTTTATATATTATAAGAAATTTAAAAATAGTATATTACGTTTGATATCACATCCGATAAGACACATATAATGATTTAGTCATATTATTATATTACTATTTAGGGGGTCGTAGCCGGTTTATTTTTAGTATACAAAAACATGTTTTACAGGAAAAACTCTCACGCTCTATAGACGTCGTGCATGTGATGGAGCACAGCGCTATGTAGTGGACAATACGCGCATTAGTTAGGGGTATCTTGAAAAGAACTGGCTTCCTATTTTTATAGCCACAGTAGTTAACGTAATTCAATTTTATGTACCAAATTAGAAAAATTAACTGCATGATAAAATTACCGTCAAGGAATTAAAATCAGTATCATTTATCAGAAATATGATAATATTCATTAATTTCATTATAAAATCACAAACTATAGATAATGGAAAAATTATTTCATTTAATTTCATAATTTCATATTATTATTTATTACATAATAATATTATGATACCTAATTAAAACTTTATAGATTAATTTGCATATTGAATTATTGTACAAAATGTCTAACAATGACATAGTAATAAAATGTGGGTTTCAAACAATTAATTTTGACTATATTTTAACCAATAATAAGGGGAAAAAATTAGCAGAAAGTGGTCATGTGAATTTGGTTACAGAAGTGAAGTCTAAAAATTTATTTTCTGTTATAACTGCAAGTGTGATTAGACAGACATCTGTAACAAGTAAACCTTGGAAAGTTAATTTAGAAGTAGGTACAGATGTACTACATTTAATTATATTTTATATATATTTATGTTACAGTTAGTGTTAATTGCATTTTTTCATAAATTACCTACCCAGTTATTTCATAGATAGTTTTAACACTAGCTATAACATATATTTTATTATATATTGTATGATATAATTTTATATAGTACATAATTCAAGATGTTAGGCTTTATTGTTAGTTAATATTGTTCTATAATATATATATATATATATATTATGTATTATGTATTTTTAAAGTTAGATAAAACCAGATCTGTAAAGAATGGCTTTTGTGAATGTCCAGCTGGGGTATCTGAAAAATGTAAACATATTGCTGCAGTTATACATTATATTAATAATGAAGAGAGTTTTTCCAAAACCAATTTTCCACAACAATGGGGTAAACCTACACAAATGGGGCAGGAAAAATACAAAAAGGGTAAACGCATCAATGAGCTTTTTTATCCTATAAAAAAACAAAAACAAAATATAGCAAGCATTAATCATCATGACTTAGTAGATAACTATAATATACTGTCAATTCCATGTAGTTTAAGTAAATTAATAAAAGAAGAATTAAGATCTGAAGAGGATAGAGAGTGTAATAATTGTTTCAATTCAAATCCTACTTGAGTACTAACATCACAAGTTAAAAAAATGTCATTAGTATGAACTTGACTTGTTTGGCTCATAAAATATTCGTTTGTATTATCAGGATTAAGAATCATGCTACTGCATATTTTTTTTTGACGTTTTAAAATACGTTGATATCGAGATTCTTGTTGAGTTGTATTGCCAGTTTTTTTTTTGTAGAGTTGTGGAAATATAGAAGGGACATATGATGGACTTCTTAGATCAGAGGATCGATTATTTCCAATAAAATGTGCACTGCAAATCACACTAAAACGGTTGGGGATCCATAATTTTCCATTCTCTCTAAAAATCATTGTTAACAATAAGATTTTTGATCTACATATTTATATTAAACATTAAGTATTATATAGTTATAAAATATTATGAATTATTGACTCATATTAATAAGTAACTTGTATTAAATTGAATAATACAGTTCATACGATAAATATTTATTATTGTTTCATTATACTAAATAAAATCTTGTTATAAAAACGATACAATAGAGAATTTATAAAAAAACAAAACAAAAATACTCACTCAATACGATTTACAGCCCTGATCCATTTTTCTTTCAATTCTTTCTCATATGACTTATTAGGAAAACTATAGAATTTTAAACTTTTTGAAGTCTTGTAAGTGTTAGAACAATTTACCACACAGCACATCTTTTTTGACTTACTTTGGCTCATTATTATATTATTATTAAATTCTTAAGTTTTATATTTTTAAGTTTAAAAATTATTTAATTTAAGTGTCCATGACGGTATTTTTTACTATTCACAGTTATGAATTTAATATTTTGTTGATATATTGTTAAATGATAATAGCATAGATTAAACATTACCCCCAATTAATGCAGTTGTTGTCCGCTAAAGCACTGCATACCCACTTGCACGGTGTCTATAGAAAAGTCGGATTTCGTTAATTTTTTTTTTATTAAATAAAGAAGAACATTTTGCAGGTCGGATTAAAGTCCGATTTTCAAAATTCTTAATATATAAAGCCATAAAACGTATTTGAATAATGACAATATTTGTTTTTTTTTTCAAATTGTTTTTTCTAGCACTCTTCTAAGTTAAATTAAAATTAGGACTTCAATATCAAACATTAATTTATATATGTGAATTATTATAGTATATTTTATATTTGCATAAATTATTATATATTAAATTTCATATAAAATAATTTTATTGGCCTCCCCCCTTGTCAAAATTCTAACTACGCCACTGTCGTCACTGAATGTTTATTATTATTATATAATATTTACAATCAATAGTATTATAAATAACTTAGTTTCGTTTTACCATTGATTATACACACTAGTACTCGTATTTACCAAATCGTCCGACCTAAGATTCAGTGGCGTACAAAATAAGCCATGGTGGTATTTCATTCCCTGCACAATTTCTATTGAGATTTACACATATCCAAAAAGCGGAACTTATTGTGCGAATCAAAATGTCTCATCGGATCAAATAATTCAAGTATGAGAACTGATATTCCTTTTCCTATTCCTATTTTAATTTATCTCAAAAAAAGGTACAAAATGTCCTAATAACTGATCAATTGTGCAGTAAACAAAATTATCCTATTCCCACAAAATACAAATTGAACAATATATTCCCAATAAAAATAAATTATTGTTTCTCCATTCCGATTTTCATAAGTTTTGTGTCGACCGGATACTCCTCTGCGGTTATATTATAGGTTACGCTCATTGCCATCGCACTTGACATTTTAAAGTTCCGACCTATAATCTATATCGATGTCCGATTCGTTATAATTATTTTACATCTAAATTAATTTTCACCCAATGAAATCTGACATTTAAGAGTACAAATACTTGAAAATCTCGAAAATATGAAAAATATACAATTGTTTTCGTAATAGACTAATAGCTCAAAACTAATAAGTATACTATAATCATACGTGTTAACTGTTAAGTATTCGAATACTTTTTATAATATAATACAAATTCTTGTAGTAATTTAAAATTTAAAATACATTCAAAATACTAATTTTAGGTATTCGTATTTGAAAATATATAATACATTTTACTCGAACACAGTTATTAGTTTTATGCTCCATAATTCATAAAATCATATTATATTTAAAGTGTAAAAATTAAAAAATTAACAATTAAAATATATAATATTATTGTTTAATTGAATTATTTTATATAAGTACTAGTAAATGCATGTAAGTATTATTATGATTATTTTTTAAATTAATGTAAACTATTGTTAATTAGGTAATGCGTATTATTTTAAGTAAACAAATAATAAATGAATATCTAGTCAGATTAATAATAATGTTATGATAAAATACGTCCAAATTCATTAAATAATATTTTAACTTTGCCCTGATGAGACACGGCACGGCTGCAAAAGACTTAATTATTCTTAAGTGCATTTAATATGTTTATATTTGTATTTAAATAAATTTATGAGAATGTAATTGAATACGTACTCAGAATTTGATATTGCTCTATGATATTCTGATATTCAAATTCAAATTCAAACCTATTTGAAATACAAAATAAATAAGTATTCTTAACATCTACGATTACAATTTATAGTTTTTATAATTGTCTACAGACCTATATAGTTAACAAAGTTAAAACTAGAATAAAATTAAAACCTAGGAATATAGAAATATAAATCTGTCTATATGAGTATTACAAAATATCATGCTGAAGTTATTTAAAACGAATAACATAGTATGATACACTACGATGATCGGATGATGTAAGATATCGATCGGACATTATTATTATTGTCATTGATGATTGTGTTATACTTATAATAAACCTAAATCGAATATATGTATATTCACAATCACATTAATGTCAAAACATATTATATTTAATTAAATTTAGTTAGGTAAACTATATAATTGAATATTGTGGTATTTCTTATAATTTTACTATTTCGTATCCATGCCATTCATGTAATGTACGTAACTTTAACAACTAATTTTCCAAATTTAATAACTTTCAACGATAAACTCGCCAACGTATAAACATTAAACATAATAACAGTAATAAATATGGTTTCAAATTTCAATAAATATCATTACTGGGGTACGATACTATTACGTAATGCATGTTAAATATTTTATGTCAAGGGTTTTATATAAATATTATAATATCTATTGAAACTACAAAACAACTTCGGTTGACAAACTGACAACAAGATGTGGTCAATTTTCTGGCATTGGTCGAGGCAAGTAGATTTTCATTATCGATATTATAGGTAATAAGAATAAGTATGTAATTTATATTTGTGTGATAAATTTGCCGGACATATTATTTAAAAGTGAATTGTGATATACATTCTGATTTATACTCAAGCACGGTTCTAGATAGTCTATTGGGCTGTTATCTCCACTCCCTTGAACATTAATTGTAAGTAAAAAAAAATATAAATATAAAAATTGTATTTTTTATTTAAGCACACCTTAGATTGAGCCTCCCCCCCCTCGCCATTTATAATTCCCAGATCAGTGCCTGATTGAACTATACTGTCTATACTGTGATGTATTATACTCAAATTTAGTATAAATAAAGTTAATTATCGAACATTCGACCTGCTTGATATTTAATAAATATATATTAGCATTGATAGCGTTGATTATTTATAATTAATAGTACTCGTAACCACTGAAGTTACTGCATTTGTTTTTTCAAAATTTATTTCATATGTCATATTCCCGACATATCGGCAATTTGTATATGTATATTATATTATATTTTATGAACTATGGCCAAATGGGTCGGGTGGACCGTAATTAAAAATAAGTTAAAATATTTCTGAAAAAACCTAAATGACTTTTAATACTACTTGACCGTTGTAAAACGTTTGTTATACATATAGTTGTTAATTTTATTTCAATTTAAATTTTTAAAATAATATTATAACCGAAAATCGCTATTAAAAACCTACATAAATATACAAAATATAATAGTTATTATATAAAATAATATATAATATATATTATACTTTATACAGTTGTACCCTGTAACTAAATATTAGATTATTTTTTCCATAAAAATTCAATAACCAAACAATATAATATATTATACATATTACTTTTGAAAATTATAAAAACATACTCTATGAATTATAATTTTAACTGTAAAGACAAAGATACTTCCAGATGGTCGAATTTGTTTTCTTTTTATTTAAGTCTTGGCGTCAATAAAAAAAAAAAAAACGGGAAGATTCTCTAAGAAATTAGTGATTAATTACAATTAAGATTTGAACGCAATGATATTATATTCGAAAATACGAATCTGAGTGAAACTCAATATAAGTATATAATAGAATATATTATACTGATAAACTGTTCAAAATTTTACCACGTGTGTAAACTACCTATAGAGAACACTAAAAAAATGTACAAGTCCCTACATTCAAAATTGCATTAGTTAAAATCAGTTTCGTCAAATTTACGATTTCCATGAATTTTACCCTTTTTCTGTTAATCTTTGGTAGTTTTTCCTTTCCCAAGGAAAAACTTTTGAGAAATTCGAAAAAGCTAAATAAAGTACCAAATAAATGCAATTTTCTACCAAAAGCATAACCTATTCGTGGTAATCGGACTATTATTTCTACCCGAAATCGTACTTTTAGACATAAAAAAAACCATCATTGTAAAACCAATACATTCTTCGCTTTGCACAGAATCTAAAATAAAATAAATAAATAATTATCATATGAAAAAAAAGCTGACGTTCACTCTTTCCGACTGTTGATTTATTTACAAGGATACAATAAATACAATTGAATATACGAATAAAATATCATTCCATTAGTATTACTTGAAAACAGTATTTTTCATAGTATTTACTCATAGTTCAAATTCAATTATGAATTAGGATAAAACTCATCAACATTTGTCTTTAAAGGTTTATGTTAGGTACCTATTATTGAAAAAATATTATTTTAATAAATTCCAAAAGATAAAATACTACTATAATGTGTAGTTAAATAAATGAATTGTTGTATTAACAGTAAAATTTTAAATAAATAAAATGTTCTTTTAGTTAAAAGAAGTCTAGAATACCAATAAAATAAATTTACATTTTATATTATTGTAATTGTTAGAATAGACAGATATTATCATATTATTAACATTATCTAAAAATCACAATATAATATTAGCATAAAATTTAGTAAAAATTTTAATAAAGTTTATTATTTCAACATAAAATTTAAATTTGTTAAATACAAATTACAATAATATACATCATTCCTAAACATTTTTGATTTATTACATTTCAAATGTTATTATTTGAATTTTACCTACCATAATACTTTATCCCCAAAAACTTGTAAACTAAAATTCCAAAGATTCAATATTAATATATTATATTATGGTTTACTTTACACGCATGTCACAGTAGTAGATATACTTTTTTTGTATAAACTGTTGACAATTATCTAGTCTACAAATTACAATCTACATAGTAGTTAAAATGACAAATAATTTATTATTTATTTGTTCATAATATTATGCAATTGTCAATTGCTGTAAAATAATGTTTATTTTCATTTTAGAAGCGACACATTATAATCGCATTTAAAAATCGATTACTACCTAAGCTCCCATTCATATTCATTAACAAGTAAATTGTATTATACGTTAAAAATATTAATTTAAAAAAAAAAAAACAAAATATTTTTAAAGTTATTCTTTAATACAATTTTCTAAAAGCACAATGTAAAACTGTAAACATAATTGACCGTTGACATCTGATTTTTGGATAATTTTTTTTTATAAATTATTTCTAGTAATTTTATAAAAAATTAAATACACAACCAAACAAGTTATTGAGGATAAACGCATTGAATAATTTAACAATGCGAAAAAACATCGTCCCAAACAGCCTATTTGCTGTTGATAAATTATATAAAATAGAACCAAAAGTAATTTATCTTTATAAAGCGAAATGGACATTTTAAAGAAAGAGTCGATTTCGAATGATATGGGTCTTAGTGAGCAACAATCCACCTACACATATGGTACAAAGTTTCAATAAAAATGCCAAATTACAACAAGTCTTTCATGTAGAGGCCACGTCAAGTGGTTGCTGCAACTATGTAGGCTATGACAATATTGACAGTGAGTAACGTTTTTGACGGGAACAAAATTATTTATTGAAAAATATTATATTAAACCATACTATATAGTAAACAATGGTGTGTACTGTAGAACCTAAATAATATTATATTCATTTTGCAATATTTATTTCTAATATTTTCAAGATCAAAATGGAAACAATTGAAAATATTAGAATATGTTTTTTTGGAAGTTATTTTGTTACGTAATTACGTTTGTTTTTGTGTGACAAATAATGATAATTTATATAAAATTCAATTTAATTTGTATAAAAAAAGAAATACTGATTTACAAATATGTAAATATTTTTACTTTTTATATAATTTTGTTATACGCTAAATGTTTTAATACTAATAACCCTACCTATATAAAATATTACTTTTTACTTATTAGATTCTCGACGAAACGAAGGATTGTATTGGTTTTACAGAGATATTTTGTTTATGTCTTATAACACTTTTTCGGATAAAAAATAAAAATGATGGTTCGATTAAAACAAATAGGGTATGCCTTCATTAGAAAATTGCATCTACTTGGTATTTTATTTAGCTCATTTTTCGAATTTCTCAAGTTTTTTCTTGAAATTAAAAAAGCTACCAAAAAATTACGGAAAATCGGCAAAATTCTCGGAAACTATGATTTTGATGAATTTGATTTTAAATATTTAAGATAACTAATGCAATTTTTAACGTAGAGACTTGAAAATTATTTCGAGCATTATCATAGTTATATTTACGTGGTACTATTTTGGAACGGAATATCAGTATAGTGTATTGTTTATTTGACAGAGTTTCGATCAACATTGTATTTTCGAATGTAATATTATATTATTTATTATAATAAACCACTAATTTCTCCGAGAACCGAAGAGTGAGGAGGAACGCCCGGAATCAACTTCCCCGGTTTTTTTACTTCACGTTTGAAATTATTTGCTGTATATTTGTTTTATATTTGATAATTTAAAACGCAACCACTTGTAGTACACGTCGTATTTAAAATAAAATTGGTTTATATAGGAATAATTTTTACTCTAAAACTATAGATTATAATTTAAAATGTTAACATTTACATGGGCCACGTATCCTTAAAAAATTATATTATCTCAAAACAATTTATATTATTTATAAAATTGGAATTATAGCTATATCATTATAAGATAATAACACTATAATATAATGAGGAAAATACATTTATAATTTATAATTTATAATTTATTTGAAATACTCCTATATAATTTGATTATTGTAGAAATTATTATTTTGAAACTGTAAACATTATTAGTTGTTGACAGGAAATAATGTTTATACATTATAAATGAAACATGTGTCGAAATAAACTAATAATAATTGTATTGTTGTTTACGTGTTTATTTGATGTCGCTAATCAAAAATCTCAGTATAGAATAATAAGAAATAACATATTATTATCGATGGAAATTGTTGATTTTAAATTTAAAATAGTGATAAAGATATGTATGTTATCAATCTTGAATTATATTATTATAATAGTTGTATAAACAAAATAAATACTATACAATTCATTATAATCTCGAAATAACAACGGGCTGGAAGGACGATATAATATTATACAATAGTGGTATATTAGTGGTCAAATATGAATTTGTAGGCCCGATGTTAATTTATATGAATATTATACATTTATATCATTTGTTAAAATACCACAATTCGTTCTTACATTATAATTAATATAAATTGTAAATTTATAAATTATAATATTATTCATATTATAAATCGTATAATATTATGATTAGTTTATAGTTACATACTGTTTACTGTTTAGTAATGCTAACTTATAATTAGTAGTCCAAAAATTATAATTTATAACAATGCGAAATTGCAGCCTTGGTAACAGAGTAATGAAACTCGGAGACTAATATAATAATTATTAGACCTAGATTTTATAGGACTGCATTTTTTTTATTTTTATAAAACTATATTATATAGCATAACATAACATTATAGTACAAAATCCAATTTAAACATCAAATCGTGAAATTGTAAATTTTATTTTACATATTTAATTTTTAAGTATTTTTTTCAGTTTAAGAATAATTTTATTGTGTTGGTATTATTTTGTTTATATTTTTTATTTTGTTTTACTTTACATTTACTTTGAATATATTAATCTAAACATTTTAAATTTCTACTAATATTTATACATAATATTATAATGAAACATTGAACCGAAGTTTGGATTAGATTATAATAATATTAAAAGTTGGAATTATTATTCTAAGAAGCAACAGGTTTCCGCACCAATTTCATTTCGTGTGGTTTAGTGTGTACGAAAATTCTGATGATATTTTCTTGTGCACGGGGCGATTTTTTTGTGATCAGGACGAGGAAACTTTTTTTTTATTTTTCGCTACATTCGAAACCAGGGGAATTGAAAGGTTAGCTGTCTGTGCAGCGTGCGAGTAGTAAAAGTGTAAAGTATGATTCGAAAAGCAAAGCGATACGACCTTTTATAATTTGTTTAATCATTTTTGATTATGTGTTTGTCGACGTCGTCGAACGGGTCACCGTCGATTCTCCATAGTTTTTATGGCGAAAATGTTAAACCAAACCGTAATCACAAGAATATAATAATATAATATGCTTACGTTTACGATGCCCTGATTATAATAATATTAATACTTAACAGTTCCGTTAAGGATTATTATTATAAATTTCTAAAGTACATTTCGATTACTATATGATCTTTACATTATCGTTGACCCGAAAATATTGAAATAATAATAATTATACAAATTAATATTAATTAATAATAGGAATTTATTAGTTTTACGAAATGCCGAATACGATTAAAATGTTTTAATTAATTATTTATATCATTATGACGCAACTTGACGTAATTTATTTCACTATATAATGTAAAAAAACAAATAAAAACCATAATATTATAATAATGCTATTTGGGTATTATATCATACTTGTTACTTAGTATTTTCGTTTAAATTTTAATTTGATGACTAGAATTTCAGTGATGATGGACAAATATATTGATATTATATTGACATACAACAAAATACTGTCACAGAATTGTACAAATAATTATTTTTAAGATTTGACGCAGATCATTGGCGTGTTTACCTTTATGCTGAAATGGAAGAAAATAATTTTCTATAATTTATGTGATACATAACATAATAAATAATGAATGAGATGCACGAAGATCTGCATAATATAGTAAAATATACAACGTTATAAATGTAAAATTTTACGCATCTGCTACCTTGAATACAAAATATTCATTATCAGAAAAATTAAAAAAACCATTGTTTCCCTAATCTTTGTATAAACAAATAATATTTCGCGTTGTTTTTGAGAATTGAATGAAACATTTTTTATGACGAATTACATAAAAAACATAAATTACATTAAAAACACTTGAAAAGTGTATTATGTTAATTAAAACAAAATGTGTTGTCTTCTCAATAATATAAATATTAATTACTAAGATTCGAAAACCCAAAACATAATTCTAAAATCTCCAAAACATTATAAAGTATGCGAAATCACTAATAATGAAAAAACTATGAAAACAGCACTGAAATTCTATATTTTCCAAATAAAACAAAAAGTATCGTAAATAACTTCTATATTTTATAAATAATTATATTTAAATTATTTATTTATATAAAAAAAAAATACCAAGTAAATTATAAATCATAATTAGTTACAGAGTAAAACACTAAAACATTACTATAAAAAAGTTATTTATTTTTCTAATTTTTGCGATATAGTTTATTATTATAAAATTATTGTTTTGCGGAGTTAGTATTTTCAGACCGAACGTCGAAAGAAAACAGAATTTAAAATAGTTATTTTAGATTAAAATAACTCCATTTAGTTGAGAGTGTATGGCAACGTAGAAAAGAAGAATACAATAGTTTCAATCGCAAAAATAACCGATTTGCTCAAGAGTAGATTGTTGCAAAATCTCGGTATAAAGAATAAAAATATTCAAAAATAATAAACAAAAACAGTTGATCAACTTTACAGCAGAATTTGTTAGATATTAATTAATAATAATTAATATTAATAGATATTTTACTATTTTTACACTGTGTGGTAAGAATAAACACCAGTTTACAATAATTGATAACAACACAGTTATAAAATTTTAATAATAATAAAAGAGCACTTTCATTGATTATTTTTTAACAATTACCCAATTTTTAAAAATAATTTATTTAATACAATATAAATACAATTTATATTTCATTGTATGTATATTTCTTCAATATTACACTGTTTACAAAATAATGGTGTTTACTTGCACATGTTGATATAATGAAAACGTATTTATAATAATATTACAGAACTCTGTTTGATAATATTGTATACGAAGCTATTATTTGGTTTGACAACAACAATAACTTTTGACCATCCATAGTAATTTATATAATGAAATATGAATAAATAAATGTATAAAAATAATAATATTTTATTGAAAATACCTGTTATGTACACGATATATTCATAATTGTAAAATAGAGGCTCGGTGGTTATCGGTCGATTGGGATCGGGGGCAGCTGTTCGAAAAATGATAAGAAATTATGATGACATCGAATTTGTTACCAACCTTTACAAATTTCAAAATTATATGTAATTAGTTTTATATTCATTAATTGACAATATTGTTTGGCAAAATGATGAAAATTATATTATTTCTTTTATGTATGATACGCGTAAAATATGTATTAAATAATATGAGCGAAAACACGTTCGACGTATTTAACACTGTAAGTTGACTAAACATAAAATAAAATTATATTGTTACAATAATACCTACATCAATAGATTTTAAAACTATTAAAAATGGCATATATTATATGTATTGTAGATATAAATAAACTTTGTATATTTTCATTATTTAAAATTATAAATTAGTAGGTACTTCATAAGTTCAAAATATGTGCAATTTTTAAAATATAACAAAACATTTTCATCGGAAGCGAGAGCGCAGTCGACTGAAGTTCCAACAGTGTCAGAATTGATTTCATTTTTAGAAACTAGATTTAAAATATTAGAATATTTTGAGACCATCAAACATATAAATACTAAAAGTATTCAAATGATGACATCAAACGAGAAAAAATATAGTGAAAAAAGAGGAATGTCACAGTTATTCGCTGCAACGTCAAATGAAGTACGTTATATTTGTAAATTGACAAGTCAATCAACAGGTACAAATATAGCAACAAACGAAGCTAGTGAAGAATCAACGTCAGTAAGCGCGCATACTTCGGTAATACAAGACGACCAGGGACGTATTTATGGGGGGGGCAAGGGAAGCATCGACCCCTGGTGCCAAATTTTAAAAGGGCACAAAATTTTAAAATATTATAAGATAATTATTATAATAAATCATTATTACGACAAATCGTCTATTATTATTATGACCTAATAGAGTCTTTAAACAGCTATGATGTAATTCATTCACGTTAATTCATCAAAAACGTACACGAGATATTATTATGTATAGAAATAAGAAAATAATCAAAATATTGTGAAATAGAGGCTCGGTTGTCAATCTGTCACCATGAATCAATTAATTATTATCAAAGTCTGCAATACCGACAATTGGTAGCGAAGCGACGGTTTAGCTTTTTTAATAGTTTTTAGTGGTTGTACGAACGCGATATTGTAATGTACCCGACGTTGCCACTCGAATAAAAATATTAATATTAAATAATAAGTATATTGTTATTTAATATACGTAGACAAACACGACCCTGAATTCCCCCCCCCCCCCATCATTTGGTCCATCGTTACAAAGAGTAGGTCGCAAACAATATCTAATGAAAATTATTCTCTAGATAATTCGTATTAAACGATAAGATATTAAGAACAATAAAGTATGGAATATTCTAATAATAATTTTATTTATTTTATTATAATTTTTTTTTTTTTTTTATTGTTCTTCTTTTGACATTTTTAACTTTAAAAACAAAATCGATTTGATTTTACCATAATCACCGTTTCGTTTTAAAATCTTGTGTTTATTATTATCTTTGTTTTTCAAATCGCATTGACGCGAAAATGGAAAAGTCCGATATAGATAACATATTATTAATCAATACATCACTATGCATTATACAATTTATAGTTTATATTTTATACATATAGAATTAATTTTAATCATTTTAATGTACATAGTTCATAGCGGTTTTGATGGAACCTAAAGTTGGCTTTACACATGGGGCACGTGTAAAGTACAAAATATTAATGGAGAGAAGTAGACTTATTTATGGCATGTTTTAATGTTTATACATAGTTTGTGAAGTGCATTAGGACGTATCTAATATTCCGTTTAGCGTTAAATTTGAATGTATCGAAACATTTATAGACAAACATTTTCCATCATAAGTAGTATATTACAGAAAAACTAAAATTTATGGATAGGATTACGGTTGTTATTAAAAACCGTTGATTTTATTTTCCATTATCAAGGAGGTTAGCAGTTTTTATGAGACATAAAAAAAAACAAAATATTACTATAAATATTATTGCGATCAATTCAATTACAATTTTAGTATACTTATTCATTAGGCCTTTGGTAAATGTTACTTTAGTTTTAATTAATTAAATTACCACAGCCTGATGAACTTCAAATGATATAATTTGTAGATGTACACGCATTGTCGTATTGTGAAATTGTGGTAATATTTATGCCGACGTTGTCTTGTTGGATTTTTAAAACAGCAGAAATGAACTCGAAGTGAAATATTTAAATGTCAAATATATTATTTTGATACTAGAGATTAGAGAATATATTATATTAGTAATTAAATTCCAGATTATTATCGATTTATCGTGCAAATGTGCAATATATGTGATCACGAGTCATTTTATAACTATTATTAGTTAATAACTTTACTTGAAGGTCGAATAATAATAACATTTCGCAATAAACCGTTCACAGGATAAAATAACCAAAATAGTCTGAAACGAATTTTAAATATCATGTTTTTCGTCATAAATAATATGTAGAATAATACAAACACCTAATATTAAATATCTTTTGTTGAATCTCAGCAAGCCAAACAAAAAAAAATTCTCGCATATGTTGAAAAATGAGCTTGAAATATTTTTCTTGTCTACAAAGGACATTTTTATTACAAAACGTAAAAAATTAATTTATCGATCGAATTTCCTTATTTTTTATAATTTCTTCTTCCTCTTCATTTTTTAATAATATTCTGAGATTATAATATTATTTATATTATAATACATATAATATAGGCATAAATGAGACAATAATTATATTAAGTAAATTATTATTCTGTTATTTATTTGTTATTTTAATAACAATTACTCATTTTAATGAACGAAATCATTATGATCATTTTTACTACTTTACTAACTTATACAACTAAGTACATTTAATAAATTCCAAAAATGGCGTCAAAGTAAAAAAACTTAGGTGGATAAATAATAATTATCATCAATTCATAATAATAAATAATTATTGTTTAACTTGGAAATTGAACACATCTAACGCGTTTAGAAAAACAATGTGTGGCGCCCGGACATGCCTAGGAAAACGTAACTTTATTAGAACATAGAAATCTATTATACAATTTAATGAAAGATGAGACGCATATTTTGGAGGATATTTTATATCCGTTTTGTAAAATATAAACTGGCAAAGAAATAATATTATAAGGTATTATTTTTATTTTAGTTAACACGCTGTAACTTGTTTGACAATATTTGACAAAACGGATATGACATTCCATCCAAAATGCAAATATTCTTTAAATTTTCTAATAGATTTTTATACTCCAAGTTCAACCTAAATGTTACAATTTATATTTTGTGTTGAAGTGATTTTCCTATAGTCATCGTTAGATAGACAGAATATTGAAAAAGATGCGATTATCATTACTTATCGAGTTCTCAAATTATTGTGTTCATATTCAATATAACCGTTATTGTTACGACATAATATTATTTTAAAACGTAGATAGTTGAAAAATGTCAACTATAAAACTGTCATCTTGCATTTCGACCACTTGTTTGGAACATAAAATACACAGATACAATCGATAACATTTACACATCTCAACAATATAATCTGGGAATCTGGTATAGAAATACTAACGGGAATCAACGGTTTTGACCTTGTAGATTTAATCACAAATCACGTGCAAGCCAGAAAATGATAATAAACGAAATTTGTTTGTTTACGATACTTAGTAAACAAAAAACACATTTTTTCTATAAACTAGTTAGTTGGAAACATTATTTTATACACTAAAGAGATTACAGTGATCAAATATTATTATGTTAAAAAATAATGGACATAACATGTTATAATTTGTAAATGTTTGTAACATAAATTCTGATAAATAAATCACGTATTCACGTTATAATGTTGTATAGCGTACCTACAGGCTACAGTGTATACTATTCAGAATTAATTGAAATATATTTGTATTTAACTATATGAAGAAATTAAAATTATATTATTAATAATTATGTCCAAAATATTGTCGTTACAGTGGTCGTTAAAGAAAAAACAAGTACAAAGTAAACAAATAATTTTATTTTTATTCGTACAATTCTATTTTGTAGTTAAATTTATACCTAACGAGTAGTAGTGGTTAAAATTATATCCTAATTTGCTCTACAAATGTATTTCTTGCATAATAGGTATATGTAAGTATATTTATTACGGAGAAATATTGTGAAACTTTTGAAAATAAATTACTAAAGAAAAGACAAGTTTAGGGATAACGCATCCTTTTCTTGTTGTCGTTGAATTTAAAATCATTCAAAGTTGTAATCAAACAAAAAATGCAATTTTTCTCGTGGTTAATAATGCAATATTGATGTTATTTTAATATAATATGCTATAAATATATCTATAACAACAACCACAATAATGATACAAATTTTATAAATTAATATAGTAAATTGATGAACCTAATAAATAACTTCAAATTTGGTATGCAATAGTTATTTAAAAATGATAGGCTCCTGCCTCCTACTTTCCTATATATTTATACACCTACACAATAGTTATAAACAGGGCTGACTTAAGGCGTAGGCTCAGGCCTACGGTGGCATAAAAAATACTTTTTGAAGGGACGGCATTTTTCGGAATCATTTGCTAAAAAATTTGTAATCATTGACATATATTATTACTACAATATTATAAGATTCAAATTTATAGGATTTTAATATTTATTTCTAACATTGTACACAACAAGTCAACATTGAAAAACGTATTATGTAATAGTATTATGAGATGTTCATTGTAATAATATAATGCGTTTTGAACCACAATCGATTCGTCGGTGTTTCTATTGAATGTGAAATCGTTGACGACTTAGATATTGATGATCTCATCAAAGATTTTGCATCTTTAAAAGTCAGAAAATTACCTTTTTAAAGTTAGGATTAAATTAATGAGAATTGTATTTGTAATTTTATACATATTATATTGTATTTGTATCTATCTATTTAGTACTTATTTATTATTTTAATATGATTTTTATTTTACCAAAAGGAAAAAAAGCACGTTTCTCCTGTTTGTATAAAATAATAATGATCAAATAACAGGGGCGGCAAATTTAAGTCTTGCCCACGTTTAAAATATCACTAGAGCCAGCCCTTGTTAGAAAACAGTTATAATTATTATATAATAACAAATAACAATTTAATTTAATATTAATATTATATTATATACAATAATGATTGGAATCGTCGACCATTGAATTATTCCAATTTATAATATAATAATATAGTACAAATTTAAAATAATATTGTTTCCAAATATGGTTGTAAAATTATTGATTTATTATCTTGGGTTATATTTACAATGCACAATAATTTTATTAGTTTCCATATACTATGAAGTCTGAAGTGATTATAATAATATTAATAAGTATATTTATTATTTATGTCGTAATATAAACAACGTATTAATATATTATTTATTATGTTAATAATAAATTAATGCGTTGTTTATACAACGAAAAACATACTAAGATAAAAACTCATATTTACAACTATATTATCATTTTGAATGATATGCCTTCTCAAACATAAATTAATATTATTTATAATGTAACACATTTCATTATAACTTTGAAATATATTTTAAATTTTAAATGCCTTGGAGTAAAAACTAACTAAATTAAACTACTAAAGTATCATCATGACATCGTCTATGATTTTCCATAATGTTTATGACAGGCGGTATCGGGCTAGTAAGTAGTGATATATATGAAAAAAAAATTAAAATATTATGTTCTCTTTCACGATTATATATATAACGACAATTTTAATAATTATGTACACTGTACAGTGCATTTCTGTTAAAAAAATATAATAATATATTATTATATTAGTGTTTTTATTTTCTGGTCTAAATAATATTTATTAATGAAAATAATATTGTTTTGATAATTAACGAAATGTCTAATTTTCGTTGTTTATAATTGAGCCTCATAAAAAGCACTAATTTTCATGTTATTTTAGCAAAAAAAAACGTGCTAAGTCTTAGTGTATATTATAGTTTTAGATTTTTAGTGCATAATATATTAATGTACATTCGCCCACATTTAGGTGCATTATTATGCATGCGTATTAGTTGTTAATATTAGTTATTTATATCATTTATATATGACCTTTAGTACATGAACTTACAGATCATGTTATAACAATAACAAAAACTATATTTTAAATAAAATCCTGAAGCAAATTGATACGCACTATACACACCATTAGAGTCAATTTTTTGATAAAAATGGTATTATGTCATAAAAATTAACAGTGTTCTCTTAAAGCATTCTAAGCTTTAAAGAGTAAAGACATTACATAAACTAACGTCATAAATAGGTTTGTCGGACGGTTTGACCGAGATAATCCCAGTTTGACAAGCATTACCCTATGTCCGATAGGTTCAAGTACTTAAAATCGGTAGTGCAAAATTATTTTTACTCACATTTCGTTATATTAAAATTTCAAAATATTATAATAATTCATAGTTATATTTTTTTAGAATTGAAATTTTTCTTATTCCAATGTTTGTGTACTACGTAATTCTGAGGATTTTATAGTGAATAAAAAATTGATACTTTTACTTAAGTCGACCAAGATTTGACTACTCAAATATTAAAGTACTTACAGTGCTTAAATTGTACCACTTCTTTTTTAAATTTTTTTAGCTCTTCTAATTTTTCCACGAGGACATGGTTTAATTTAGGTTTGAATTCAATCATTGTAAGGGATGATATATTTTTTTTAATCTCATAGTCTCCTTTCTTTCACATTTTTCAAATTGAAGCACTGAATATTTGATAATATATTTTATATTAGGTTTTTAAATAAAAATATTTTGACGTTACCTACCACACTGTGTGTTCCTTCGACCTTTGCTTTTCTTGTCACGAGTTTGTGACATCGTTATTACGCAATTACACTCAAACCGACTCGACAATAAAGTGCGAAACGAGAGTTAAGTAATAATATTACACAAAGTACTTTTGGTTTACATTGGACCGAGCGAGAGACGCTGTTGCTGTCGGTGACGGTTAAACGATATTATATATATATGTATGTATTGTATATGTACACTTTGCGAGTGTGTAATAAAAAATAATAACAGCACTAAAGTCGATCGACTGCGAATCGTGTGTATGCGACGATAAGAGTACGAGATTATAAAAATAGAAATAAATAACTAAATCGCAAAAAATAAATTTAATATTCTCGCGTAATATTGTAATAATAATAATAAAAAGAAACATTGGCGATTTTCTCTTCCCCGTCATATCGCGTGCAATTCAGGAGAGGCGGTCCAAGGCCATCGCACCTGTATAGATGGTCCCTACGCGTCGTCGTGGTCTCAAATTTATCAATTTGTTTTATTTATTTATCCCTCGGGGGACGCGACAGGGCGTTGTGTAAAAAAAATATAGGAAAAAAAAAAAACGATTCGATGAAATGATAATATTTAATATTTTCTCGGACCAGAGTTCACGGCAGACCGGGGCCGGATTTATTGGAATAAAAAAAAAAAAAAAAACGTTTTTGCGGGCGCGCATTATGCCCGCGAGGACCGACTACCGACGTTTTTAGACCGCAACAACAAAGGGACTTTGCCGTTAAGACGTGTCCGGACTACTGGTCCTAGCCGTATTCTTCCGCATGACCGTACTCGATGTTTTTTTTTTTCCTATCGAATTACGATTATTTCGCATCTAAACGGTTTTATTTCCTATCGGCTGCGGACAGCCATCGATCATATAAAATATAAAATATAATAATCCGTGCTACGGAGACAATAAAATGTTGATAGGTACCATCTACCTGTGTTTTGATTTGGCAAATATTAGTACCTATTATATAGACTTTAGATTAATGGATTTTTGGATTTTGTTCTCTAGAAATTTATAGAAATATAAAAACGATAGAAAATCTCGAAAAAGAATAAACGAATTTTTAAATAAAATTCGTATCTAATGTAAAATTGTAAAAAAAAATGAAAATAATAAATACAACAATGACGTACGTGTTCACTGTTCGTATCGTAAATTGTATTTATTTTACTACATGCATATATCGAAAATAAACAAGTTTTTCAAAATATATTCATATCTTATAAAAATTATATAATTTATTAACAACTCAATATATTTATATTTTAAATTTAATTTCCTAAAATATAAATTATAAACATCGTTAATATTACATGCCAAAAAATAAAACTATGCATTTTCCTATTAAATATTATAGTTTATATAATATCTATCTTATTATATTATAAATTTATAAATTTAGTTAGTATTGAAATATTAATGAAAATAGAACTGAATAAAAAAAATTGTAGCAATAAAAGCATAATGCATATTAAAAATTAATATATGTAGCCATCCATGCAAATATATTTTATAATGTTTAAAAAACAATTTTTTTTATATTTTATAAAAGTTTTATAACTTATACGTTGGGTACTAACCGCCGGTAGATTTATGCTGTGAAATATTTTAGTGGCCACATTCAATCTTTTAACATTTTCCTTAGTCCTCTCAGTATCCAGATAATATCTTACGTCCACCAAGACATATTCAAAACAATTTCGAAATACAATGATATTAATTTATTAATTGATTAATCAAAATAATATAATACTTTTGTTTTTATGGTCTTAATAGATATTAAAAATATGGACTCTCATGAAGTTGCGTCTAGATCTGGAACATGGCGATAAGGAAAAATTTCTAGAAACGAACTTGTAACCTATAGCGACGACGTGGGCCTTTCTTGCTAAGAACAAGGATTTTATGCAATCATTACAATATCGACATCCGCAAAAAAAAATTGAAAAAATGAAAATACAATAACTTTGAATAAAAATGATAATTCATATATAATATTAAAATTATTTGTTTGTTTGTTTGTTAAATTGTTATACATTTTAATAAAGGCTCACATGTCACGAATCTAATAGGCAACATAATATTAGCAGCTATAATAGTTTGGTCATAAATTATTATTTTTCTATTTTCATATACACTCCATATTACTAATTTTTAAAAATATTACTTCATAATTACACCCTCGTATTGTTTGAAAATTACAATACTTTTAAAAATGAATAAGTTTAAGTTCTAGTTCATTTTATTGTTTTCAAAATGAATTAGTTCATGTTCGTGGAATTAAAGTAGTTATCGATTGTTCAAAACAGCGTAGGTCGTGTAAAAACTATCTTCGAGAATAAGTTCAAGACCATATTATTATTATAATTATTGATTGTGCAAAATACATTTTAAATAACGCACTTAATGTGCTCATAAACCTTTTACCGTTTTATCGGTATGAAATAATATACTCTTATACATATAATAATTTATAACACACCTATTCAATAATATTAAAACAACAACGAATTTATTAATATAATTCTTTGATCCCACGTAAAAAGGGCTTTAGAAATTATTCACATTTTCTTATACTGATTATGATTGCTTGTATTTTTCTGTATTTTTTTGGTTTAAGTCAGAAATCAATATACCAATAAACCTATTAATTTTGTACTATTATTAAAGTTAGATGTTAGTCGTAACCACGTGATAAATGTCTTGTAGGTTTATTTTGATTTTTTGTTCTTAAAATTTCTCTTGTTAAGAATTTTTTTACAAAATAAATGTTTTTTTCCAAAATACATTCAAATTACGAACTAAGTCATAATTTTTAAATTATGTTTATCAAATATAACAATGAATGAACTTTTTTTGTAACTAGAGTTTATGGAAAATTTTGTTTAAATAGATTTTGTGCAGCTGAAACTATAACATATATATTATAATAATAATATTGTTAGATTGAAATGGCAAGATGTCATCTTCCAAAACATTGAATTGAATTTCTTTTCAATGATCAATTCCATGAAATGTTTACCTATACAATATAATATTTAAAAAACCATTAAATAAATATCAAGACACACTTTCAAATAATAGTGTTTTGACATTATTTTTGTAGTGGAATAATAATAATATAATTCTCCGAATCGATAAACCATGATGATAATAAATAACAATCGTTTTAATTAGTCAAAGTTATGCCAAGTCCAAACAACAAACTAATTTTAAACAGATTATTCCATTATTTCTACTCAAAACTTTTGTGTATTTTATTATATTTTATAAAATGAGACAGAATAAAACTATGAACATTGATACCATCTATGTGCTGTATTGTATTAAATCCAGTGGCGTATTTAAGAGGGAGTATCTGGATGATAGATCTCCTCCCTTTTTTATTGATATTTTTCGGAAACCGATTTCACTGTGGTGATTTACAGAACGACAATATCAAAATAATTAATACTATAAAAAATTAATTAACTATTATACTTTTCAAAATTAGATAATAGTAGAATAGTAGATACTTTATTTACATAGGCGGAAATAGGGGTAGCTTGGGGAAACTTAGTCTTTCCAAAATTTTGTGAAGAAGATAATATAATATTAAAAACTTATAACAAGAACTGCATAATATAAAATCTATATAATCTACTTTTACAATAAATATGATTTTTATTTTATAAACATACGGTAATGTTTAATGATTTATATACTCTTGATGCAGATATTATAATATACGATTTGCAGTAATATTAACATACATAATAATATGACAGGAAATTTTGAATTATTAAGTCAATTAGTTCAACAAAATGTTGATGTATTATGTATATAATATTATATATTTATATAAGCATGTAAAAGTTTTGTTAGATTTAAATATTGAACCTGTAGCCCTCCCAGAAATTTTTTCTAAGTTCCACCTATGTTTATTTAGGTTATTTTTCGAATTTCCCAAAAGTTTTACCATGGGATAAGAAAAACTACCAAAAATGGCTGAAAAACTGTAAAATTCACAGAAACTGTAATTAAGTAATTTTGACGAAATTCATTTTAAATATTTTATAAAACCTAACTAATATTCGTGTTGTAAATTATTTGATAAATAAAGAAAATTTATAAAAATAAATATTATCAGAGAGACCGGATTTATATGCGGTTATAAAAACTTAAATATAAGATGTTTTTATGCTCTATAATGTCGTCAAAGTAATCTTTTATATGCATACATATTTTTTTTAAAATATATGATGTTTCATAAAAATATATTAAATATTAAAAAAACGAATAAAAGTAACAATTTAATACCTACAAAAATTCATACTTATGAACTAATAAAAAAAATAAAATAACGTGTTTTGAATAATAAAATTAATAAATTAACAAATTTTGTTATCAATATTGCATCGCGCCTTTTTTCTTAATATATTAATATATCGCATTCAAGTTAAACGATAACTCACATGAACTAATCATGATGTCTAAGGAGTAGAAATACTAAAAATTGACCAAATATTCAATTGTATTCCAAAGAACAAGTTTTAATTGATACTCTTGTATCAATTGAAAACATTGTTCATTACTCCTCTCCATTATTTAAGTTTTCTAAAAATTAAAGTAGTGAATAGATAAATCGCACAAACACTGAAATACGTCCAAACGGAGCCAAATTTTATTAAAATCATATTATTGAAAAACAGTAAACGTATATCAGACCGAAGGGACGAAAAAAGAACGTCCGGAATCGACTTTCCCGCTTTTTTTCTTCTAGTTTTTTTATACAAATAACGAATTACGTCAAGTATGAATTATATTATATTATTTTGCAAAACACAAGTAAAAGTAGTAAAATATAAAAGTAGTATGAAGAAGAAGCCGTTTGCCGGCGACGGCGACGCTACGAAATAAATAATTTTTACAACATGTAATTAAAAGAAACGATGATTGAAGAAAAAAATAAAAACAATTTTTCAGACTTTCAGAATTTATATAATAATATTAAAGTTCTAAGGCCTCCTGAAGCCCTTTTACAATTTGGATTCACAAAACAAATTCGTGGTATCAGTTGAATTGGACGACTTAAAATTTCAATCAAATACATTCCATTTAAACTTTGTCAGATTTTGTTGACATTAAAAAAATATTGTCGGATTTCAGACAATAAGATTTTTCAGTAATTTCAACAATGAACAAAAATAATATTTCGAAATTGACGAGCGCCTGTTGGCAGTCTTCCGAAATTTAAAAAATATTCGACACATCATATATGTGCGATATACAGCTAAGCTGTATTTTTATGGTTTTTTCCCCCTATAGCGATCTTTACACATCGATTAATTTTGACACAATCTCGTATGGATTTTACTTAGAAAAAAAAAAATGCTTTTCGAATGTACATTTGGAAACGGGTACTATCTTGCCGCCACAATATAACCTTATATTAATATAAAATAAGGTAGTGGGTATTTCATTCAGTGATATTTATAAGAAATCGATAAATAATATTATTATTCTAATAAACAGGAAATAAATATACAACCAATAAGAAGCTGAAAATTGCGATTTTGGAGGGTGAGGAGAAGTGTACCGTACCACGAATTACTGACATACCTATTTATTTTGTTGTGCGTTCACGTCCATCGTCGTACTATATAGTGGTGGGAATTATCGTTACTTTTGTGTACTCGTTCCAATCGGTA
>CM023358.1:3181266-3273696 GCA_013282895.1 Eriosoma lanigerum | reverse complement strand
ATAAACAAAACAAAATATAATTCGATATTTCGATAGCCACAGCTTAAGGGGGATGTTTAGTCCACCGAAAATGTACACAAAAATTGCACCGGGAAAAAGCTATTTGTGAAGAAACTACTTATCCAATTTATGCAATAATTATATTAAAATTTAAAGAAACATATCTTCTATGTACCCTCTTTTTTAAATTTTTATTAACGTGTACCATTAATTTTTAATTGTTGTATAAAAGTCAAATAATTGAAATGTAAATAATAGCTTATTGACAACCAATTTTGAATTTTCTAAAAAGAGCGTACCTAGATTACGTTAATAGGAATCAAATAATGTTAATTTCGTAAAAATATATTTACTTTAAGTAGGACAAAACAGCTTTTTACTGAGAAAAAAAGACGGCTAGGCGCTAGCGACTCTAGCGGTAATATTTATTGATGCTTAAGAAAATATCAATAATAATTATTGATAGCTATAAATTATATGTTATATTTATACCTATAGTGTATATTGTAATCTATATATCTATATAGAGAATTATTGTTTTATTGCAAATGTTATGCCATCGTATCCGCTGCGGGTCGTAATATTCTAAAAATATAACTTTTTATAATTATAATTCTCTATAAATATTATTCATTTATGTATGTATAAAATAATAACAATTATAGCTGAATATTTGTTACTTCAATATTACTCATATCAGTATGACGAAAAAGTGAGAAAATTGGTTTTCTGTTTTTATTAGTTTTGACATTTTTTATAAATGTTTTTTCAGATTCTGAGCAATGCGATCCTATTGGATTTACAATGAATTTTATCTGTTTTTATTTGACTGACATTATTTCAGATAGAAATATTAGTCCAATTACCACAAATAGGGTATGCTTTCCGTACCAAATTACATCTATTTGGTACTTTATTTAGCTCATTTTTCGAATTTCTCAAATGTTTTTTCTTAGGAGAAAAAAATTTACTAAAAAATGGCGTAAAATCCGGAAAATTACAGTTTCCGTTATTTAAAATTTTTTTGTTTCATGGTCACTAATTAAGTTTTGATCATAGGGAATTGAACATTAACAAATATCATCACAACAACAGCGGCTGATAGAGTAGACCACAGACAAGAATATAATTATAATAATATATGGACTATGGAGTAAACACCATACTGATACGTGATTCGACCATTATAAATGTATAATAATATATTACGTTATATCATTATTTATAGAATAGATTCTATGATCGTGACAACTCGTTACTATTCGACCACCGTCGGTAATCGGTACTCACTACTCAGTGACGTATCCCCATGTATATGGATGGGGACCAATTTATAGTTGGAAACTTTATACCGAATGTACCGATGGAACGAAGTAACGAACGTGAAACGATAAATGTACTCGTTCCACCAATGTAATCGTTACTTTGTACCGAATACTGCAATAACGACTCACCACTAGTACTGTCTGTATTTTTACTATTTTGCTGATAATATTAAATAGTAAATTATTTGTCATAATATTGAAATTTAATTTGTGTATTTTTCATATATTTTGGTGGAACATATTTTTCATTAGGTAAGTACGTATTAAAAATTTAACGAGATGGTGATGAACGAATGAACACTATTTTGTTTGTTGCGATAATTATTACAAAATAATTTTGAATGATAATTTATTATATATTTTTTTCTTATTAAGGTATGGAGAAGAAAGTAATAGACCAATTAGAGTTTTATTTTGGTGACACCAATTTGCCAAACGACAAATTTTTACAACGAATGATTAAAAAAGACAACGGATGGGTGACGATAAAAGTTTTATTAAGATTCAGAATGTTGACATCAATAACCATGGATCCGTTAGTAATCGCCTCTGCTGTTAGAAATGCTACAGGTAGTATATTGGAAGTTCACAAAGCAAATGACAAGATTAGACGTAAACCTGTAGTATCGATAGCACCAGTTGCTGATGAACATTTTTTGAAAGATATGTTGGATCGCTCTATTTATTGTAAAGGTTTTCCAACGGCAACCACGATGAATGAACTTTTAGAATTTGCTGCTTCTTTTGGAGAATAAGTTATTATTAAATTTACTCCACATCGCTTTGAGACCAGCAAGTTCAAAGGTTCATTATGTTTTACTTTTAACACTAAAGAACAAGCTCAGGATTTCTTGGAACAAGAGTCTGTCAAGTATAAAGATTTTGAACTAGAACGTATGTGGGAAAAAGATTTCCCCGGATCAGATGAATAAGTACTTATAATGGTTACTTTCAATTGTATTACAATTTATTTTTATTCTTTAATCCAATGTATACAATATGTACGATATTTAAACAAGCGGATTAAAGAACTATTCTAATTAAAACAATTTTATTCAATCTATTAAATGTTTAATATTCATATAAATTAATAACAAATATGTTAAAAAACGTATTCTAAAAAGTTTAAAACAGTGGCGTGGTGAAGAGGTTGGTCAGAATTTTAAATTGGTAGACTGCGTGGTATAAATGAACAGCATTATTATTGGAAGTTTTTTTTAAAAAATAAGGTAAATATTTCCATTAAGATTGGCAAGTTCATATTATGAATAATCGGTACCTACATTAATAAAAATAATAATATACAAATTACTACAATTTTATGAATAGTGAGTAAACCAAGTTCAAATATTAATTACAATAATTTAAATTAAATAAAAACGTTGATAACCCGTAGATTATTAAAATTAAAATCGTATACAATGCAAGGTATAATACTAATACCTTACATACATTTTTTAAAAATTAATATTTTATTTTCATACGCGTGCGCAGAATTTCAGGTATTCCCTCAAATAATTTTAGGGCCCTTCATTTTATACTATTATCCAGATTTTATTATTCGTGGTGAAACTAGTAGTTACAATAGCAATATTTTGTAAATATTTAACATATTATTAAACATAACTATTTGTTGTTTTTAGTTTAAACTTGCACTATAGAATTGCTTATTATATAATATCATTGATTATAGATAGTAGACAGTGGCCTATCTATACTATCTATAATCAACGACAATATTAAGTTACATTTTATATAATGTGCTGCAGAGATAATTTTACCCCAATTATAATATATTTTTAAAATTGCATTTTTCTTGAAGGGAAATAAAGCATAAAATACTTTTTTTGTTTTCGAGTTATAAAATTTCGAAGATTTTCAAATTTTAGATCTATAGAACCCGGTCGGATTGGGTAAATTTGGACCACCGAGATATCAACCAGCTCATTTTTTATAATTTTATATTTTATACCTTAATTGTTTATAATTTTTCTAGCAAATTTTTATTTTAAAATACAATACAATTGAGGACATTGAGGTAACACTATATCTTATTTTTCGATTATTTTAAACACTTTTCCAATGTATTTTTCTATCAGCCCTAAGTGTTATAAATTATTACATGAACGGGAAAAAAAATCATTAAAAAAAAAAACGAAGTTTTAAATAGTGTACTTTATAAAAATACTTCGTATTTTTAATGTATAAAATCAATCAACTAATTGTTTGTTTTTCCCTTGGCGAATTTCTACTAACAATTCAGATAAGAATTCGGAATATTTTGTAATAAGCGATCGCAAAAGTATTTTTTGTATATATATTTTAAAATTTGATTATGTAATTTATGATAATTTACATCAACCATATTATTATATAAATACGATTTATTTTATTATTATTGTTTTTCGACGATCTTAAACTCTAATCAAAATGACGTGAATGCGTGATCATCAGATAATAATTTATCAAAATTCAAACGACCAAAGGGCGAATAAACTATAATTATCTTTACTGCATATAAAATACAAATCAAATAAATTAAAATTTTTATCAATAGTATTTTTTGTGTTTTATATTATCGTATAGTTATCCGAATTGACCGATTTTGGGTATTACAAATTACAATTATGTGACTTGATAAATGTTGTACATTGTACGAGAACAAATCATTAATAATAATTATTTTTATCATTAACTTTAATTAAGTCTATAATTAATTTATAATCTATATTTGAAAAAGCAAACATCGCTATATTGTAAAACGCGATTAAGTTTATCCTAATTTTACAGCAACATTCTGTTGACCCTGTCACACGTGGATGAGACGTACGTCCAAAACGACCCATGAAACAATAACGTGTATTTTTTCATATTGTTATTAATGAATATTGAATAATAATATTATGTAACCATCTTGAAGTGGCTAGTAGTGAGATCAAATTGCATCTACAAACGTCATCGGACGAAAGAAAATATAAAAAAATATTCAATAAACCGTCATTATTATTGATAAAATACCATTTACGATTAATAAAAGTATACGAGTGTTAATTGTACACGCTTAATTGTTACATGCTTTTAAACATAATTTAGCACACAAAACAAAACAGTAAGACAATTACTAGGGATATTAGGTTGTATTTTATTTTATTTAAGCAATATTTTTTTACAGAATTTTTTTAATACTAGTTTTGTTTCTACTTTAGGTTTAATATTATTATATGGAAATATCTATAATGATTTGATATTTAAGAAGTAATAATCATTTCTATTTTTTCCACATGAAAATGTCATTGTGCGATTAAAATTAAATATTATGTTATTAATTAATGATAATATATATTTAATATGCTTTATTCATTATAATAAAAATGTAAGTGGGTACAATGTACAAAGAGAATATTGAATTTTAAAAAACCGGTCTTTCGATTCTGAGCGAAACTCCGTTATTTGTGTCTAAAAGTGTCAATTTTTCTTTACCTACATGTTATATTATGCAATATTTGGTAACCGAACTCTTATGTCCTTATGTATTGTTATTCGTTATACCATTGATTATATATACTAGTATAAATAATCAATGGTTATACCTAAAAATATATTATATATAATAATATACCAGTTTCCAGAAATACATTTTGAGGATGTTCTAAAGAAATATGTATGACATATAAAAATTAGAAAACCATATTACTATTGATTATATAATATAAATTATAATACAAAATCAATAATATTATTTACCTATATCTGATAATATAATATAAATATTTTTGTGATTCTCAGTATAACATAATATTGTTATTGACAAAACTAATTTAGGTATTTTTAGGAAATTGTCCTTTGGTTATGATTTATGAATTTATGACGTTTTTATAAATCACATAAAGTAGTAAACATATTAAAATTATTATTACAACACAAATTAATAATTATTGTTAATATCAAACATCCAATGTCAAAACAAGAAATAATACAAATTATTTTTGTTCAAATACTATATGACAAACAAATAATAATATCGTTCATGATTAATTATTATTTATAATACTTATGGTATTTATAATCAATGATATTATGTACAAAACAAATTTATATTTTCATAAAAATTATTTTTAGTTTTAAATATCAACCGAACTGGATATTATTATTAAACTTGAATAAAAGTAACTCGTTATTTATTTAAAAGTCGAGTTAGTATAAAAAGTTCGAGTGTGAAAAGTTATCATTGACTGTTATTTTAATCTTTTTACTCGCACAACATTGGACCAAACCCAATTTCCCACCGTTATTGTAACACGAAATTCTGATGATCATTCTGTATAATGTACAGTAAAAATTTACCCGGCTCTACAGGTCTTTAAGGAGGAATGTTCAATTAAATTGTAAATGAATTCCGTAGGAGCGTGTAATAGTATCAGAAACGGTGCGCCATCAATGACAGGAAATTTATTATTTGGATTTTTTTTTTCGGAATGACAATGGAACTGACTTAGCTTTGAATTTTATCTGTCAGAATTATATTATATAAGGAAACATTTTGTTAGGAACAGACATTTATTGGAAAAATGGAAAACATTTGGAAATTACATTTTAATGAATGGTAATTTGTAGAAAACGTATTATATTATTTAGAATACACATTTTAAGAAATAGTATATGATGGCATTCATTTTTTCAATGGTTGTGTAGGCAGAGAATCTAGAAAAAAGTACGAGAATGCGCATGCAGCATTCTCGTTCGGCTGTTTAGTCGTTTGATAGTACGGGTATTAATTAAGTTGTATAAATGTATAATAATAACCAGTGGCGCCGGAGTTGGAGGTGGCAGAGAGGGCATTCGACCCCCCGATAAATATATCGGGGAGCAAATTATAATTTTGCCCCCCTGAAAATTTGTCGCCATAGTTATTACAATTAATACTTATTACTTAAACATTTCAGAGTTATAGTTTATATTTAAATTACATATTTATTATTTTTAATATTTATATAATATAATATGTAATAAAATGAATTTTGAAAGTTGTATAACAAATAAAATTAAAAAAAAATGTATAACATTAAAATTGTTTTTAATTTTATATTCAAAATTAAATTAGTTAAATAAGACTATTAGTTTAATCTACGAAATATAGTAGTTAAACCTATTTTACAAAAATCAATAAGTAGTTTTATTTTATTTTAATATACTATATATCATGATTTTCCTTAAATTTTTGCCCCCCTCACACGAAAAATAGTTCGTGCGCCTCTGATAATAACACACATCGAAAATTGGTAACCATTATGAATATTGTCATAATATCTTCGTCAAAACTTCTTAGAAATCGTAACAAAATAATGTGGCTAGATGCACACATGCGTATTTTTAATGTGCGCGCTTGCGATTAGATATACTAATAATTATATGAAACAGTGCCTACGATGTTGCGTTGACGCTGCGGCAACGTATGTCCACGTGCGTGCGGTTTTGGCCGTACGTTTCCGCTATGCCGCAAGATCACCGGACACGCGTTTTCATTTGCAACTTCGGCAAACAGTACTTCGTCATAAATCGTGTGATACACACATTTTTTTCACGCACGTTTTGTAATGATTTTCTTGATAAAAATTACAAAAACGGCAACCCAAGACATTTAATCATGTCAATTATTTTGTATGCTAGTTCGTCAAATGATTGAACACTCGTGCGGAAATAGTTAAAAAACCTGTCTGGATTTTCTCGCAGAAAACAAAGTTACAAAAGCACCTCTTGTTAGCCTATTATCATCGATGTAGAGATGTACCCAATAACGTATTTTTTTCTTCTTTAAAACAAATTTGTTGTATACAATGTACGCGAAAATCGCACGTTTTTTTCTTATAGACCTCCATCGCAATTAAAAACACAAATACGTCTGATGGCATCATTCCGTTTTTACACAGACTCGCAGCGGTGCCGCACGTTAAAACAAAGGATATGTACACGAGTTTGTGCGCATCTAGCCTAATCGTTCGCAAGTCATAAAAATAATTAATGTACGGCACAATAATAATAATTCAAATATGTATATAAAATACAATATTGAAAAGTAACAGTCGGTGAACGAAGAAACCCGCAGCACCCAAAATCAAAAAACGAATTTTGAGGGTTTTGGGAAGTAGTACGAAATTAATTTTTAGTTGCACAAAAATGTACAAAATAAAGTGCATAATACTGGATTTTTTTACAATTTCAAAAATGCTGGTGCCAAGAGGTAACGCACCTCATTATAATGTAAAATTGTATATATTCATTTTTAATTTTTCAAACACTTTTATTTACTCGTATTTTATGTTTTTCCATATAATTGGGCGTTAAAAGTACAATGATTGAACGTTGAATATAGTCATATTTCATACTGTATCAATTATGATATATTATTTTTAAACCTGAAATTAATTTGCCCCTTAAATATTCTTTAAGTGATATTTTATTTTCGAAATTCGAACTGGAATACTAACGTTTTAATTCGTAGTGCTGAATTTTTATACTTTCTATTTTAGGTGGTAAATATTCAGAAATTCCTTGTTCCACTTTGAATTGATTTAAATTATAATTTTTTTTTTTTTTAATGCATCAATAAAAGTCCATAAGGATGGGTGAACTGTATTTAACATAGTTTTGGTAACACGTTCGATTGCATTATTGGTGCGTAAAATGTTTTTTTTATTAATTCATAACAATTCCAAGTATTTATATGAAATAATAATTTTCAATGACCTCTCCTATTTGGTTAGTTATCGCGTTCAAATAGCCCACGCTATTTTCATACCGCGATTAACTTGTTCGTAACCATATTATGACGTCACTTTTATAGCACGCGCTTATTTTACAGCTACCAAATGACGCGACACCATACGGGAAATATACAAATAATAATACTTTAATAATTTATTCAATAATAATAATTAATCGTATCTAAATCAAATGCAACTAATTGTACAATCTAGTGAGTTTTCACTACATGGAAAATTGATAAATATCAAATGCACAATAACTTATGTCAAAAAGTCTCATAGTCGTCTCCAGATCTTCGTGATAGAAAGAAATAAAATAAGTATGAACATATTAATTAGGGGGTGTGCCTAATTGGAGATATTCTGAGATATCTTCATCTGTAGTTCATTCTATAATTACCCTCGTAAAACACACAGAATTTTTTAACTACTCGGAAAAAGAAAATTGTTATGTATAAATTTTAGCCTACGCCAGAGATCAGACTGAAATTATGGATCGGACCGGACTGAAAAAGACTCGTAAAGTGGTAATATTTTGTTTATTCACGTCTGAATTATGTTATTATAGCCTATGTTTTCTATTATTTTCACCAGAATTATATTGTTATTTCTCAGAAAATGACTATGACATTCAATATGACATTAATTGTTTGATTTGATTCACTTAGAAGTTTAGAACAATTCACAAAGGCTTAAATTTCAAACATATTCTACGAACGAAATTTTGTTTACCTGGTAAAATTTCAAATTTTCAGTAATAATATTATTAAAGTGACCCGAGTATAATAATATTAGCGTGTACATTAGCGAGCTGTGTCATACGTCATTGATAGTGTTGATTTTATATAAAAGATTATTAGTTTGAATATTGTTTACAACGCGACGAGCAATGTTTGATGCACGACGCACTCCAATGTACACGAGGCAAATTATCTTTTATTTAAACTAAAACCAAAAAATGTTATTCATTAATAATACTTAACATGGTTTGCTTAGAAAGTTCTCAGTAAATCTTTTATATTATAAGTAAAACTATCTTTAATATATCTTATAATTTGGGTTTTGGTATTTGTCGGACGAATTTTAAGAAAAATCTAAGATAATTAGTAAAATTTAAAAAAAAATGCACATAGCCCTTCCTTAAATGATAATTATTGAATGTACAATTGATAATTAGTATCACTTATAATATATTCACAATTTAGTAATTATTTAATTATAATATCTTTAAATGATTAGAATCTAAAAATTTTGGGTGGCCGACCCTATATAGTTGGGAGGTAGAAGTTATATTTGACAAATTATTGTTATTATTCATAATGATTCTAAAATTTGAGATAATATCTGCGGTATTGTAATTTGTTTTGGGATCTATATACCTATTTTTAAAAAAAATATATTTTTTAATATTCGATTCAGTGGAAACTAATTGCTAATAATATTTGTTTGGTATTTTTATGTTGTGTTATTTTCTATGCTCACTGTCATATTATATTTATTTTTATAACGTTCATTTCGTTTTTATTACTTGAATTCATATTTTAGATTCTGAACGAAATGTAGGGTGTATTTTTGACTTGTAATGGTCTTATAATGATGTGACTTATTTGTATTATATATATATATATATATGTGTGTGTGTGTGTGTGTGTGGTAAAACATGAAAAATAATCAAATATTAAGTAATTGTATAATATTTTATTATTTTCAAGTATAATCTTCTTTCAGCATTTTTTTTTTTTAAAAATATGTTAATAGACATAATATAATATTTTCATAGGTATATTTTGTATATACTTGTTACACAAGTAAAGCAAAATTTAAATTTCTGAATATTAATATATTTATATACTTTATACCTTTAGGTTGGTATTTTGCGTTGGCCACATAATATAGATTATATCTTAGTATCTATTTGGCTATGTAATAGGTAATTACATTTTAATATTTTCCAATAAATATCTGTTTCACTGAAAATAATTTCTAGGTTCTATAGGTATCCTCAAATTCTCAGAAAGACTCGCTAGAACCGCGTAAACTAATTATTAATTACTAATTATTATGAAAGGGATAGATAAATCAAGTATAGAACAACAATAACTATTTATAATTATTCAGTCGCACAAATAATAATTGTAACGAACTCGGTTTCATCACAAATCCCTCAATAATTATTAAAATATTTCTATTATTATAAAAAAAACATCACTCAATTCAAATTAAAATTTTCTCTATACCGACATTGAGTTGAATTTTGAAATTTATTAATTATTTAAAAAGATGTTTTTAAATTTTAAAATGGTAAATATTGAATACAGAAACTTATAAAAAAAATTTTTTTTTTATAAATATCCTATAATATCAGTGTATTAAAAAGGCTGCTAATTATGCAAACTAAGTTATGCTTTTAACTTATAACTATTTATGTATATGAAAGCAATATCTATTGCGAATTGAGATAGAACTAAAAATGGAAAAAAATTCATATTTCAAGTCAATGTATTGACCAAACAATTTTTTTATTCATTAATTATAAATATATATATATATATTAGATAATATATTGAATAATTATAATTATTTAAATAAACTAAAATGGTTGAATTTTTATATCGATGTGGTTGTGTGTGCAGATTTTATCGTTAAGGGAGCTGCAGAATGCAGAAACTAGAAAAAATAATGTAAAACAACTAAAAAGCTAGACAAAACTACGAGACTTGTGTGGCACGGATTTGAATTTATCATTATGTCTTTTATGTTTTGGCCGTGATAAATTTGTTTAATATTTAAATTATCGAGTGTGTAATTAACCGTGAATTAAACTTTAGTTAAACTACAAGTATGAAAATATGTAAATTTACGATTTACTTAGTTATTTTAAGAATAATTATTAAAATCGAAAATTTGTTGAACACAAATCTCATATTTTTTCTTAACATTTTGGTATTTTATGTTTTATACGATTTGTTAATTTTGACAAAATTATTATATTGACATGTGCTTTACGTGTGCGTAAATGTCTCATCATATCTATTAAAATTTAATCTTATTATTCTGTTTGGAATTCGCCAATCGGAAAATATACAACCACTTAAAATTATTAATAATACTTATATTGTTTATCATTTAACGAATTTATTTCCGTGAATGCAGTGCTGCAGTTGTGAATTTGTGATAACAAAGAGTTTTGTGTTTTGTTAATTTAAATAATATAATATTTTATTAATTATACGTATTCAATCATATTCATTCGACACGTATACGAGTATCCATATTATTATGGATAATAAAAAAATTACCGACCGATTAATCGATGGCCAACAGGGTATACTTTATTATTATTAATGCTATTATTATAATTATTATAATCGTTTTGTTTGCCAAGAGAACACGACTTACAAGCTCTGGAAAAACGATATTCGCCGGGAACGAAACGGAAATCTGGGACGTTGTGTGGGCGTGCACGCACGAAATATTACATTACGAGGTTGTGGAAAATTATTATATTCGACATTACTTTTAAAATAAAAACCCACCTACGTCACTTGTGCCCGGAATAAACCACTCGATCCCTTCATGATTAGACGGTAAACGAATTCGATGTTTCTAAACCCGTTCGTGTCTGTCTCGTACGATCATAATAAAGTTACACCGTTAACGCCTTTTGACATTCGAACCGCCGTCATAGAGTATACCCAACTCTACTGGGGGTAATAAATTCTAATATTATAAATATTAATTACAGAGAACTATAAATACCAATTAAACAATTTATTTCTCTGGTAAAACTGAGCAAGACCGAACAATACGTCTGTTATCCCAGACCCTCTCCCCTAGTTAAAATTTTGAATTTTTTTTATATAATTAGTTCTCGATTTGTATGAATTTGTACGCAACTCGTTTATCGACAAAAACTATCTTTGTATCGGGGGGGTTGGAATAACGTTACTTCAGTTCAGTCCCTCTCATCATTGACGTAATTAGGCCCCAAAGTGCGACCCCTAAAATAACGCTTGGATCGCAAAAGTATTAGTTTGAAATCCCTGAAATTTCCATATTTTTGGTTTTTGAACAATTGTAATAAGTACTCAATAGTATTTAAAGTGCTTAAAATAAAAAAGCTACAAAATTTAAATAGGGGTTCTAGAAATAATTTTAGAGGGCTATGCCCCCCCTTCCTTTTTAGTTATGCCAATGGTGGTGTGGGGGTGCAATCCCTATGGTTCTGTGCGTTTATATTATTATCTACGACCCCAAACATTATACCCAAATTACGCCACTGCCTCCTATTGTCCTAAAAACATATTTTACAAAATTCGAGTGCGCAATTAATTACTACGTAATTTGTATAAATTTATACGATTTGTCCCAAAAGTTTAGCACCACTCCTAAACACCTAACCTAAACACTTTATGTTCCATAGGCTCTTAGCCATCAATTAATGGAACTCATAAACGTAAAATTTGTAAAACGCCAGTTTACGCTCTTTCGTGCAGCTCATATGCAAAGAGAGAAATATTACTGGTATGGTTTAAGTGTTCAAATGTCAATATTACAAATCTTATTGAAAACAACGTGCGTGAGAAATGAAATAAGAAAACAAAAAACAACTCAAGAACAAATCGTATCTTATTCCAAAACCGCATTAGCGCTATCACAATATAAATGCATCAAAATATATAAAAACACGTCAATTACTATAAAATGGATCACGTGTAGATGACTGAAAAGTTATAAATTAAATAATTTATAGACGGTACAATTATTACTTTAAGTAATACACATCAACAAAAAACATTATCCACATTAATTGTTCCACAGAACAAAATTATCCTAATGCTCTTCTTTTTCATAAAAAAAAAAAAAATACAAAATTTATTTCCAAACTTGTGGGAAATATAATTATTTCAAATAGTTATATAGAAAGAATAGAATTAACAACTAATGATTTATAAGCAAATATAGAAGTCTTGCAAAACGACGTTATGCTGTTTATCTGCAACACGACTGCTGTCAATAAAGTTAAAATAATGCTGCAGATACTTTCCTACAGATATTGAAACAATAAAATGCTCAAACTATGATTGTGAAAAACGATAATTGCATTGTTCAATAATCAATATTACATTCTAAACTACAAATGGCCAAGTTTAAGAACTACATCAGTTTCTTAATGAACGTTTTCATATGGAAAAAGTAACATGTAACTATACAAATAATTTACATTCAACACATTGTAATGGTTTACGGACAATTTGAACATACAGTAACATCAGTGCATATTTTCACTGAACTATAAATAATATATGGGAGCCGGGAGGGGGGTCAATAATCCTCTTCTTTTACACCTCTGGTATTCTCCCATGCAATCGGTTGCGTTTGAAGCGAGAGGTTAAATTTTAGAGGCCCTCTTGAATTTAGTTCTGAGTAACATAAAATAGCTCTCTCCTCCTTTTGTCTGTTCAAATACGATAAAAAAACATAAAATGTGCCTTAACCGTCACTGATTATGGTACTGTAGTTAGCGCGCCCAAAGGATAAAATCCCGCCCGGGACAAGAATCATATTATTTAAAGAACAAAGTGACAAAATTATTTAATATATATTGTCGTATTATTCGTCATTAATTGTCACAGGTTGCAGAATAATACGACATATTTAAAAGGGGAAGGTCAATTCTGGACGTTCTTGCTTCGGTCCTCGGAGAAATTAGTGGTTTAATTAAAAAGAAGATATGATTCTGAACGAAACTCAGTCAATTAAACAATATATTATACTAAAAATCCGGCCCAAAATTTTACCACGTGTGTAAATTACCTATGAGATTATTCAAAAAAATTTTCAAGTCCCTACGATCAGAACTTAATTAGTTATCACAATTAAAAATTTAAAATAACGGAAACTGTAATTATGCCGATTTTCCGCCATTTTAGGTAGTTTTTCTTTTCCCAAGGAAAATTTTTGAGAAATTCCCAAAATAAATAAAGTACCAACTAGATGAAATTTGGTACGGAATATACACCCTATTTGTGATAATCGGACCATTTCTACCCCAAAAAATGTTTTTAGACATAAAAAAAAAAAATGTTTACTATATAAAATTTAATACAGTATTTATTTTTATGTTATAAACAAATATTATATAAAAATTCCAGGGGGACAATGGCCCCTTGCCCCCTTTGCTACCCACGTGAGCGCTATTGCTATCACTTATCGTAATACAGAACAGTCCACTTTGCATAGTTATGAATGTCTACAATTATAAAAAAAAAAAATAGTAACAGATGTCGCTAATTATGTTAACAAATAAAATGTAACATGTAACTAATTTTATAAATGCTGTAGGCTCTTCCTCCTTTTGCAGTTATGTTTTTTTGTTTTAAAAATACACTCAATTAGAACTACTTAACATCATTGAAATTTATTAATAAGCTCATCCTGTAACGAAGGAAGTTTTTTTTTTTTGAGGTCAATGTAAAAATAAAAAAATATGTAAATTTTACAAAGTTTTTATAGTTGAATAATTATTAAAACTGTACATGATTATTAATGCAATTCCTAAATATTCTGTATTTATTATTTAATAATACAAGACGATTGTAATTAATATTTATAACATTAAGTGAAAATTGAATTATTCCATTGAAAACATATAGCAGTGATTTAATTTTAGATAATTATTTATCCAAGTATTTATCAACACATATTTATATAATATTCATGATTAATTAGTTTGTTATGAAATCATGATTTTTTTTTAAATAAAAAATATTGGATAGTCAAAAATAAGTAACTTATTTTTATGCTCATAATATTGTAATAACACGAAAATTACAAACTAAAATAGAATGAAAAATATAAAATAAAATGTAATCGGTACATAGGGGAAATGATGAGGTGGGGAGAGTGAAGTAGGGAATGGAGTGAGGAGTTGTGATGTTTGTAGGATCGTGCTTTTACCTTCCTCCTTATATAAGAAGGGTTTCGGGGTAATAGGTTCAAGAGTATCCAGAATCTATACCTGTGTACGGAGTTCGTGTTCCACTTGAAATTTGAAATATTTTTTTAATAAATTTATTTATTTGAATTATATTAAAATACGGACTTCTTGTTCCGTTTCTTTATTTTAATTGTTTAATTTTATCTTCGCCAATTTAACCCACTAAAATTATACAAAGCGTGGACTCGTGTTCCACTTATAACTTAAATATAATTTTATTGGCTATGGGTTTATTGGAAAAGTATTAAAATGCGGACTTCTTAAATTAGTGAAAAGACCCTGAACAAAGCATAAAAAGTGATTCTTACCTTACGGAACACCACTATTATATATATTGCAATAAGGATAGAAATCGAAACACCTCGTATGTAACTTTGCTTGGAATGCTCTGGCTATCGTCGGAATATCGTTTGGATTTTCTCTGTTGATATGCGCGGAGACTGGTGTTGGAAAAAAGTCCGATCTGGATGGTCTGGCGAGTCTTGCTGGACTGTCTGGTCTAGTTGGACTGACTGGTCAGGTGCGACTCACTGGTCGTGTACCACTCAACTGGTCTTGTACGACTCGACTGGTCTTGTACGACTCGACTGAAGAATTTTTTATGAAAAATGTGATCCAGGGGGATTGATTGAAAAATGTCTACCTGGTTAAAACTAATGAATGGGATTTTACGACACTATAGTCGGCAGGGCCATTTAATATGAATAAAGAAACTAACAGTGTATGCCGACTATGTGGGACTCTATGATCCGCCGATAAAAAGGAATTTAATACGTATAGAAAGTCGAACGTGTTGATTTCACGGTTTTCTATTAAACGCCGACTACATTATGTTTCTTATTTTATTATATTGGTTCATGATAGTCTTAATAAAAGAGATTATTTTAAATTGTACCTAAATGTGACGGTATTCCGACGGCGCCAGAGTCGCTTTATTATACATGTATTAATGTTCTTTACTAATGTTAAAATATGTGTGTGTAGTATGAGTGTTATTTTAAAAGACATATTTTTTTTAAAATGATGTGTGCTCATATCATTACAATATCATTTCATTAGTTATTACAGTATTTAAACAGAAAAAATAACTAATCTCCAATTATATGGATTAAGAGTCAATGAGTGTGCAAATTGGTAATAAAAACAATTATTACATAAATATAATGCTTAACACATTTATTCCTTTGGTAAAACTGGATTACTGAACAAAATATATGTATTACAAAATTATACAGTTAGGTTATTTATAAACAATGAAAAAATAATTAAATTACTATATTATATGATATTAAAGTATAAAATTCAGGCACTCATACACAACAAATATTTGGAAAAATATATACATATGTTCACATAGTAAAAATAATGATTAAAAATAATACAATCATTAATATAATAATAGTACCAATGTTAAAACTCTTCAGATACTTATAAAAATATAATATAAAAAATACTACACTTGTTTGCTGCAAAAAAATAATAATATAAGAATAAAAATTATATTCTATTAAAATGGTAACTGCGTTTTTATATTGACATTTAGGTTTTGCATACTGAACAACAAGGACAACTCCGAGTACTTTTGTCCTAATATTATTAACTACTATGTATATAATTGTTTAAAAAAATATAAATATATATTCTAATAGATGAGAAAGGTGAGAAAATGAGGTCTATCAGATTGGAAAATATTAAATTAATACATTTTACTCAAATAAAAATAATATACCAAAGTCAAAATACCTAATCCATACAAATTACACTAACATACACATTATAAAATATTCTACTTACATAAAATATATGTATGAAAAATAAACTATATGTTTATATAAATACAATGATTTAAAATAATATCAGTATACAACCTTTCTATTGTTCTATCTTATTGGATTATAGTATAAATCAATTTATATGTGTGTTGTGAGACAGAGACAGATAATTAGTATCACAATAATTTAAAGATAAATTAAATATAATTTGATCAATAATTTATCGACAATATTCATATTTTTATCTTTCTCCAATAAACATAATTTTAAATATAAGTGTATGGTAATTAAATTATACATAAATTCAATACAATATAATATTAATAAAAAATAATTATTAATTTGCTATACGTTCATAAAAAGGAAATTAATAAAATGTAAGCTTCTTTTCTATATAGGAGCTTTCATTGGAGGTTTCTTAGGTGGAGGCGTTGGTGGTTTAATATTATCTTGTTCACCAATGGGTAATGGCTAGACATGTAAAAATAATAAATTTAGTCATTTAATACTATGCACAATAATAATATTAATAATAATAAAATAATAACACAATTACTAACCATAATGTTGTTCATTATAATAGGACTAGAATAATCGGATAAGCCCAAACTTTCTTTGTCGGATAAATTGGAATAATCTGATTCCCTGGCCTTTGCAGGCAGTGGAGGTGGTGTGTCATCATCACTTGCTGTTGAGTCTGTAGCATCTAATAAAATTTTAAAACATAATTGATTAAATTAGATAGTAACTTACCTAGATAAGCTGACACTACTCAGCATTAGAAATATTATGCTGTTATTTAATCTTTGTTCATACATTCACAATATTGTGTTATTATTTTAAATAAATATTTAAGTAAATGTAAACAAAATATGATGGTCTATATTATAAACATATAATACTATTATGTCTATTGTTTATATTAATATATACAGAGTGAATAAAATTCATGTAACAAAAGTGATAGAAATTGAATATTTTTTCAATGCTATTACTATTATTTTAATAACATAAAATTCTGATCACATTTTAGATTCTGAGCGAATGTATTTGTTTAACAATTTTTTTTTTTTATGTATGAAGAAACTTTCAGGTAGAAATAATGGTCAGATTATCATAAATAGGGTATGCTCTTGATAGTAAATTGTATCTAGTTGATACTTTATTTAGATTATTTTTCACATTTCTCAAAAGTTTTTTCTTGGGAGAAGAAAAACTATCAAAAAATAATGGAAAAATGTCAAAATTTACGAAAATAATAATCTTAATGAAATTTATTTTAGGTTCTTTATGATAACTAATGCAATTTTGAATGTAGGCACTTAAAATTTTTTTTTGAGTTTTTTCATAGGTATTTTACTTTACACACGTGGTAAACTTATGGTGCGACCTATCAGTATAATATATTGTATTATATTGAGTTTTGCTCAGACTCTTATTTTTAATGCAATATCATTGTATTCAAATCTTAATTATAATAAACCACTAATTTCTCAGAAGACCGAAGGGACGAAGTATGAATGCCCAAAATTGATCTTCCCGCTTTTTAATTTTATATTGTGTATAAATAATAGTTTCATAATTATTGCATGGTTAAAATAACATCAATTATACTCACTCAAGGAATCTCTGTTAAGACTGTTCATGGAAGGTAACTTTGAAAATTGATATTGACCACTATTAGGTCGACTTAACCGTTTCTCTTTTTCAACTTCCGAGCGTAATGGTCTTTTGGGTGTCAACTACATAATTATATTACAAATAGTTACTTAATTAATATATGTTTAAATTTGTTGATAAATAATTATTATTACCTCTTGACGTAATTCTATAACAGGTGTAGTAGAAGAAAACACACTTAAGTTACTATTTGTGGAACACAAAGACATGTTATCTATATCAGACGACATTGTATACCATTGGCTGTTGCTAGCAGAGTTGTTTGAAATGCTTGAATCTCTATCATTTGTAGCTGGTATTTTTGATACAGTTCTATTACGTCTTTTTTTTTCTTTTTTGTCTTTTCTTGTGAGTGCACCAATGGTTCCAAACTTATTTGATCCAGATACTAATACAGGTCCAGCAAAAATAGCAAGGCTTGAAGATAACGAAGTCGTTGCCATAAGAGATGTCTTTGTTACGCCATTTTGTCCTCTGAAAATTAAAAATAGTTGGCTTATTTGATTTTCTGGCAAATAAAATATAAAAGTAATTTACTCAGTAGATCCAATACTAGAACCAGAATATCGTTTTTCATTAAGACGACTTCCTGTGGTCGTATGTCTTCTCATTTTAATCATATCAAATTTAATATCACACGTCTTAAACAAAAACAATATTAAACATCACAAATTTAATTACAATTATAATTTAGACATTTACTTTTTTGCCATAATTTTCTTCAATGTGCGTTTTCATTTTTTCAAAACAGTCTTCAAATCGTAATTGTAAAGGGGTTAAAGATGGTGGTGCTCGTGCACTATGCACTTTCACACCAATATCCAATAACGGTATTTGAGAAGCCACCAAATCCTTTAACATTGCGATTAATTGTTCATCTTCTTCGTGATTTACTGAATATTCAGATGTGAAAAAAGCTTTTTCATAATTTTTCACACCACCCATTACAGCTGCATCCAATATTCCATTCAATTTCATAGTTAAAGGATTTAATGGTAGCGATGAGTCATTTCGATGGGCAATGATCAACTCTTTCAAATACCTGTAGTCAAATATGATTAAATTTATAAAAGTTAAAATCAAATAACTGTACTAAGTTAGTTTTAAAAATTGAATCATAATTTACTTATTTGTTTCTTGCATAGTTTCAATTGCATTTTTAAGTGGACTTATTTCATACGTATCGGAATTTTTGACTGGAAACCATCGCAGTATACCTGGTAATGAATATGTTGTGTCCAATACTGTACGTTCTATCCAGAGGTTTGCAAATTCATTATCATCATTTGAATTGACTTTGGGGTCTACTCTGTAAAACGGTCTTGAAAATTTAAATCTCTTTACATCGTTCACTCTGAAATAATAAAATCATGAAAAATGCTATTTTAGCATATAAAAATTTGTATAATTAATAATTACATATTTTTTAAAAGTTTACCTATAATGACGAAGTATTTGCTCGCTGATTGGTCTTCTTAATAAATGTTCTTTTCGATCATCCATAACAGGTTCTACATTGTTTATCTGAATATCTATATTATTTACAAAGTTAAGGAGATTTGTATCATAATGAATTTTGAATGCTTGTTTAAAATTATACTCATTATTTTTAATTATACTAATGTAACATAAGATATTAATGTTAATCCGAAAAATTTAACATTTTTTTAATTTAGATAACAGTTGCATTAGTATATACATTAATAATTTATAGTTTATAATAAATATGCTATAAAATGTTATATATTTTTGCTTTGTTACATGTTCATATTTTGAAATAATTTTTTTTTTTTACAAACAGAAGCTAAAAATAATAAATATTTTACTATATTATATTATAGTTACGATTTTACTACTAATAATATATTTAAATATGAATAAACTAAATAATAACTTTTAAAAGGATACATTGATTAGAAGAGTCAGTGATTTCTGGTCCAGGTTTAGATAGTTTTTGCATTAAAATAGCATTTGGAAATTGATTTAGTGTTCTGTTTGAAAAATCACTTAGACGTTCATATTCTTTTCCTCTATATATAAAGACTTTGTTTTGTAGAAATGATGGAAAACCTTTACCATAATAGGCAACTCTGAAGTATTCTGGTTCAGGTCTGAGTTGTTTTATTATATTATCATAGAAATTTGACATGCGTTTTAATAGTGAGCTAAGCTGTATATAATCATATGTCTCATTTTGACATTGTTTTTCTAACTCTTTACACATAGTTAATGCACATTCCCACATCTGAAAATGTTTAAAAACATATTAATTTCTAAACTATTATTTAAAATTATCAAACATCTTACTTTTCCTTTGTCAAAGTAATCAATAATGTCATGGTATAAAGCTTCTTTTAATTGTCTATGTGTGTCACATGTTGGATACCTCAATGGAGATCTTAATAATGGTGGTAATGGGTCATTTGACCATGATAGCAATTCACTGTGTAATTTAAGAGTGTAAGCTGCTTCTGCAAAATCATCACATTCTAAATGCAATGAACAAAGTTTGTTCACATATCTGATGTACATTTCTTGTCGTTTTATATCCATGTAAAAATTCTATATATTAAAAAAAATGTATATATTTATCAGTAAAAAAACTATGATTAATATTCTATACTTACCAATAAGTTAACTGTACAGTTCATCCTATTTTCCTTGTTCTCATCATTTATTACTGTTCGGTATTCTAGTAAACGTTCTAAAAGACCTGTGACTATTTTGACAAATCGTATTCCCTGTATTTAATAAAAACCATGTAATATTTAATAGGATATATTTATATCATTAATATGATTTTATGGATCGTTAAAATTTTACATACTTATGCTAATTATAAATAAATAAATTTTATTTCAATATTAATATATAATTATATAAAAGTAGTATTACCTAGCATTTTTATAAAAGCTTTGTAAAAAAATACTTAAATTCTAAATTTTTTTAATTAGAGATGGGCCGCCGGTTCTTGAAAAACAATCGATTCTGATTTCTGTTTAGTTTCAAATATTATGTTTTCGGTTCATGATACCGGTACCGATACCAATTTTTTTTTTTTTAACAATTTTATAAAGGAATAAATTACTTACATAGATAGATTTAGCTTGCATACAAAAATCATAAAACCCATTTAAAATCCAAAGAAATAGGAATAATAGTTAATAAATATATAAAGAAAATATTTAAATTAATTAGATACAGGTTAATTATTTTATTATATTTTTTTTTTATATTTTAATTATTTTAATTTGTATTAAAAACACTAACATCCTCACTTTGTCTGGATTTAGATTGTTCCTTTATCACCAATGTTATCTCACAAAAACATAAAATAAAAACCAGTACTGATATATAATTATATTAGAAATATCAATTATCAGTCAGTATTATTCATTGGTTACCAAAGAACTGATGTAAAAAAACCGGAACCGGCCCATCCCTATTTTTAACTTAATTTATGAAATAAATAAATTACTTGATCTCTCATTGTTGAATGGTTTTCACATTGCATTAACATTATAGATTTGAATAGTTCTTTGAATTGTTCATCACCTTTACCACCTTCTACCAAATGATCAAGTTTGGCAATCATTTCATTTTCAAACTATCAAACATATTAGTTTAATACATACATATTAGTATTAATATGAGTATTAATAGTTATAAAAAGTAGTAAAATATATGGTAGATAGGACTATACTTTTTTTGTGTTTTAAACAAAAATAATGTAAACTTACATCAATAAATTTGGCTTTGATGTTGCTTGAATCTCGCTTGTTAGAATGACCATCGGAACAAGAATAAAACTCACATTGCATCATGTCAAAGAATATGGGTATGGTGGCTTTCCGTAATTCAATTTCGGGTGTTAAAATCATTTCTAGAAATGAGCCTACCAGACTTGGTATAAAATTTACTTTATACTGTCCTACAAACATCAATCAATAATAATTATAAATTTCAACATATTGAACAAAATAACATAAACATCAGGTTGTGAATGAACAACATACCTTTAAGATTTTAATAGATAATAATAATATATATAGATACTAATAATAAGATAATAGATAATAAAGATAACAGTATATATGTTTTCCATGCATAGAAATGTACTCACTACTCAATGAGTTACATTTTTTTTTTTTTAATATTTAGGTGCAGTTCTATTTCTGGTAGTACTCTGTGGTTTCTCAAGTTTATTTGATATTTCTTCAATACAAGTATTTGTTTGTAATTGTTTTGACCATAGTTGGTATGTCTTGTAATGTGGTACTTTCTATTCTGTTAGAAGGTCCTTTACATAGTATTTTATCATTTTTATATATGACATTCTACTGTTCTCATAATGTACTAAGGAATATTTAGGATTTGCTTTAACCAACCAAATTCACTTCTTCGACTAGCATATCATACTTAAAAGCTTCTACATGTTTTCTCATAAAAACTTTTCTATGACAGTAGAACTATAATAGAAAGATTGTATCATTTGAATAACATAAAGGATGAATAAAAAAATTATTCAAATAGCTGTGCATATTTATGGCATTTATTAGTAGCAATGATTTAATAGAAAGCAAGGCATCAGTTATTATACTGTTTTCATTGATGATTAAGTGGATAGTCTTCCATATTATTTCATTTTACCGTTTGATTTGACTGTTCCCTGCCAAATTATAAGGCATTGTGTGACTAATGGCAATGCCATTCTATCACTATCATGAGATCATAATCATCATGTTCTAAAGGCAATGCCTTGTCTAGTTAGCCATGTGTATCTGTTTTTTGCTGCATCCTTTAGTTGTTGGTAGGTTGCGCAGCCCATTTTCTCTTTTATATCATGGAAATAATTTGTTCTAGGTCTTCGTCCCATTAGTTTTCCTTCAAATATATTATTAAGAAAATCATTATGGCGAATAAGATCTTATTCGCCATAAATTTGATTTTCCTTTCCATTATGTTAATCATTAGACTTTTTTTCTCTAATATTTCCTCTAGAACTCTTTCATTTGATTTTTGTTCCATCCAATTTGTCTTAATCATCTTCTTCCATAACTACATCTCCATTGCTTGCAGTTTGTTTTTATCTTTCTACATCATTATCCATGTCTCACATCTATAACATATGATACTCCATACAAAAGTTCTAAAAAACTATTTAAAAGTTTCAAGTTTGAGGTGCCTATAACTAAGTATATTATACTTCTTAAGGAAAGCTTGTTTGACAAGATCTATTCTTCTCTTTATGTCTGTTGTTGATTAGTTTCTATTCATAATTAAGCTTCTTAGATAGCAAAACTCATTAATTAGCTATATCGAATTGTTTCTTAAATTGATATGTACCTCATAATTTGTTATTTAACTAGCTTATCAATATTGCTTTTGTCTGCTGTCCATTTATATTTAATTGGTATTTATCAAATATATCTGCCAAGGTGTTGAGCATTTTATTCATATCACTTTGAGACTCAGCTAGCAGTAAAATGCATAAAATCGTATGCAGTAAACCCTTCGTCCATTGATCTTTATTCCTCCTGTCTTTTTCAGTTCATTTATTGAAAAGATAGAAAAGCTATTTCCTGATCTGAATGTATATATGCTGACATAATAAATACAAAAAAATTGGTGGAACACATAATCACTATGGTTAGATCCTGGCACAGTATTGCAAAGGAAAATATGAAAATTCATTTACTATAGTAAGGATATAATTAATTCCAGTGTTAGATGTAATTGTTATGTTATGTTCCTTGAAATCAATATTTAGTCGCTCAAATGGCAAAATAGCTTTTATAAAATGACCATCTTGCTTTTTGTAAAACCTTGGTTTCAATTCTGCACAAACATTACAACTATTAGTTATTTTCTTTATATTCTCAATTCAAAAAAGTTGGTCCTTCATAATTTTCATCCAGTGGAATATCATAGTAATACCTGAATGGCATAGAGATTTGTGTAAACCAAATAACATGTTAGGATTATTTACAGTAGCACAAACTCTAGAGAATATGTTATGTTAGCTCTACACTCTCGCCGAGGCGACGCGAGCACGAGAGTGTAGTCGGTTCACTCGTGTCGTCTCGTCTCGTCTCGCCTTGCCTCGTGCGTGCTCCGTTCGGTGTCGGTTTTTTTGTCGAGAGTCAAAGGACACGTGCCACGAGGCGAGGCTTATCAACTACATTCTCGCGCTGTCTCGTGCTTGTCTGGTTTGAAAACAGCCGTTTAATATTGGTTTATTTATTTATTGTTTAGTTATTTACATGATAAAAATTTTTTCGTTCAATAATTTATTAAAATGTCTGACTGGACTAACGAAGATGCAATTGCATTTATGGAGCTTTATCAAACTAAACCTATTTTATGGGATCCAAAGCATCGTTGGCATAAAGATTTTTTTCCATGGTTTTTTAATATTTTTTTTTTGGTAAATATTGAGGAAATTATAGTAACTAAAAGCACACAATGCTGCCGCGGCGGTTAACTCGACCACGTCCATTTTGCATAATCGTTAACGCCCAAATGAGTATAAATTTGGAGAGTGTACGTAAAGTTGGTACGAGGCGACACGAGACTACACGAGAGTGTAGAGTGTGCATTCGTGCGCTGCTTCGCCTCGCGTTAACTTGACAAGACTCTCGACGGGGCGACCTCGCGAGAGTGTAGAGGAAGCATTAGCAACCGTATTTTCTTTCCGTATTTTATAATATATTATTATAACTAAAATATGCAAGCACAATTCTCCATCTAATGATTTTACTCGAATGTTTTAAGTTGAACATAAAATACAAGGCTTCTTGATCTGTTATAAGTTCAAAGTACTTTCTTATGAAAAAATGTCTCCATTATTTTAGTGCTTTGACAATTGCATAAGCTTGTTTTTCAATTGATGTAAGGTTTCCCTCACAATTTGTGAGACTTTAAAAGTTATAGGGCTTTTCTATTCTGTCCAAGTGTCAGAAGTGTTACTGCTAACTCATACTTTCAACAACTAATGGATTATCATTACTGATAGAAATTAATAATAAAATAAGACTTTTAAAATCAATAATCACTGATGAGAGTATGGGAAAAAACGATTTATAATGTATAAGGTTATGGATTTTGTCAGAGAGCCTTCTAACCCACTTTGAGTAATTGGAATACATACTTAATACCCTCTTTAACTATTTAGAGTCCTTTCGTAGATGAAGATGTAAAAGTTGTTTCAATCGATCTGGGCTTTCACTCTTATTCATGATCTAGTAGCCAATAAATGTAATTGTTTGCTTAGAAATCTGGCATTTATTTTCATTCAGTACGAATTCATATTTCTTCATGACATCAAGGAATAAATATTCAAGTTTTAATCATATTCAAGATGATTGTTTCCATAAATCGTTATATTGTCTAAATAAGCATATATTATCATTTGAAGTTTCATAATCACTCTTTAAAACCACACAACTCAATTTGTCACATTATTGAGATAATCTGGTAAATGACAAAGTTGAACAATGTATTTGATGTATTTCAATTTTTGGAACTAATACCGGACCATGGTGACATACTTTCCACAATAATATTGTTATGATTAAATATTAATAAACATTTGTACATTGTTTGTAATACATTGGGAAATAAGTATTTGTTATTAAATTAGAAGTAGGACATGCAATAGTGTCGTAATCAATTTTAATGAGTAGTACAATTCCGAATCTGCAAATAAGCTGAAAACTGTAAAAGTTTTATAAAAGAGGGATTGTTCTCATTAAATTAAATAATAAATAAGGTCGTAATAAAAAAATGCGGGATTGGAAACACTGCTATGGCTATAAATGTTAAAATAATAAAAAAACAATGGAGAACTATTAGAACTTATGCTCATTTCAATTTTAAGAAATCATAGATTTTAAACTTTACAAGTATAAGACTTATTATACAATATTTTCGTTTAATAATTTAGTTATTACATCATAGATACATTTTGAGTTCCGAAAAGTGACAACTACAAGTTTGCAGTTTAAAGGTTTAATGAGGATCTACCACATTCAATTCTATTTTTGTTGAAGTCATGTAGTAGAATAATAAAGGGAATATAGGCCAAAAGAAACCTCAACTCTAGAATGCTTCTGTAATATAACATGAATTCATTAACTATTATGCAACTATTATGATCATTTTTATACAAATGCCATCTCAATGACAAGTTTAAATAAACAAATACTTTAAACACTTTAAAGTGTAATGAATGCACTGCAGATACGAATGTCCGTTCTTAAAAAATACATCTATTTTGATATAGAACAAAATGGTCAAGTCTCAGTAATTTTTCCATATTGATTTATAAGTTTTTTTTTTTTAAGTACATTGTTAATATTATTAATAAATACCTTTAATAATAAGATTAAGGTTTTAATTAACAAAAAAACATATGGTTATTACACAATTAATTACATAGCTAAAGACTAATATATTAACCTAAATTAATAACTTAATAAGATAGTAGAGAATAGATAATAAAATTTACATTGTGTATTTTATCACACAACTAATTAAAGATCTTCATTAACTTACCTAAGTTAAACCACATGCTCCGAATTTCAAATCCTGTTTCTCTGCGCATGTCTTTGTACCTACTGATGATCCGCCAACGTTTGTTAGATGAAAACTGTTCCAGTTGTAAAGACGGTTGCGTTAGAAATGTAACGGCACAATGAAAAAAATTATTCCAAGCCTGGTGTTCAAAGTCTTTAAAAAAATAATCGCGAATAGTATGTGAAAAGTATCTTAATGATTTCAATATCACACTATAAGCATAAAGACATAAAATATATATTAATTATAAGATTAATTTATTTTTCTAAAAAAAAATATTCTGTAGTGCATAAATCTACTCCCATAGCTTGATAATAATTATAAAAAATAAAGTTACCTATTTTGGAGCATTATCATTTCGCACCAGTCTCTAGGAAACACTGGCCGTGACACAAGATCCTTAAAAACAAGTAATATTTCCATCAGAAAATCTAACAGGTCAATTCTTGTTGGAAAGTTTTTGATGTAAATATCAAAATGTTCAGCGGTCATTTGCCGCAATGTTGATATCATTATGGAAACAAGATAGCCCTGCAAGCATAAAAGAGAAAATACACTTTTTTTTAGATATGTTTTTATCCTTGAAGAATACTAATAGATTATTTCTGATTTAGACAAATTAGAATTTCACATTTACCACAAGTGGTCCTTCACGATCTATAGCAATTGTTGTCTGGATGACTGTACGCATGATAGTTAGCATTATTTCAGTAATGTCACGAAATGTTGATCCTGTGTCGGCAGTGTACAATAGATCCATGATGTCGCCTAACAGTTTTACACACATTTCGACCTATAATTCATATGTTGCGAGTTATAAAAAGTAAAATAATTTATATTTCCAATAAAATATATAATATAGACCACTTAATTTTTGACAAGGTAAATTCATAAAATCTAAATTTTATTTTGAGCTTCAGTTACTTGTTACAACTTACAAATTATTGTTTTTCAATGGATATGAATAATACATTATATATATTATTATAGTAAAATCTTAAAATTAACATACTTGATCACTCATGTCAGGGTCAGGAGAGTCGAGTAACTTGCGGCCATTTTCTCCCAGCACTTTAGCAATTTTCGCTACCGATTTTGTTTTGTTTCTTAACTCGATGCTAGTTTTTGCCTGAGAAGGTTAATAAATACTACTAAACTTCACCTAACGAAGTTTCCTTTTTTTTTCTTATAACTTATAAGTAAAAAAAAAAAAACAATTTTTTTTATGTAAGGAAGAATTAGTTTTTATTTTGGTTGTATTTTATAAATTAACTCATACATTGATAAAACACCATAAATTTAATAAGTAGGGGGTGAGATCATCTTGTTGTCCATACCAGAAGCCATCACTATATATAAAACAATGTATGGAATTATACATATTAGAGTGTCCTTCCACCATGTTTGTCCCATCTAATAACTTATCACATATTTTAAATTCTGAGCGGAGCAAAGAATGTATTGCTTTTACAAATTTTTTTTTTTTTTGTATGAAAACATTATTTTGGGTAGAAATAATGGTCAGATTATAACAAATAGGGAATGCTTTCTGTAGCAAATTGCATTTAGTTGGTACTTTACTTATTTTTTTAAAATTTTTTATTTCTTGATTTAAGTGAGTTTTGAATTTTTTTGAGTACTAACATAGTTAATATACAAGCGTGGTATAATTTTTATAAATGAATTGGTTAATTTTTGGCTAAATTTTTTTTAAGCTTTGAACTTTTTTCAAAAAATGTTTAATATTATCTATAATTTTGGGTTTATCAGTTTGAAAATTTTATAGAGGCCTAATCATATACTACTTAATCCTTTTACAAAATATTTTTCGTGACTGATAATTTTTATCATGAAAACCTAACTCCTTGAATTTATTTTGAATATTTACATAAGTAATTTACACTTGTGATAGAATTTTGGAATGGATTATCAATATAATATATTGAGATTCACTCAGAATTGTATTTTCTAATGCAATATCATTGCACTCAAATTTTAATAATTATAATAAACCACTAATTTTGCCTCAAATTGATTTTCCACTTTTTTAGATGTTATGAAGTTAAGAAACCAAATTTTATTTTTATAAATCGGTCAAAATAAAAAGGGGTTCGTTAAGACCCTACGACACCACATACATATAAAAAAAAGTGATGCCAGTTAAGGGTTAATTTTGTTCAAGAACACTGTGCGATGTCCGTATCAGCCAAGCAATGTGCAGTCGACGCATGCACCGTTACAAAAGTAGTAACTCTTAAGAAGATGTTATACCCCCATTTTTTAAAATCTGATTTTTGTAATTGATTTACATATAAACAAGTCACATTTTTCATTATTAGGTATTAAAAATAAATTTTTAATTACTATAAATTAATAACAAAAAATAAAATTTTTGTGTTTATATTAATTACAATTTTGAAAATATCAATTTATAGTTTTGATTTTTCTAAAAATTCTAAAATGTAATTAAAAAAAAAATGTTGGTCAATTAAATGTTGAATAACGTGAAATGTTAATAAAATATATTTGATTTTTAAATTTTAAAATGAATAATTAATTAAATATTTGATAGAAATTAATAATTTAACTATTGAAATTTTCAAAAAAATAAAAGTTAAAATTTGGCCATCTTCAATTAAATTAATTAAAAACAAACATTTTATATTTTTGTTTTAAGTACCTAGTCAAAAATAATAATTTATAAGAATGAAAGAAAGCAGGAAGGTTGATTATTTTTCATCTTTTTGGTCCTCAGAAAATGTAGTAATTTATTATAATTAAGATTTGAATGCAATGATATTGCATTTGAAAATATGATTCTGAGCGAAACACAGTCAGATATATAATATATTACACTGATAATCAGTTCCAAAATTTACCACATATATAAATTATCAATGAGATTACTTAAAAAAATTAAAACGTTCCTTTGTTAAAAATTTCATTAGTTATCATAAAAAATTTAAAATAAATTTTGTCAAAATTACGATCTCCATGAATTTTATTTTTTGGTTATTTTTCTTTATCCAAAGAAAAAAACTTTTAAGAAATTGGAAAAGTGAGTTAAAGTACTAACTTGATGCAATTTGCTTCTAAAAAGTTACCGAATCCATACCCTATTTGTGGTAATCAGACCATTATTTCTACCAAAAAAAATATTTTGACACAAAAAAAAAAAAAGCATCTTTGTAAAACCAATACATTCCTTTCTTTGTTCAGAATCTTAAATGTGACTTGTTTATGCTTAAATAGATTGCAAAAATTATATTTTAAAAATATGTAATATATAAGAAGTTATTAACAGGAACAAACATGGCTATTATATACTTTATATATATATTCAAAAATTATTCAATTAATATGTTAAAAAAAAACAAAAACAAAAACATTAATATTATAGCAATGTTAGTTTACAAATTACTTTTATAAATCATCCAAAATAAACATGCATTACACCAATGTTTCTTTGATTTTCATTAAAATAATAATTTTTGAAATTAATTACTATTATAAAACAAGTTAATACCGTTTGATTTTTTTTGTATAAATAAAGTAATAAAAACCCAGAATTTATTGTCTTAGATTATTTTAATTTGCTTAGATGTATACAGGCTATAGTTAAAAAGCATTATAAAATTAAATATATTTAAAAAGTTAATACTAAATTAAATTTAATAGAACATTTTTTATTTGAAATAGCCAAATAAAATAGAACAAAGTAAGATTCAAACATTTTCAGTTTACTGCAGTTAAATTTAAGAATTTATTACTCAATGAAATAAATTATTAAGATAACTATAGAATCTAAATATGACCAAAGATTAACAAATAAACAAATATAGATATTGTAGTTTCGCGAATGATTAAACATTAATATTTTTAATATTTAAACAACTCAAATAAATACATTTTATTGTAATAAAAGCCCACAAAACGAATATCAAGATTGCCAATGTGCTGTGAGTGGTAGGCCAACAAGCAACCACGAGGTATACTCTCGTAACACTGAAATATGTTAAAATATGTATACAATTATATTAAATGTTAACACACATGTTTTTTTTTATATACAATTAAAGATTTCATAAACATTAAAACAATTGCAATTAGGTTAGAACAAAAATATTAATAAAACATTTATATAAAGTATTTGAAATTATAGTTGTGTGTACTATTTGTTATTTGTACATACAATTTTTTTTTTTTTAATAGTCTAAACACTCGATGTAGAGTAATATGTTATTGGTTAAAATACATTAAACACACAATTTTCATTTAAAACACAAACATGCACATTGCAAAAACAAGATGCAATAAAACATTTACAGAATGTAGACAAATATTTTTTTTTTTTTATCAATCATATTTTTTTATTTAACATATTGAATGATAAAAAAAAAATGGTCTCATTTGTAACTAAAAATTAATATTAAATTATAGCTGAAATAAAATATAATATAATGAAAAAAACATGTTTTAAATAAAACACATACCTCATCAGAAGACTCTAATAGTTCTTTAATTCTAGCAAGAATTGATGGAAGTAATATAGCTCTGCAATCTGCGTTTAAAAAAAGCTGACTATGAATTATATCGCTCATAGTAATTAACTTTTGTTTCACGAGTCTTGATGGTGGCACATTACCAATGAGTTCCACTAACAATAAACTTTAACAGAAAAATTATAAAATACACGTTTCTTTTTTTGAGATATAAATGAAAATAATGTTAATTATACCTTAATTGTGTAACACTAAAAACAGTCATTATGTCAGGAATAGAGTGTGGTAAATATTTAAGACATGCACCTTGTAAAAGTAACGTTGTGTCCAAATTATTACACATTAGATTAGATACCAGCTTTAACATTTCATACATGGACATTTCAAAAGTTTGTTGCCCTTTGCCTTCATACAATCTAAATGTATAAAAATATTTTAAAGGAAATATAATTAATATGTAATATTAATTAATGTATATTAAAACTATAGTAGAAAAATAGCTTACTGTGAAAACAAAAAACGTGATCTAGCAATAAACTTCATAATATATTTAAATGATTTCATTACGTTTAAAAGAAGATCTTTGTACTGATCTACATTGCTTAAATAGCTCTTTAATACTACTATTAATTTACTAAAACATAATGTAAAAGAATTTGTTATAAATATTATGTTCAAATAAATTTCAAGTACATATTAATATATTTCACTCACTTATAGGCAAGTGTTGCACAGAAACTTTCTTTAATGTATAAATCTAAAACGGGTTGGAAGTGTTGATATTTTCTATCAGAAACTAATCCAATAATATACAGCTGAATATGTATATAAATTAATCAATAGGTATAATAGTTACAAAATATATAATAGGTATTTAAAATTATCAACTAACCAAACAATCAAACACCATGTTGTCAAAGAGATCGGAATCGGAATTATGCATGAGAATGTTAAATAATGCATCCAAAACATCTTGTAAGAACTTAACTACCTCTTCACCATCTACATTCATCAAAGCATTTAAACTTTCACGCAATTTATCAGGGTGGCTTGTCCAATTTAATAAACCCAAGAGATCAACTGTAAATAGTATAACAAATTATGTTTGACTTATTTAAGAATTTATTTTAAGTTACCGTTTTGTGTCAGTTTAGTTGAGCAAATATTTGTTTGTATTATAAAGACATCTTTATTAGCCAAAGATAATCCAGGTACAGATATACGATTATTTGTTTCAATTAAGTCACTTTTCCTTGAAGCAAGATTTAAATAAGCTATATCCATAGTATCAAACTTTTTATAGTCTATCTGTAATAGAATAGATGTAAACATACATAAAATTATGATTTTTACATAAATAAAATTAATTTATACAAAAATATAATGAAGTAATAATATTATAAACTCATGTACCTTGTATACTAGGAGTTCATGTAATGTATCTCTTAAAGTAGTACCATTATCTTGCATTAATTTAACAAATGATATTGCAAATGGTCTTTCATTTTTATCTTTGGTTTCATTTGATGATCTATGTTTGAACATAAATTTCAAGTGGCTACCTTTAAAGTCTTCAATGGGTATGGCTAATTTTACAATTTCATACCATCGAGGTTTATCTTCATGATAATAAACAACAGAATTAAAATCAGAAAGAGGTTCTGAGTCTCCGCCCAACATAATTACACCCTAAAATAAGTATAAATTATTTTAAGTGTTACATATTTATACTACTAAATATGAATAGTACAACAATTACTTACTAGTAACTTAACACCTTTTTCATTGCAAGCTGTAACGGTTACTTGAATATTTTTGTCTGATGACATACTTCCTCTTGAAAATTCACCGTTTACTAACATTAAGTATAGATCATTTCTCACGTCACCTGGTAAAATAACTTCTGGGAAACCCATTTTTCTCACTAAAGCAACATTTCCAAGTACTAAATGTGGATATTCTTCTTGTACCTTTTAAATATATCAATAATTTTATCAATGTAGAAAGATTAAAATTAATAATACAATTTTAATACCTGTTTAATATCTCCATGTAGCAGTTTAAAACTAACATAAAGTCCTTGACCTTTGTGATCTTTATGTGAATAGTCTTTGAGATTTAAATATCTTTTCAATGTATTTTCTAAATTATCTTTTTCACATCTAAGAAACACAAAAATAAAGTACAATATGAAATAACATTTGAAATAATTATTAATATTACGGTAAAAAAGGCATAAAATGATGTTTGTCTTCATCACTTTCTAATTTTTGAGTGAAATACAAAGTTAGATCCATAGCAGCAACACCCCATGGTCTGCGAATTTGTGTTGTAGCCAAATTTTTCTTACTGCTGCTATCACTATCCATACCACCAATTCTTATTATGTAACAAACTAAATATACCTTTTCCCGAGCTAAATCTCTAGTTCCCAAGTCCTAAACATTCAAATATAAATTAATCAATCAAAATTGTGAATTCAATTAAATTTGAAATATTACTGTAAATAAAGCTCTAAAATTATGAAAAATATCAGTTTGTGACCATCCTTGTTCCATTTTACTGGTTGCCCATCGTACTACAAAATTTTCGGAAAATGATTTACCACTCTTCATGTCATACAACGTTAATAGCAGTTCAGCATCATCCATTATTTTGCACATAAAATTGTGGACAGATAAATATACAGTGTAGTTATACAGATAGTTGATTTGTTTAATTGATTTTTTGTACACCCCAGAAGTCTACAAATAAAAATTGTTGAAATTAATATCAACTTTTGTATGAAATGAATCCAAATCGTACATGAGAATTTTGAATACGTTCAGTGGCAGTTTCATGGTGTTTATACAACTGTATGGTTGGAGTATGTAGAGGATTCAAAATATTACCTTGTTCATCCCTAACAACCATGTCCAGTCCCAATAATCTATGTAAACAGACAAAGTATAAATTATTAATATTATCATAATAATAACAAAGAATATAATAATCGCAGTAAGAATGACATCATAGACGAGTCACTAATTTATTATTATTTACATTTTTATATTGTAAATTGTAATAATTTCTATTAACATATAAGAAGTTTTAATTTAATATCACTGTAAATTAATTTACTTGTTTCCCACATCTATAGTAGATGAAGCCAGTCTTTGTACTTCTTTCAATTCATCTACTGGTAGTGTACCAGATAATATTTTACTTCTAAATTCCATTAATTCATATATTTTATTTTTTACATTTTTAAAGTTTGAGTTATGAGACTAAAATTAAAACATAATATATCAATAAATATAATTTGTATACATTGGTATAATTCATTTTTACTATGTATAGTTGTTTCCATATGGCACCCCATTCTCTGATAACACTGGTTAGTTCGTGCACGATTTGTGGTTGTTTCAAAACTGTCAACTCGGCAGGTCTAATTAAAAAAAAAAACATGTATTCACTTAAAAATGGCTGTCTTAAAATTTAAATCAAACAAACCCAAATTTTTCCACAACATTGTCCATGATGTGAACAAATTTTTTAGGAAATATTCCGTGAGTTGATTTATTTTTAAATGAGAACCCGTAATACCAATCTGCACATTCTTCCAGAACATGCACACATTCGCCAACCAACAATTTGATCCGATGTGGTCCACTTTGCAGATAGTTATGAATGGCTTTAAATCGAAACAATGGTAATAGATTTAGGTCACAAATTATATTAATAAACAAAATAGAACATGTAACTAATGTTATTAATGGTATAAAAATAGTGTGGCTCTTCCCCTTTTTGCAGTCATGGTGTTGTTTTAAAACACTCAATTAGAACTATTGAATATCATTGAAATTTGCTAACAAGCTCATCCTGTACTAAGTAATGGGAGTGACATTTTATTCTTTGTTTGGTGGTCAACATACTATACAAAATTATAGATAATATAAATTGTACAAGATTTTTTTTTTTTAAATTAGAGAATACATAATTATTAATGTATTTTCGATATTTAACAATACTATAGGAATTAATTTTATAAAATTAATTACAAATTATAATTGTCAAAGAAAACAATATTGTCATTTAACTTTTTTTTAATTACTTAGGTAACTTGGTATTTAAAATAATTTAGTAAATTATTGTTATACAAATAAAATGGTTTATATTATTTTGTTTAATGTCGAATAATAGACATTGATCTTACCACAGAATATAAAATATTACTCATTAGTCATAAACTGGACCAAAATATGACTAATCAATGTTGTGGAAAATTATATATACAGTATTTTAACCTAAATTCATGTAAATTATATTTAATACAGATTAAACATTATTGTCTCAGTAATATTTTCAATTATAGGTATATATTATATTTATTATTCAATATACCTAAATAATATTGGTTTGTTGGAATGTAAATTTTATTCATTATTTATTAAGAAAATATTACAATAAGTATACATCAATATAATAAGTAAATATTTAAAAACTATATTTATACAGTATTAATAAACTGGATTCTCATGAAAGAAGAAGATTGACACCATTCAATTTATAGGAAAAAAATAAAGTGTAAGGAAATGATAGAATAGGAACTAGAGTAGATCTTTAGCCCAGCTTTTTTTAAGAACATAGAGTATTGATGGGGTTAGTGGGTTTATAGAGGTTGGAAATTAGTGGGTTAGGATGATTTTATGGGTCAATGTAGAATTTTTTCAAATGGTAAGATGCATGTTTATAAGTGTCTGAATTCTAAGGTCCTTATGTAAAGAGTATGGTTATTGATATATCATGGAGGTGTTATTCATGAATTAATTGACTGGAAAGATTGAAGGATAGAACTATTCCTAAAGTTGCACATTATAAAGACATGGTAAGGCATAAAATTTGTTTGTATATTAGGATTTTAGTTTTTAATGGCAAGTTAGAGTGTAGATGTCTCGTGATATGTATTCGTATGTTTAATTATTTGCGTTTATTTTTTATATGATAGGCAGTGGCGCAAACAGTAAAATATGTCATGGGAAGCTTAATTCCCTACTGTACTTATTTATTTTTCTAATACATATATATATATGGTGAAATTGTTTAATTCTTTTTGTTTCTGTACCTGATATTTTTCTAGAAGGATCATAAAATATACTTTGGGAGGCTAAACCAAAGTAGTCACTACTTTTTTTGTCTAGGTATTTGCCATTATATTTTTAGGGAGTTTTTAAGAATTATAAATTAAATTTGATTATCTATAAAATAAAATGAACTGTGATATATTCAAAAATATGAAGTAAATATTGCAGATGGCCCAATATTACTTAATCTGTCAATCATCATGAATAATTAAAAGCATAGTAAATGATTAGTTGGTTTGAAAGAGTAATAAAATTATTACATTTTAGCACGAATGGTGATTTTGAAACAATAATTAGACACTTCATCTCAGAATAATAAAACAAAACAGCTGTAATATGTCCGTAATCCATTATTATGAGGTACACTACAGCCTCGGCCCTACTGACAGTGTCTCGCATACAAATGACACGCATAGCCAAGTGTGTATCAACGATCTCCGAAAGTGCAAACAAGTGACACAGGACATATCCAGCGAAAGTGTAACAAAACTGTTCATATAATTATCGTTCTGAGGTTTTAACTTGAGTGAAGTTGGTTTGTCACGCACTACAAGACGAGGACCCATGGCAATAATAATTCAAAAGTGACTTACCAATTCCATATCTCTGTTTGTCGCTGACATGAGTCCAATTATCGTTAGACATGTCATTGGTTCGTTATGTCGATGCGTGCGGTCTGAAATGATTATTACAATCGCAAACGTTTGGTAGGTAAACTAAATATGAAGATACACCGCAACGGTTAAACGAAAAAAGTAAACGACGGAACCCGCGCGAGAAAATTCACCACCATCGTCGGACTGTCTTCCCGGAAAAGCTGCAAAACATTTCGTCGACCATCCGAACCGAAAATAAATTTCACTGGAAATATAAAAGAAAAAAAAATAATAATCAAAATCAAAGAAACGGTCGACAGACGACGAATTTCACCGTCGTGTCGTGCGCGAGAAATTGTGTAGTGACTTAGTGTTTATGTTATCAGCGAGACGGCGGCGACATGCTCTGCCCTCCCACCCCTACCGATAATGCAGTCTTCAGTTGAAACATCGAAACACGATAAAGGATGCATTAAACGTGATAACAATAATTAAACGACTGAAAATATATTATTACATTTCTAACTGGGTGTCCTTCGTCCAGTATTTGCATAATTGCATAATACAAATATGATGTATATGACGCACGCGATCAGTCTTATTATTATTTTTTCCCACACACCAAAATTAAACATAACAATTTATATTTTTTGTTATGAACAACATCACACAATTGCCCATAGGTGGGTCATTCGTTTCGGAAAGATGTTCGTTATATTGTTCAGTAAACGCCTAACGAACGCTCAGGAAACAATAGGACACACATAGATAGAATTAAATAAATGCCAATAATTTGAAACAAAATAATGTACATATTTTTATTATTACACGATTATTTCTTTTTTAAATTTTATACATTATAGTTTATTATATTATGGTAATATTGAAACTGCAATTTTACATGCACGCTGGTCGCCAGTATGAAAATGATCATTTTATTTTATATTTTCTTCTTATAATCAATATATCGTCAGAACACAAATTTGAATTTTGCAAACAAAAATAATATATTATTATTATAATTATTATATATAGAGAAAAAAATATATGTAACTATAATAAAAATAACGTCAGGTTTGATCTTCCATTTTGGTCAATGATTAACATGTTAATGATTTTCCAGCAACAGAATTCATTTTTTTGTTTTATTATTACAAAACATTTTAAACTTAATATTAATTTGAGTATATATATTTCATGAGTTACTTATCCTAATAAAAATACTTAACAAAAAAAATAAAAAGTAATAATAATATATATAATAACAATCAAATGATAAAATATCTCTAAACAAATTATTCTAAAATAAAAAGTTACAAAAAGCAAATTATCATCTTTGGATACTAAAACAATAATAATATGGCTAAGTTAATATTAAAAAATAACAAATGTACACGATTGTTAATAATTATGTATTATTTGATACTGGATTAGGCGCTAAATGTGCATATGGATGCCTTTTTGATTGACTGTTTTCTAATGAGGTTCTATTTTGAGGAGAAACAGACATACCTAGAACAAAAAATTAACAAAATGATGTAATTGTATGTTTATATATTTATTTTTAGTATACAATGTGTAAAAACTAAAAAAATATTGTCAAATTGAAATATCAGAAAGCTTATTAAATAATATAAACTAACAATAATATAATATTTTAAATTTATCTTGTGAAAATTGTACATAGTATTATGATTAAAGTTTTAAATCATATAAAAGGATGAAAATGAATATTTTTCATTATTTTTCTACATCGAAATAAGAATATATTTAAAGTCCAGATAGTGCAAAATTATGATTATCTAAAAATAGTTTACATATCTGTACTAAATGCAATAAGATTGTATAAGAATAATTTAAAGAGTTAAAATGAATGTATTCAATTATTTTTACTTACTACCAACTTTGATTATTATATATTTTGATTTGATGATACTCCTCATATATTATATAATAAGTTTTAATTTAGCAAATAATTATGAAATATAATAAACTAATAAAAATGTATTTTGTTTATTATCTTAATTTGACATACTGATTGCTATATGTTATAAATTGTAATACTAAACAATTGAATATTGATTTTTACAGAAAATTACAATATCTATATAAATAAATTAAATGTCAAAATATTTTATTATTAATTATCGATATTGGTCATTATTATAATTGTGCCAACAACAAAAAACTTAATTATAGGTTATTTAATTTTGAAACAATGCATTGTAAAATATTAAATTAATTACATTTTTTCTAATTTAGAATGATCAAGTATTGTTAAAGTAGATTAAAAACTACTAAACAATAAACTTTTTTTTTTTAAGAGAACAATGTTTTGAATTAAATTTATAAATCCAATTTAAAATGATACAATTCAGGGGCGTAAATTCAATTTTTAGTTATTACATGTTTCATGTGAGCCATAATTTTTTTTAAATAATATGTTTTAATTAATACGTTTTATAAGAGTAATTGGTTAATTTTTAACACACCTATGTACTTATACCTTGCATGGTTCAAATAACACCCCTGATGCAATTATGGAATGGTAGTAAAATTGGTAAAAATAGAATGAATGATATACCTACTACTTTTTATTACCTTTATACATGTTTTAGTTATTAGACAATATATTGTTTAATACAATTTAGTAGAATATGATAAAATACTCGTATTTAATTTTTTGTCAAATATTTTTGGTAATTAGACATTTGGATCAAAGAAATATTAAACTCACTTGGGGATGATCCTAATTTGGAACTATCTGTTGAGGTTGTCATACGTGAAAAAGCAACTAGAGTGTCTGGGAAATTGGGTGGTGTAGCTGGAGTATTACATGGTGTCATCTGAAAAAAAAAAATAAAATAAAACAATCGTTTCAGTAAATAAAGAAATTCAATAACTAACCTGTCCAAATCCAAACTGTGCTGAATTTTGACTACAGCTTGACACAGTAGAATCTTGAAAAAATATGCTAAGTGCAGTCTGAAAGAATAAAATGTTATATAAAATAATTATAGGTAGTAATAAGTATTAAGTAATAATAACATTAATAGAAATACAATATTTTGTTCATAAATTAGTTTAGTCAGTAGTAAATAGTTTTGTTCTATAATTAAGTTTAGTAGGTACTGTACAACAAGGACAAGAGTTGAAAATAGATTATAGAAACAAGAACTAATATTATAGCAAATATTACAACAGAGCAATAAATTGAATACAAGAGAATTATAAATATTTATTTAATGTCCAATAATTAGTGAAGATTATTCGAGTATTAATGATAGGTATTTATCTTATTGAATATTTGAATGTTACAAGTGATAATGATCAATGGATAAAATATATTTTATATTATAGTTAATAACATTAATTTTACTCATCACATAGGTATCGGTATGACGAAGAAGACATTGTCGGAATCACAGTGACGATAAAATCACAGCAGCAAGCAGTAGCATCAGCAGGTACCCAACAGAAAGAAATAATAACTGAGGATGGACTAGTTTGAAGTTCAAGGTCATGTGGAGAACAAAGATAACAACAACAAAAGTGAACAATTTCTTAAAACAATAATATAATCTAAATAACGATGTGCGTACCAATCGCAATTGGCAGGTATTGTTATTACATATTACAATATTATAATATTGCGTATAGTTATGTGGCCAAACCGTAAAACAAACTCAACAAAATCGAGTGTTGGTCAAGGATCACGTAATAACAAAGATACCGTACGAACGGTTTAGATAATAATAATAATAATAATAATAATAATATTGTTATTATTGTTGTTTACTTCGAATTGCCAGTGTGCGGATTGCAGCAATTGTTTGGCCTGGTCTCTCGCGCATCCGGCGGCCAACACGAATTGGTTGATCATCACTTGTTCGCGGAGCGAGTCCATGACGGCGGACGCCTTTGGAACGGGCCCCGACGAGCAGGAAAAACGTACGCGCCAACAAGCGACGATTAATCCCAGTACGTCTCACTTGTTCCGCGTAAATTTGATTAGCGTTTCTTAGCGCCCGCCGGTGCTCCGGTACACTGGATGTTAAGCAATAAGCCGTAACGCACACGCACGCGCGGAATAATGATAATAATACCGAATGCAAGAAGAACGGAATCGAAACACTCGAGCGGTATTACTATTATCGCAGGCGGCCGCGCACGAAAAGCTCGGGGGGGCAATCGAGAAAATACGTACGATATCGAATCGACGAGGGAAACAAACACAAACGACGAACGATACGGTTCAGTTTCGACTCGAGTCGCGTTTTGTTTTATCGACCGACTCGTTGTTGTGATAATACAATGTATTTTGTAACATTACGTACGCGCGCGTCGCACACGACGATAACGACGCACAGATGACGGACAGAGAGAGAGAGACGCGTAGAAAAACTCGGATAATAATTACTGCGACCGGCGAGAGAGAGACGGACGATGGGAATAGAAAATAAAAAAAAAAAATAACAACAATAACAACAATAATAAAAACAGTCAACAGTGGCGCTGTGCCGTCGGTCGTTGTCGCACATACACGCACAGGGTCACACGCGTGCGCACCATATTTCCATGACACCACCACTCGTTTTCCGTTTTTCCCACGTTATATACGCACCACCACGACGACGTCGGCGGCCTCCTCCTCGCGCGTGACGTATGTTTTCTGCGCACGCGCACCGCACGGCTCCCGACCGCGTACACGACCTATCCGTACGGCTGCACCCGCTTCCGTTGCGTTTACTCGCGACTCGGTGGAGGGGTGTCGTGTCCCGTATGAATATATTAATTAATTTTATTTCATATTATTCATTTTTTTTTTTTTTTTTATTTATCGAATTGTTTGATTTTTTCCGGATCGAAAATAATTATTCGTTTTAAAATGTACAAATCGATCGGGGCCGGATCACGATGATATTATTATTACAACACGATCGTTTTTATACGATTTACATACGCGTATATCTGCGTCTTATTAAATATCATCAGTATTACGAACACGGCGCTTGCACACAGAGCGTTACGCGTATAGATAACAGTCGATAATGTTTGTAGATGTTTACTGTTTAGGTGGGTATGTGCGCGGTTTCGAATTTCAAGTTTGTCGGGTCGCGCGACCGGGGCGCGTTCGGTGGTGACTTTCACGTCGCGTCTGCGGCCCAGAAAACAATGTTGACCGCCATCGGCGGTTAAATCGATTCGACCGGCTCACCGCGAACCCGGTGTAGTATTTTTTTCATTACAATACGCCGTAGCGTAGGTCGAAGGGCGGCGGGCACCGGATCTCCAACTAGTTCCAATCCCCCTTATACCGCCGTCTCGCGGAGTCGCGACCTTTTTTTTTTGTTTTTAAATAAATTTCATCATTTTTATAATATTATTATATCGTCAACGGCGATAAAGCACCATCTCCGGTAAACCGTGAGGAATATAATAATACCCGATGCCCATAGGCGTAGTTTGAAATAATTTCTAGGGGGAACTTTTGTAAAAAAAATTATTCTAATGGGCATCTAAAACCTAGTTTAATAGCAATTAATGGGCTTCAAGAGGTTTTAGGGGGGCTGTAGCCCATCCTGTCCCTAGGGAACTACGCCCATGCCGATACCGTATTGGCGGAAATCGCGTGGTGGGGGAATTAGGGGTACTTAACCACCTCGAAAAGGAAATCTAGCTCCCCTAAAGTAGGAGAGTATTTTAACTGTATTATAAACGATTAAATTTGTATATTGTTTGAAAAAAAACAATATCTTATTCCACGAGATACATTTAAGAGGAGTAGCTTCAGGGGCGCCATTTCAGTATTTTCATAGGGGGAGCGAAAATTGAAGCAGGCCAAGTTTTACGCCGATCGGGCCAATTTTGTTTGATATTAAAATTATATTAGTAACTGACAACTTCATTTGCGATGCATTTTTTAGGAATGTACAATGTTTTTTAATTATACCTAATTTTATTGAACATACCTATATCATTATTCACTGCTCAACAAACTATAATGACACAAAATACAAACGACAAAATGATACAAATATACAAATTTACAATAAGTCTGTTGACATTGTTATTGTAAATTATGAAGTTGGCGTATAGCGTTTAAATATTATATATCGGCACGATAAAATACGTAAAAAAAATAGAGGAGCCCACCCTGTTCCCCTCCACACAAATGGCGCCACTGAGTAGCTTCTTTACAATGTCTGGATTAAAATACGGCCAAGAACTTCATTGGTCCAGTCAATAGGTTGATGATCTTTCAATAACAATCATTGAGAAATGCTCGATCAAATAAATTGATTACCTACTATTTGCAGATAAAAATAGATGTGTGATATAAAAATAATCATTTTTTTTATATTTATTATATTTTGTTTGTGTATATTTTTGTAATTTTAAATATGATAAAACTAAAATCACGACTTATAGGGTTATTGCGGTGTTTGAATTGGAATAATAAAACAAGGGGTACTATGAGACTTCAGAAAAAGTTGCATCCCTTGCAAGATGGAATTCAACCTAATGCTTGTGAACTTTGACAAATTAATACGCTAATTATTTTTTTAAAAGAAGAGGTACTTAGTTCCCTCACGCGTCCTCCCACCAATTCAAGCACTGCTTGTAAGTAATGAGTATCAATAATATTATGATGAATGTCACTTTATTGTGTAAATGACATCGTAGTGGATGTCCATAGTAGAAATGTATTTATTTTATTTCTTTAACGCCTAAACAGGTAATTTATAAAGAATTTATAAATATATACACGTAGTATTTAAATTCATATACAATTTTAGCTACCCTAAAAATTATTGTAAATTTCCGCCCATGGCTGATACGGATTGTGCCGTATCTGTTGAATGCTGATGATTATAATATTAATTTATAATCTTTGAAAAATTGCGAGTTATGTAACTATAAAATAATATTTTGTTGTCGATTATTGTAATCATATTATTTCATGACACATATAGAATAACGTTTTATAGAACCGGTATCGGAGTTCTGCAGGAAGGGGAGTTCCAATCTATTTCAACTTTTAATTCATATTGATATAAATATTTGAAAATCCTTGAAAACAATAACAAAAAACTATATATTTTAGACGCACCTACCCATGTACATATGTAGGTTTATAAACTGTTCATGTTTAATCAGTGCTTGAATTGAAAAAAAAATAAAGAAAAGGGACTATGTGATTTAAAAAAAAGTAGCATCCCTTGCTACGATTAAATTCGATCTAACCCAAAGTCGCTTCGAAAAAGTAGAAGGGGTACGCTAAAAAATAAATTTAAAAAGAAAAGGTACTTGAGTACTACCCTCCCATGTCCCTCTCAAATTCAAGCAACAATTCAGTGTTCAATACCGAATTAAGTGTGATTAAATTATATGTTTATACAAATTATGAAAAATATAAAACAAAATAGACGGATAGCCCGTTTGAAGAATCTGATTTGTTCCTGGGTGGTTGCGTGCGATTAGGTTTTATAGAAGATATTGGTGTACTCGTATTTATTATTTCTTTTTCTGTTTCAGTTTACATTTTCAAGTCCCAAATAGATGAGATCGGTTACCATAATCGCCTTACACCTCCATAGATCTTGATTTCTTATCACTTGTCCATTCACATCAGTTGTCTTCTGCACTCATATACATACATTACTTCATGGTTTTAAAAAATGTACACAGCTTTTTTTACCGTGAAACGGAGACAGGCGTTATACAGAGTATTGGATAATTAATATTATATTGTTTTACAATAATTTAATAATGGTGGATAATTACATACATTTCAATATATTATTTTTCATTTAACGTGAAATTCTGATCATTCTGTATAATACGTTGGTTGCACTTTAATAGCGTCTGAAATTTGTAACTAGTTGTACATTTAAAAATAATGAATTATTTTAGGAAATAAATATTAATTTACTGTGAACTGTGTGATGTCTGTTTTTCAAATTTTAAATGACTAGTGAGAAATACCTATCTAATAAGTGATTATGAGATTTATATTATACCTAATGCATAAAAGTAACTTTGAAATGAATACAATTTACAATAATTATACAAATTAAATTTAAAAACTTACAAATACAAATTGTTCCAAAATGAGTTTATTTTTAAAATATAAAATTTAATAGTTACCTATTAAAAACTATTAATTATTATTAAACCTATTTTTTTTTTTTTTTAATACGACGATTATAAATCTATGGGATTTTCATATAATTTTAACAAAGTTTGATAGTTATTTAATGATTTGTTTTCTATTATGATTTCAAGTTTCAGTCAATCGAAATTAAAATTGTCTATTTTATAAATTTGTTGATTTAATATGAAAACTAAATAAAATGAATTAATTTTTACTTACTTAATACTATAAAATATATAGTTAAGTTTCAGTACTTGTTATATATATATATTATTATATTATATACTTATCGGACATCGTTCGTCGAATATTGTAATATTATGGAAAGTGAATGTCGTGTGTGGATCGTTGAACTGTAGTTGGCGATGGCAACACATCCGTCAGGTGTCAGCTATATCGGGTTTCGTTTTGTGTTTAATTTTTAAATATACTAATGGAATTAATTTAATTATTTTTATTTTCAATATACCTACTGATGTTGAGTGTGAATTATATTTTATATTTAAAAGAAAAAAACGTTCTAAAATGTTTCAATTGAATTTTATATCTAATATACGAGTAGGGTGATCAGAATTTCATGTTACGAAATTAATGACGATAACGTTAAAAACGTATTAAATTGCCACTATTTTTGTAACATGAAATTTTAATCACCCTGTATTAGTTATAGATTGTAGGTCATATGTTAATATAATTTATCCAAATTAATTCATTAATTTCACCTAGTGGTGGATACAAATTCGCTATAACATAATATTTTTTTCGCAGGGATTAGATATTATATTTTTATATTCGCCCAAACATGTAAGAGTTATCGTAGTACACATCATTTTACTATATTGTAATACTATATTATATTATTATCATATTATTTACACTATAAAGTAAATAATCATCATAAATAATAAATAATATCTACAGACAATGTAATAAATACATATTTTACATTATTATTTTTTTAACATTATAATTTACAAGTGACAATATTATACCCATTATAATATAATATAAAATAAAATAATATATACATATTGTAGTATAGCATTGTATCGAATAACTTTAAAAGTTAGTTATATCTTATAACAATTTATGTTAATTAAGTAATTGTCTAAATAAATATATAAATCAAAATTAATCTGTACTTATATAAATACCTAATAAATGTATTATTAATAATACATAATAAATATTTCAATAGTTTGAAATATTTAAAATTTTAGTCATTAATTTGTTTTTGTTCTATAGCAAATTTGAAATTATTAAATTAAAAAATGAAAGAGATAATAATTTATAATTTTACTTCAAAAAATAAACAGATAAGTGAAAATAGTATCATTACAATTATATCTTCCGTTACATAATATATATTCAATGACAAACAATAAAGGATTATAGATTAAACAAATATTTACTGTATAACATATAAAAAGGGCAAAAGGTTATTTCATATAATATAATATATCTAGTATTGTTGTACCTAGTAGAGTAGGTAGTATGTATTATCTATAATAATATTAAACGGTATGTAAATATTGTAAATTTTCATTAATACAATTAATAACAATAGTAAACTATTAACTAGGCAATTTAAACACTGTATATTTGTATAAATTAATACATTTTAATAAAAATGTAAAATATATTTACATATATCTATATCAATGGTTATTAAAAAATATTCGATCTTATTATTGTTGAACTGAAAAAGTACCTAAATGATATATTTTACATTAGTATAGGTTTCGGTATAACTATTTACTATATTAGATAAGAATGTAAATGTAACATTGTATTTGTATAATAGTATTATTATATATTTTATTAAATACCTACTGCAAGTATATTCATATATGATAAATAAAGTAATATCATAAAATTTCAAAAATGTTAAAAGTTTTAAGTTTATTTTTACACATTAGACGCTGATTAGTCATTAGGATTTAACTAATTGAATTTTACAGAATGGTTCGATGTTTAAAAACAGTTTTTTCAGTCATTACAGATTGCCGAAATCAAACTATGAGTTCGAATAATCTGTCAAAAATGATTATCATATAATATTAATAATATTATATTATAGTAAAAATAGTACAGCATAATATATTACAGCGTGAAAATGAAATTATAATAATAATTATCTTATATGGTTGTATCCAATGATTTTAGTTTGAAACTTTTTGTAAAGACTAACCTTACCTAATAAAAGTTTTAATCTATATATTAAATTATGTAAGTGCCTACTGTCTATAAAATATTATAATTATCTTTGTTAATTTTACGTTATTTTTCTAGTATGTACATTATGGTTGCTAATAGCTAAAGCCTAAAACATAATATTAGTTAATAATGATTTGCAAATGACGAAATTGTTCATTATTGTAATCAAAAGATTCGTTTCATTCGTATTAATTATATAATAGTTAGATAAATACAACGTAGCTCAAAATGTAAATTGATTATTTTAGTAAAACAAAATAATGTATGGTTTAAACATTTAAAAAGCCGAGCAGACGATTCGTCTCTTCGGTCATCGGAGAGGTTAGTTTGGAATAATATTGCATTTGAAAAAACGATTCTAAGCGAAACTCAGTCAGATATACATTATACTGATAATATTTTTTTTTTTATTTCTTTTATACATTTTTTAACCATAAAACTCGAAATTACATATTATATTAACAAAAAAAAAATACATTTTTAAAAAAATGTCAAAGTTTTATAAATATAAGATAATTTAAATATGTGACAGTTTCAAAATTTTTTCTCATATGTAAAATACCTACATTAATACTTAAAGTTTTCAAGTCACCACGTTTAAAATTGCATTAGTTATTATAAAATATTTAAAATCTAGTTGGTCAAAATTACCGTTTCCGTGTATTTAGCAATTTTTCAATTATTTTCGGTAGTTTTTATTGACCTAAGTTAAACTTTTGATAAATTCGAAAATATAGATAAATAAATAAAGTATCAAATAGCTATTTTGTACAATTAACTATACCAATTATCAATAACTATCAATTATGCATAGATACCCTATTCGTCGTAATCGGATCATTATTTCTGCCAATAGTGTTTATAGGTATAAAAAAAAAAAAAAAAAATAATAAAAAACTTAACACACATCATTGTAAAACCACTGATCAATATACATCCTTCGTTTCTTCCTGATTCTAAAAAAATATTATGGTTGATCGTAATAATTATTTTGTTAAATGTTACGTAATTAATTAGCGATATGTATCATGTAAGAAGTACAATTTACTTTTTAGTTACAATACACAAATCACGGTCGTCCAGAAAAGGGAGAGGAATAACAGTAGGTATCATAATAGGTTTCGGGCAATCGCCTTCGAATTACTCATGTATTTATGTGTTTAACGTATAGGTTAATTATACATAATGTGATATGTATATAAATATGCTAATGCTTTAGAAATACCTCAGCAGTTACGTGCTGAGCATAAGTCAAAATTCATTGTTGCATATATAAAAAAAAAAAATTATGAATGACGTAATATAACGTACATAAAACAACAAGTAGATACCTAAATTTAAATTTTTAATTGAAAACAATAAAGAGTATTGCACTGTGTAGCTAGTATGTATACTGTATACGTATACGTAATTTATAGTTTATAATTGCTATACAATTTTAATACGAATACAACACTATATTATATCCTTGATGCTTCTACCACCAGTATCTGACCGGAACAATCATAGTTCTCTTCGAGGAATCAAGAGAAGGAGAATATTTCACCACAATTATCCAACCGGATTTTTTTTAGTGTCGAAAATCACAAGACATTATATAAAATTGTAAATCCATTAAGGCTGTGAATTTATAGCAAATTTACTTTTTATAATAATTTTTACTAAACTTTCTTAAATAAAAGAATAAAATACATTTATCAAAGTATATTGGATTTAAATACTATTGTATTGCATTTGTTGACATTTTATATTTGTATGGTTTTGATATCATTTTATGTATTTAATGTATAATCAATATACAATGCATATTCTGAATTATTGAACACAGACTGCGTAACTATAGTAATACTTAGTCCTAAGTATGGGTTTGAATATATAGCTAAATCATTATTACTAGATATTCGACAATTTTTATACAATTTTATATTTGTAATTATTAAAATAAGTTTTTTTTTAAATATTATATATTATTTTCTTTAGTTTTATATTTTATTTACAATTTCAATAGTTGATACAAATTTAAATTAAAACATTGGTACGAAATACACGTATTATTTTCGTATTATATTGTAATATTACAATATTTATGACAACAAATCACGTTCAATTGACTAAAAATTTTGACAATTGAATGTTAAACACGAATATGAAATACAGGGCCGTATTTAGGGGTGCCAACGGTCACGTACTGCCTTTAGCGGCAAGTTTTTACTATAATTCAGCAAATTTCATATAATATACTTTTTTTATGTAGAACTAATGTTGCTGTCGTGTCATTAGTCGACATTTAATTACAAAAAAATTATTGATTGTTTTAAATATAATATTTGTTTATATTTCTTAAATCTTTTGTGCGTTTCGTGACTTTATTATGTAAGTATTTCTACCTATATTTGAATAGAAACAAGGGTACATTTTTATTAAGTTTGACTATTTCTGTTTTACTTAAAAAATATGAGTTCGTTTTTTTTTGAGGAAGGGTGAGACGGCAAAATCGTAATGCCCAGAGGCGGCAAAAGTCTAAATACGGTCCTGATGACATAGATATTCGTTCAAAGATTACTTTTATAAACTTTATGGCTGCGATAAGTCTAAAATAACAGCCGTAGTAAAAGACACGGGGTTTAACGGATGTTGTTCTAAATTCGCCGACATTTCATAAAATAGACGTAATGGGTGACGTGTCTTCGGAGGGATTTAGTGTTGACACGACGCATCTGGCAATGCTTTTAAAAGAAAATAATAATCAACGATAAATTTTTTTTTGTTCTCTTAGTTTTACGCATACATTTCAGTGCCATTTAATATTATACGTATTATAGTTTGAAATGTTTATTGTAAAACACTAAAACGTATAAATTACAAAATATTTCTTTAAAATAGAAACGAAACCAAATCATATAATTGTTTCGTTTTGTTCAATAAATGTATATTACTAATCTATATCCAATATTATAATAGTACTTACAAGTATAATAGGTACTATATTATGTATTTCTCATACAATATATTTTATTAAATTAAATTTAGTTTCAAAAGAAAAATCGTTACGAAAAGTAATTAGTATTTTATTAAAATTAATTGATAAATAAGGTAGGTACATAATATATACGTATATATTTATTTTAATATTTAGTTAGGATTCATTCATTAAAATCACATTTTTTGAATATTGTATATTCATTAGAACGCATAAATGATTAAAAAATAATATCTGGTTATATATTATTATCTAAATGTCCATAATTCATTGAATATGTTTGACGTTTATACATTATGTAATAAGATATGAATAATCAATATGTATTTTTTGTGATTGGTCGTATTTTGTTTTATCTTATAGTTGTTTTATCAAAATAATAGTTAATTTATGAATAATAATTAAGAATTTTATAATCTGTAAACATTTAAAAAATATATAATAAATTAATAACTATATATGACTTATCAACGTAAAGTTTTAAGATAAGCCACCTAATGTTTATAAATATTGTTGTAAAAATTACTATATTTACATAAGATATTAATAATAATAGATATAGCTCAAAATTTTACATGGCAATAGTCAATAATAATTATTATTAATGTGGTTTATTCATTAAAGTTAAGGCTAACTTATAAGTAATATATATATATATAAGGTAATTTATACTACACTACACATTTGTTTAATGATTCAAATAACATATTATCTCTCTCTATGTAACATATTGTAACGAATAACGATACATTTTTCGGTTTATAGTTTTGTGTCTAATTTTTATTTTGTCGATTTAATTTTAATATTGATTGTTCAAATGTTTTTGAATAAAAAATAAAGTACATAAAGTAGGTACATTAAATATAATTTGGTTATTTTCTTACCCTTAATTAAACGACTAGTAATAATTTTATCGTAATAATGTAATTAATATATTAATCCTGTAATAATATTATATTAAAATATAATATATATTTCATTAAAATATTATGTACTTAAATTTTCTATTATCTAATATATAAAGTGTCCCAGATCTATTTACTAATTGCAATATCTCCGAGAAAAATTAAAATTTTTGAATGCAGTTTTTTTTAAAAATTATTATTTAAGTAACGGACTATAATATTACCTTATTTACTTTTTGAAAAATACGTCTCATAATAAAAAGAATATAAACTCTTTATTTTTTAAGTTATATTAAATTTTAAGATTGCCATTTTAAAGAGTATATTCATATGAGAATTTTGATGTGTCGATCTCTTAATTTAATCAAGATGTCGATTTTTAGGATTTTTTACATTTATTGAAAAAATTATATTTTTGATGTCATTATTTTTAATAGTATAATATTTTAATATCATGTCACGTAAAATATGTACTATCTTAATTCGTGGTGCATACAAAATGTTATCATACATAATTATATCTTTATTATTTATGAATTTTATAGCTGCAAAAATTTCATAATAATCCTATGCTACAATAATGACGTTAGAAATATAATTTATTCAATAATTAAAAACAAATACTAAAAATCGAAATCTTGATTAAATTAAGAGATCAACATGTCAAAATTTTCATATAAATATACTCTTTAAAATGGCTATCTTCAAATTTTACACAACTTAAAAATAAGAGTTTATTTTTTTATAAGATGTCTTTTTTTAAACAAGTATTAAAGATAGTATTATATTCCGTTGCCTAAATAATGACTTGAAAAATTGCATTCAAAAATTTAAATTTTTCGCGGATATATTGCAATTAGTAAATAGATCTGGGACATTCCGTATATATAATATATGAAATATGATATAGATCTATAAAGTCATATTATAGTGATTTACTCATCTAATGTAATTTTATACGTGGCTAAAAGTAAACAGAAAACGAACAAAATTTAAATTTGTAAACGTGAGATAGCTAATAAAACGTTATAAAAGTACCTAAATTACATATTTAGTGATTAAATATAAAGTACAATATGTTTAAATCGTAAAATCAATTTGCATAGGTAAAAGTTATGACAATTTTGTCAACGTAAATAATAAATATTGTTTTTTTCCTTTATCCAGCGTCACTGGGATGCTGTGAGATTTACACATCTGTGGAAGTGTGGACTGTGCTATGTGATAATTTAAAATGATAAATTAGTGAAAAAAGATTTTTTTCCTAGTAAAGTTGTTCACGAAAACGAATTTAAGATTAATAGTCAGCAGACAAGCAAATGCAGGTTCGCACGCAGGACGGACGCTCTCGCGGGCGGAAGAGTTTTATTTATTTAGGCACGGAGGAGACCCATATTTTGCGTATTAAAATATGTGTGATGACCCTGTTAAGGTTAACCGTAGGTGTCATATTTTTAAACGGCATCAGCTGTCCGCCCGATTATGTTTCAAGATAAATAACAATTATTCACAGGGCGACGAAGGGTTAGATCGTAGATATATCACATTATATAATGGTATATATCCGTATACGAGGGTAGATAACGATAAATTTTTGTTCGATGTAGTTGTCGTCTGGTGTGTTTATACTTTTATAAAATCATTATTCCACTATTTATGGAAGTTATTTATTATTATTATTATTTTTTTTTTTTTTTGTTGTTAAAACCACTGCCTCGAACTATTTTACCAAAAACTTTTAATCCTGTTCGACCATTTTTATAATATGCGACTTGTTGAATGTATAATATTATATTCTACTTTATAAAGTTACTACTATAATTTAAAAATGAATAACTCTTGAATAAATAAAATCATAATATATTCGCATTTGTAGTGTATACGGTATATATTCTAGTGAAATAACTTTTTTTTTTTTTAATCTCCTTCGTGCAAAATCGTTCCGGATGTACGCCTCTGCGATTTATGCTCGGCAGACTTATTGAAATTATTATTACTCCGGGCTCATAATTCATAATTCTGACGTATATACATGTACACTTATTGTTGCTACCAAATATCGAATGTTATTATAATTTTATAAGGTAGAATCTATCGATTTACAGCACTGTTGTTTAGCTTATATGTCGACGAAACGATTTTATCCGTATACAAACGCATCGTTAAGATTATTTACATTTGTTAATTTGTATACACTTTTAACAACTGATATTATTCGGAAACTTTGTTTATTTTTTTAAAATTATTAAACAATACTTTGTTTATTATATTTTTTATTTAATATGTATCCGTTCCAATGTTCCATCACGTTTCCCATTGGTACGTTTGTGTTAGGTACATGATATTATTTCACGGGGCCCCCTATTTAGCTTACGGTTAACACAAACACGTTGACAAAAATAAACTCGTCTAGTCTATACGGGGTAGATGATGTCTATTTAAAACGAACAATAATATCCTCCTCTAACCATGTCCTATTGGTAGCCAATTTTCAGGGATCCCACCGAGGCTCCACCCATGGTACTAGATCAGAATTATCTTATTTTTAGTAGCGTATAGTGCTTCTTTTTGGATGTTCGAGTGACTTTAATTTTGCCGTTGGATGCTGAGCCGAAAATTCATTGTAAGTTTAATATATATTTATATATTTTTTCACAACGCAATTTGGAACTAAAATTTCTTTTTAATGTGCTTTAACGATATTTTGATAAAAATTAAATCTGATTATTAAATACAATACATATAGGAATAATAATAATAAAACAAATTTATTACAAATTGTTTTAGGAAGTATTAATTATTCACACTATACTTAACTTATTGGATGAATTATTGAATAACTAAAATAGCTAGAATTGATAGATAGATTATCTAGATCAATTATATATCTATCATATAAAAATTTTCTCCTATGTCAACAGCTGATCGTGGTTATATTTTTATTTATTCAGTGATTTCAGTGACTTCAGTGATTAATTTTTTTGTTTGTCTATTAGTAAATTAATTCATATAAAATTGGCTTTGCTGATTAATATTGATTAATTAAAAAAATTGAATTATAATTTTTTTAAAAAAACGTGACTATAATTGTATGAAAAATATAAATATAAATATAAATTAAATATTCCTAAAGTACTTTAATTACATTATTCATTCGTATAATCATAAATACATCGATAAGATAAATGACCATGAAACGTAAGAAATGTTGTTTTATTATAAATATACATAATATAAATATTTAGTATAGCTAATAATATTTAAATATGACTTAATCTTAATTTTATAATAGAAAAATGATAATAACAAAATTGTTAAAACCTTTTAATATTGTTAAAATTGTAATTTACGAAATAAGTATTACCATTTATGTTGTTTGAATAATTGTAACATATTTAGAACAAATTATTTTTTTACATACAGCATGACCAACTCTGATGAGGAGTAAAATTGTTTATCTTATACATTAATCTAATTTACTAATCTCTAAAAGTTACGATAATTAACTAATCATAAATATTAAATGTATAAGAATTTTAATAAAATGCAAACTACATTGTGTATCTATAAGTTTAAATGTGTATGGTTTTCAAGAATGGCATAATTAAAATTAATTGATTATTATATATTGTAAGAGTTGTTTAAAATAGGAAATACTATCTACGTCACATTAATTAAAATAAAAAGCATATTATTTTATAAAAAACAAATAAAATAATTATAATAAATAAATACAAAAAAATACAGAATAGTTTAAGAATAATATTAACTTAAATTTATTGTACTTTAATGAATAATGACTATTAAAAAATATATACACGATTTGTAAATATGCAAAACCAAACCTATAGACACTTATGTTTTGTATCTTTTTTAAAATATATATTTATGATTTTGTTATGTAACATACAATATTAACAAATCGATAACATTTTAATTTTGAGTTTTGACTATTGTGAGCGATGTATATACTTAGAATGTAAATGTTTTATTTTTGTACATTATGTTTAGTTATATTTAAAATCAATTATTTAAGTATAATAATTGTATTAAATAAATATTAAAATTTCTGTTCAAAGAAACATTAAATTCGCTATTGAATATAATCATGGTACATATTTCTGTATAAATGTTAAAATTTTAAAAAAAATAATTGGGATTACACGAAATAATAATATAACATCAATGGCATCACTTGAGTAATATTACTATAGTCTAGGAAAAACTTATTTATTTGCCGATGGTGAGAAATAAAATGTAAATGTTGACTTGTTTCTATGGTAAATATGATAATAATAATTTAATAACTTATAATTATCAACCGATTAAAAATTTAAAACAGTTAAATAAATGTATTTATTTAAATAGGTTTGCATCATTTAGAGAATTTAAGTATATATAACTCGTGATTTACTATAATGGTACTTTGTAATTATTATTTATTTTATTTTTATTACAAAATTACAACACAACACTACATACAACAACCAGAATTTAATAATTTATACATTAAATTTACGTTAATTTATTTAAATCTAAAAATATATTTTTATCCTCTCTTAACGATTGATAAACATAAAGTACACCATTATTTACACCACGAATATTTCATGAATAAAATAGATAAACTATTAGCTATAATGTGTATATCTATTTTAAAATTATTTTATTATTACACTATACTCAATGTTTAACCAAATCGTATGTTTTTATTTTTTTTCCAATCAACTATTATTAATAATATGAAGGTTATAATATATACAATAAAGAGTATATGTATTAAATATCTATATACACTTCGTTATTATTTTGCGATTATATTATTGAGCTGAATAATTTTGCATAATTTAAACGTTTAGTGTTATATATTTGGCAATCGTTCATATGTGAATTATTTATTTTAGTTAAATCATTAAATGCTAAACTTTTATATAAATACATTTTCACCTACCTTTGTTTAATGATTGAGTTAATAATATAAAGTTTAAATTTAAAATTACTTAATAAAAATAAAAATAAAAGTATTAAATATTGTATTACCATTGCTTAAAAGTATATATTATATTTAAGTGTAGCTTAATTTAAAACACAAATACAATAAAGTTAGATTAAGTATTGATAATATACGATTAACAAATATTGGCTAAGGTTAAGTTAAGATTTAGTTGTTATATTAAAATAAGACGGACAAGAATTTTTTTTAATTATTGTGATAAATTATAATAGTTACTGGTTAAATAAAAAAAAGTGTAACAAAAATATTATTTAATACAGTTACTGACAAATTGTAAAATAAGATTTAAATTATTTTAGATTCTGAGCGAAGCGAAGAATGTATTGGTTTTACTAAAGTTTTTTTATTTCTGAAGACACTTTTTCTGGTAGAAATAATGGTCTGATTACCACAAATAGGGTATGTGTGCTTTTCGTTCCAAATTGCATCTAGTTGGTACTTTATTTAGCTTTTTAGATTTATCAAAAGTTTTTCCTTGAGAGAGAAGAGAAACTACCAAAAAATGGCGGAAAATCGGCAAAATTACGGTTTCTGTTATTTAATTTTTTTTTATTTCGTGATAACTAATTGAGTTTTGACCGTAGGGATTTGAAATTATTTTTGAGTATTCATATAGGTAGTTTATATGCCTGGTGTAACTTTGGAACTGCTTATCAGTATGATATATTGTATTATATTGAGTTTCGCTCAGAATCGTATTTTATAATGCAATATCATTGCATTCAAATCGACCTTCTCGCCTTTTATTAATAATTCGGTCGAAATGTAATAATATTGAAATATTACTAACGTACAGTAATAATTAACAGAAAAAATATATATAATACGATCAAAAGTTAATTTATTAGAAAATCAACCTTTATTGTTCATCGTTTATAAAATTAATCAATGTTTTGTTTGAGAATTACTTAAATTTCCGTACCCTCATTTACCAGTTTTTAATTAATGAACTACCAACCTTAACTATCCAAGAAAAGTACGACGACGAATTGTTTAGTAATTGCTAAACAATATAAAAGGAAACATATGTACAATTTTTTTTCGGTACCTAAATCGTATTAAAAATTTATGTTTTGAGAAATATATTATTAAAAGAAGTTGATAATTATCAAAATAAAAGCGAGACATTTAAAACGGTTTCAATGGCGTATACATGAATAACGTGATTTTCACCGGAGATAATAATAATAATAAAACCATTGTTCTCTGATAAATTCATACTTTTTTTAACGTATAGATTGCGTTACGACAATAGAAAATATAATTTGAAGGATATATCTTTAGTTTTTAAATTATAATAATATCTGTTATTCTGTTAATAATTATTATACAAATATGGACTCACATATTGTATTGTCTGAAAATGTATAAGTATACATTTTAATTTTAGAAAGACTTTACAAAAATATTACTTGTGGAAGTTTCGATCGTAAATTTGAATAAATGATTGTAAATATTTTTGACGCATACAAAATAGAGATTTTATTTCAAGACGAGAAATGTCCATCCCATATCAGACCCTATCAGACAGTCACATATTATATTTATAAATAAATAAATTTGATTTTCATATTTATTTCGAACATTGTGCCGCATATCGTGATCGTCGTTAGAAAATACGTATCCAAATGATAAATACTTATGGTGTGAAACTTTATTTTACGTTTACATAAATAATCTAAAAAACTAGTTTTGCATAACTTTGCGATGTGGTTTAGAAATACATAATAATATTATAACACTCCAAACATGGACGTGGAACTGGTCGGCGATGCAGCGATTATTTCGAATCCGTAAACCGGCTACATCGCATGCGGTGTTAAATGGGTATCTATTATTGTTGTTGTTATTATTATTATTATTATTATTTAATATACAAACGTGAAAATCATATATAAACGATTGCAAACAGATGTCGAGAAGGGGTTTTCGTGTAAATAGAACGGTCTTAAAGTTACGAAGAAAGTGGAACGAACATGATACGACATACCGTTATAATAAATATTTATAACAAAATACCGCCGCTCGGTAAATCGAATTTCGATATTTATTAATCAATCACAAATCCGTTGACATTTTGATTTTTCTTGTAATAACGTTCTAACCTATATCATTATTATTTAATTATTATCATTGATATTTAATCAGTACACAATACCTATTTTATTATGTTCTTTGTGAATTCCGTTTTTGTTCATTATATTATAATAATTATTGTTATAAGTTATAACAACATTAATAACCTGCTGTGGAGTGTTTTATATTTCTACAAACGGCGGCGCACTACTTTATTCGTGAAAAACGCAAATTACCAAACTCGAATTGATATATTCTATAACAGCGTTATATCGAAAGCTATTCGAATAGTTTTAATAATAATATATTAATATTATTCAAATATTCGTTTAAATATGTTTTGATCGTCGGCGAACACACACGTTGAGCCTTGAGTTTAAGACACGCTGTCTATTAGTGTGGTTTATTTAAATGTGACAAACATAATATTGACGTTCAAACATACGACGGGATTGTACCTGTTATCAATGGGCATGATATATATTTGAAAATTTATACTTTAAACCAGTTTCGACTCTTTCGAAGAAAATCATCTACGGTTGATACCTAGATGGCTGGATACTATTATGTTTACATTCTGCGCGTAGACGATAATTATCAATATTTTATAGATTCAAAAACAAATAATTTGGTTATTACCGCAAAATTAGATATTTCGGTTTAATTTTTTTTTTAAATCATAATATTATTATATTATGTACAAATATTAATGAATTTCGTCATATAATTTTTATTTTAATTAATTAGGTGCTTACTAAAATATTCTATATATAGGCAGTTTAAGCAAATTTCAATTAAATTCGATATGCATTTATATTTGTGTTTTTTCTTGTCGTTGATAAATGATAGTTTATGATTTATTTATAATAATTGTACAAGGCGTTTAAAATGATTTATCATTTATGCAGAGAAGGAAAAGGTAATATTCAAATGAGGTAGAACTATAATATATACTATGGCAGTATTACACATTGCGTGTTCAGTATTATTAAACCTTTTACACGTGAGAACGAAGTAACAATGCAAACAGAGATTAGATCTATCGCGTCTTAAGTATTTAGGCATTCGATTTCGTTGTTTCTGTAACAGACAGTTTGTTAAGGGGAAGTTTACTTCTGTAATATTGAGGGTATAATAATGGTTAAGCTTTTACGATCTCACGATATATTTTACTTGTCGCAAGTTTCTCATGTGTATATGCAAATTGCAAATATTATAATATACCTATTATAAATGTATCGATGTACCTAACTACATTAGTATTTTTACATAAACGGTTTTATATATATATATATATGTACGATCGCAATAACTTTCGATTTATTTTTGATAGGTACCTATACAGACATATAGTTATTAACTTTTAAGATATTTAAATAATATTATACCTTAATATATTTTTAATATTTAACGGTTAGGTACATAAATACCATAATCGATTAGGTAAAAATCAATATATTTTGTAACGATTTTACTTTAATTTGAAAAATCGGATATTCGATTAAATTAATTTGATTTTCAATGTGAAGATTTAGTTTTTATTGATATGAAATACTTATATCTACGTATTTTAGGTGATGTTACAGACGTATTAGGTATAAAATTTCAAGTTACATATTATAACAATGAAAAATTGCGATATTTCAAGATTTAAGATTAATTAGTATTTGTTTTTTATGAAAAAGTACTTAAGTTGCAATAAAATAAATAGAAAAAAAGTAAATTATAACTTGTAGATGAACTGGAACGTTATTCCAGATAAGGTTCTCAGAGTACCATTTATTTATTTTTTTAACTTTAGAATAGAAAAAAAAATAGAAAAATCTGTTTTGTTTTTTAAATAGTACCCCAGAGGTATAAACTGTAATATCACAACAAAAACTTCAAAGCCCATTCGCAATAAATGTGTAGTGACAATGGCTTAAAGTTTCTTACGAATTATTATCAGTCATCAGGAAAAGCGTTGTCGTGGCTCGAGGAAGTTTTTTTACTAGAAAAACTTCGCAAGTGAAATATATTTGTTTAGGCTGCCGTCACCAAAAAGGCGAGACGATATAACGACATGCCATTTTATAATAAAATTGATTATTTAGGTTAAGATGTAGGTTGTGATGTAGATAAACTATATTTAACGAAGTTTTATATTGTATTAAAATATATAATTTTAATGTTCATAATATTATAAATTCTTTTTTGTAAACAAACAAACTGTTTCGTATACCTAATCTGATTATAAATTTATAATGTACAGTGTACATTACACATCAAAATATGCATAAAAATATTTTTATCAACATATTAATTTTCAAGTACTAGGGTATAATATTATGTTTCAATATTTTTATAACATAATATACTATGAATTGTCAAATAAAGGTTAATTTTTACACTTTTCTGATATTCTTATGTTGTATAATAATAATACATTTGAATACTTAATAAAAAAAAATTTCCTAATAAAATTTGTTTGTGGAATCGTTAAAATAGGTTTTTTTTCAAAAAAAATTCAACTACATATACCTATTCAGCCATCTGTAATAAAAACGTGAATTTTGTAGATGTGACATGGGCAGACGTAGACCGGATTGGTGGTTAGATCAACAACAAGATCAACAACAACAACAAGAGAAACAGCAACTACAACAACAACAAGATCAACAATTAGATTTACTGGATGATGGGTGTCCGAGAAACGCGGCCAACGCCAGGGAAAGAGCTAGGATGCGAGTTTTAAGCAAAGCATTTAGCCGGCTCAAGACGACTCTACCATGGGTGCCAGCAGACACCAAATTGTCCAAGTTGGACACTCTTCGGTTGGCCACCACCTACATAGCACATTTGAGTTCGTTGCTCACATCTTCCGAGCAGTCGGAAACCGCAGTTCAGACGACGACCTCGGTTGTGGTTACCCCTTCGCAACCACCAAATTACGGCATGGTAAAAAAAAAGATTTTTCATAATAAAACGCTTAGGTTATGAAATCGTCTATGAAAGATAGTAACTAATATTATTAATATTTAACAGTAGGCAGAGCCATGTTTAACGGGTGGTAGCAAATTTTTAGAAACCAACGTAAAATTGAAAAAAATTTTTTAAAAAATTCTACCAAAAGTTAAAAAATTTAAAATGCACAAATTTTATACTACTAAAATTCCAGAAATGAATAAAATAATAAGGCATAGTTTAAAAAACAATGGTAAAACTATTTATAAAAATATCCCTGTATAGAGTCTTGAATGTCCTATCCTGAACAGATGACTTTATGATAAATGGTATGTACTCTATGAGTTCAGATAAAATTTTAAAGGGTTATCGGCTAAATGAGTATATATCAGAATTAATTGAATTGAGGAAATCTGCATAGCATATAAATTTTCTAATTTTTTTCTGTAGAATCTAATAATCGTTATTCTACGAATGAAGAATTTATTTCTACAAAGTCTGACCTTGCACAAAATTTAAATAAACCCTTTTCTGATTTCTTACAGTGTTTTCAGCTTTACTAGAGGGTTATTGGATAAAATATATATACTAATGTATAAGGTGAGTATTTGATATAAGAATAATGTTGTATGGGAAAAAATAAAATATTCTATCCACCTATCCTAAATATATGTAAAAAAGCTACGAAAAATTTTACATATCGAAAAATTCATACATCTTTTACTACTAAAATTCCAGACATAAATAAAATAATAAGGCATGGCTTGTGAATATAATTTTAAACAATTATGTAGGACCATTTTAATTGTCTAATGATGGTTAGAGGGCGGAAAAATAGGGAGAGTATAGCTAAAATGCGACACTGAAACTAGGTACTTAGCATATTCTTAAATCTAAAATAAATGTTAAGCATTATAATTTTGTAATTTTATAATTAATAGCAATATGAGTAAATGTACAATTTTTTATAAATTTCATATTTTGACTATGAGGAATTTAATAATCTATTGTCAAACAGAGTGAACAAAGTTTCAGTGAATACCATAATATTATTCTGACATGCTGCACAGCATAAAATGTAGGAATTAAGTGAAATTTAATTTTAGTTTAATTTATAGCGTGAAATAAATAATAATATTATGGTATCTCCGAATAATAAACGCTTCGCCTGGAGGAAGGTCATTGTTGTTTGAGTTGGTAAGGATCGAAATTTGGTTAAAAACTTTTGTTCCATAAATATTATATACGAGTATTTATCTGTTTTATATTTGAAATTGTAATGATGGGAAAAATTAGGTTTTCAAAAGTCGAAAATTACTAAAAATTGCACTATATTGTTTGTTATAAAATATAATATATAGGTACAAGTAATCTAGCATTATAACTATATATATATATAGTTATAATGCTATATATAGTAGTAGTATAGTAGGTAGTTATTTTGTGTTACATAACTTTTATACGAATTTGCGACAGCTTTGAAAATATTTTTACTAAATGTATAAATTATTATAATAAGTATGACTTTTTTTGACAATTATATTAGTGCTTCGATTATCTATTGAAATAAAAATTAATACTTATTTTTCATTTATAAAATTGATTTAATGATTTATTATTGGCGAACTAGAGAAAATATAAATAAAATTAGATATTTTTAATTATAATTATGATTTTTTAAAAGAAATATAAATTTCTTTACGAAATTGCCGTTTTAATACTCTTATTTAAATGGTTAGGTTAAACCGTTTATTTTAATATGTAAACTCTAATATTATATATAATGTTGTTAATATTTCACAAATGATAAGTTTTACTGATTTCCGAATTTACTTCGTCCTCTTTCAGACACCACAAATTGACGATTTTGTTTGGGCGGAAAGTGAAACATAGATAAATACAAAAATATTATTAAATCGTGTTTCCTATTGTAAAACACAAGAATCTATTGGAAAAAGTAATCACATAGTCGTAAATATTATTGTTATTAATTTAATGTAGAAAAATATTGTTTGTTTCACCGGAAATTCTGACTCAGAATCCGTCGGAAAATTCTGAATAAAAAAATATTTATTTTAACAATATAATTTTCAATATTTCTTTATATCTATAGATTTGTATAATTTGTATACATATAAATTTGTATTTTTGAAATTCTAAAATAATTATTTTTTATTTATACATTTCTATATTCGTAATCTCGTAAAATTTGTTTTATTTTTCAATTACACTTAATAATGATATTAATGGCAATGTTGCAAAACAAATTGTACGCAATCGTTAATTTTTTTGTATAATTTCAAAAGTTCCTTATTTGATGATCAAGCAATCGCGCTTTACCGAAATTCTAGATAATTTGAAGTAAATGCTTACCAAACGTCATCGTAATTTTATATATGGATTCTTAATAGGCAGCACTACTGTAATTTAATTTAGTAGATTAAAACCGTAATTTTAGTTTATCGTTTCGAAGCAATTTTCAATTTCGTTCAAGTTAGCGATATAAAATAATGACCGAACCTTACTGAGGGTTCGTCGACTTTATCGTTCGGAGAAAATGGGCTGGCCCGTTATCAATTACCAGACCGAAAATTATTTGGTACTTCGTTTACCCTCTTATAAATGTTATGCTCTCGATTAATTTTCATCGGACTTAGTTTCATGTTGATTAGTCATTGTGTTCAATAAACATTACCATTACAATATAAAAATCCAGTTTTATATTAATAATAATTTTACCCAATACTATTGAATACAATTTTAGTACTGTGTTTTTCTATTATGACCTAAACCGATCTTGTTCCGTTTAATTGGTTGATTTATTTAATACAATTTATTACATTTCAGAATTTATTAAATTCTGAAAACAAATAAAAGTAACAATTTATAATGTTTTGAAAATACGTCAAATCAGTTTTGGTAACAATAAGACTTTTGGTTATTCTGTGATGTAATGATAAGTTGATAAAATACAATAACAATAATTCATTTTTTTATCAATGTTTATTATTATTATCAATATTGATTTGCGTCTTTTCGTCTTGATATATTAATGATATCGATAATATCGCGTTCAAGTTAAACAACAAACTTCACCCGCTTTTATCATACTGTCCAGCCGTCTAGGGGTCACAACTCGTAATTCATTTCGAATTTTTTTATAAACCATTACATTTTTGTGAAATGTTCAAATTAAATCCCAATATACTCCTAAAACATATAATTTTGATTAAAATATTCTTTAACCTTGAAGTATGCATTTTTATGCTCTAAATTTTGTTGAATATCATCAGTTTATAGGAAAATAAATCGTCGAGAAAGTTGATCCAACTGAAGTTGCGTATACTCTCAGTAAAAATGTGAAACAACATAAAAAAAAATCTGTCTCTATTCATTAATAAACTAGTGCAGTGATTAATATATTTGATTTAAATATGACTTTATATCTTTTTTTCAATTATTTAAAAGAAGTATGTAACATTTGAGTTCATCTACATTTATATGATTATAAATTATAATAACTATGAAGCTCTATCGTCTAATTTTCGCGCCGCCGAGATAACCTGATTAATTGGAGATATTTTGATATTTATAATATTATATACAAATAATTAACAAAATATAGGCTGCTATATTAAATGTTATCGAATAGTAATATATATGTTAGATACAATTTTTTTTTATTACTATTATTTACTATTTTATATACTATAAAACAATATTGAATTGATAAACAAATAAGATTTAAATTAGATTTCTAAACAATTTAGAACAAGTCAAACAAAAATTTTTTGCGTGTTATAAATTGTTGTTCTTTTAGTTTTAAAGTATATTATAATAATAACTATAGTTAGTACTTCTAGTCGTGTAAAGTGATTAATTTAAAAATAATAAATAATAACCATAATTTTTTTTTAAAAAAAAACAATAATATATAATTATTAATTATAGATATCCATTATTCAAAAAAAAAAAAAAGATTAAATATTGATTATTAATAGTTTTTAATTTTACCAATTCAAATTATTTTTAATATTATATGCTGTTGTTATTATTTAAAACATGCTAAAAATCTTTAGTTTTTAAATTGAATTTTATTCTCGAGAACTTTTTATGTTCTACAACAATGTCAACCACGAATTATCCAAGATGAACAAAGCGACCTATGTCTTATATAAAATGTATTAATTTGACTTTACTAATTAAAGCTCACTAAAATATTAAAATAGAAAGAATAATAATCATAATATAATTTCGATAATGGATTTTCTTGTTTTGTTTAATTAATATATCGCTACAAAATAAAACAAATCGAAACATATGTAATATAATCTGTACTTGAGACCACAGACCCATACAGTATCAATACCAACTAAATGGTTCATTAATAATAGTAGAAGAAAAAAATATTTTAATTTCTGTAAATCGAAAGTGTTATTACTTTTTGAATTATTAATTAGATACACATGTATTGTGTATGAAAATTGAAAATATCGATAGAGAATTATAACACTAACTGAGATTCGGTGTGTAGTGTACCTGGTTTTTACATAATATTATGTGTTAAATATTGAAATATATTTGTTTCAACTAAGAATATAAAACGTGTTGTTTGATTAAAAAAAAAACAATATTAATTTATATTTTCTGGCGAATTTATCGTTTAGATTTCGCTATATTTACGAAAATATAAAAAGTAAATTGAAAGTTCTTCTCTTACTTTCGGTTTACGCTGCCATTACCGTGGTGGTTTTCTTCTCACATTCTCGGGGACAGACGAAAAATATAACAGTTCTATTATCTTTTTCCTGTGTTTCGATGCATCATGGATAAGATTATTTTCGCAAACATGCGGTATTACGGTACAAAACAGTATAATATACGTTTACGGTTCACTGTTATATCGTGCACAAGTATGGCCAGGGCAATAAAAATCGTGAAACAGTTCGCTATAAAACTCGTCGGGTAGCGTGTCGTTAATTTTCCGAACGAAAACAAGTGTGATTTACGATTTGTAAACGTTCGCTGATCGCGTAAACCCATAATATATTTGTCGGCGTATTGTACACGAAAATATCCTATTTGTATTTTATTTGTTCATTCTTTCTCGTTCTGACGCCGTTATATGATGTTATAATATATAATGTACATCGAACGCTCAGTCGGATGAATACGAGACAACTATTAAAATTTTAATTATTCCGAACGGGTAAATACAACTGTGAGCGTCCATATGTCATATGTGTATAATACAATTTTCAGATTTCAGAGACTAAATAATATAACGAATAGCTAAGCTTGAATGTGAAAACGTTGACGAAAACACAAAACACGTTAAACGTAAGACTATGCATTGATTAAATTGTTATAAAAAAATTTTGCAGTTGTTTTAGTCTAAAAGTTAGTTTTTATTATTGTTTTTCAAATATAAAATTATTGTTATTTACATATTCAAATATTGGAAGATGCACAAACTTCGGACGAAATATTGTACGAGAAGTAAAATGAATGAATTGAAGCGTTTAAACAAAAATATGTTTTAAAAGTATAATTTCAATCATTTAAATGTTAATTTTTTGTTAGCAAATCGCATTATACATGCTTATATCGAATATAGAACCGTTATAGTAACGTTCGGAAAAGCTTGAAAATTTGCCACTAGACCTGCAGAAATCGAACCCGAATTTTTCGCTTGCCGAGCGATCTCTACCTCTGTAGGCACTAAGCTACATAACGGGCACTTTTTATTTCTAATTCGAATATGCTTCTAAAGTGGTTGATAACAGTAGTTATAATATGGTAATAACTATAACAATAGGTATAAATGGTAATAACTATAAAGGGAACATGGAATAGTTTTTAAGTTTCTCTACAATTATTAACGTCTCATAAAACATTTCGTGTTCAAGTCGTATCGGAATTCTTTAAATTTGCATAGTTAGAATTTTTCTGCTTTTTTTTTTTGTCTGTGAGTGACCACAGATTAGGGTTTTTCGTGTTAACCCGACAAACAGAATACCAAGATACGGGATTAAACCAACAAATATTCAACCGCTCGAACGATTTCACTTTGATCGCCAGACATCACGGTACACACTCCACAGACGTCCTAAACAAATACTTTTCGTTAGGGTCCGCATACCACCCACGTATTAATTAACATTATCTGTTCACACGCGTGAAGTGTTTTACATTTTTAGATTTTGTGTTAAATTTCTGCCCGAAATCCTAGCAAATGTTCAATTTCGATGATTTACGTTTGTCGTCTATAAGTATGGGATTTATAGTTCGTTTCAAAGTAAATAATAAAGTGTACCACCGATGACAGTCTCCGGGAATGACAATGAAAAAGATGGCGATCAAACATCCTCTGATGTATTATGCAATGAAATAAAGTCAATATAGTCACAGTGGAAATACTCTACTAAACTTTTCCTTTATTAAATATTAACATGAGCCAAAGTAATTTTTAATCAAAAATTCACAATGGTTAAAATCAAGCTAAAGTTAAATTTTGATCCATTTATAATATACAATAAAGGATCAGGTATTAAAATATACAGTTTGATTAGAATGCGACTGTAAACATGATACTATAATACGTAGAATTTTAAAACATACCTTTTGTTGACATTTTTAATGATATTGTTTAATCTAACTATCTTAATATTATTAAGTTATATATATATATAACTATATATTGCATTTGATAAAACCGTAATATCCGTAAAAATAAATGTTTTGGTTTTTTATTTTTTATTTAGAAATCGTTGTAATTATTTAAATGAAATGTGTGTGATTTTCTAAAAATATTATTTGATATTCAAATTTAAAATTTATCAAACTATGCTGAACTTCAGTTTCAGATATACGTTTTTAATATTGTATATTTTTTAATTATAATTCATAGATTCCTTCATTAAATTTATAAATTAATTTTATATGTGTTTTATACGTGTTTTAATTCTTTGAAATACAATCTGCGTATTATAAACGTTTAATTTATTAATATTATATCTTCTTTAATAAATTATTTAAATACTTAAATACAATTAAAAAGGTATATAAATTAAAATTTAGAAGTCGAAATAAATACAAAAGGCTTGTATGAAACTATAAAACGGCATGGATTTAAGAATATCTTAAAAATGAAATAACAGCATACAATTTTCCAATTTTAATTTTTAATTATAATAATTGCATTCATCATTCAGTCGTATTTTTTTTTTTAAATTGTATTTACTATTAATATCTTTTATTAATATTTTTAACATATAATATTAGCATGCTTAAAAGTTAAAACTGTTACATTATTTTATTTTCTAATCGCAGTAAATGTTTGCAGTCGATAATATTACACAAAATATTATTGTTTACCGTTTAATAAAAGTAACGTTTCTATTCGAATGTACATTATTGAAAGATTGTTTGTTGTTTGAGTTTTTTAAACGAAAATCTTATACTCGTAAAATTGTAAACCTACTCCATTATTTTGTTATATTTAATAAATAACATTTATCAGGAACAAAAATCATTGCCGCGTTAGCGTAAACAATTCGAATAATATTCTCTAAATTCGTCTATAGGTCGATTAATTTATAGCCCATGGGTACGTATGTTAGTTTATTTTCATCACAGATGACCTACAGTCGTCGTTCCCACGACCTTATAAAAATTGATTTAAGTTTCTTTACCGTATACCCAAAACACAAACAATCTGTCCAGGACACACATAAGTACACAACAATAATGACATGCTTTGTTTGTTAGATCGATGTTGAATCATTCAAAATACAATTTATATTATTATTTAGAAATGTTTATCAACCGTCTACAAAATTAATAATTAATATACAATAACAGCACAGTACCTACTCGTTTGAAGTGCATTTTTCAATTAATTTTTATGAAACATGCATGATACAATATTCTGTCAGTTATTAACGTAGAATGGACAAATTATCGTCGATAAATTCCAACGAATAATATGTTTGAAAATCGGCAATACGTAATAGGGGAGCGTATACGATTACATGTCACAACGTTCAGTTATTCCATGTAACATTTTTCGAAATATAAATTATTTAAATACAATCAATTTAGAATTTTGAGTTGTCGCAATTACATTATGTTCAAACTTCAAAGTCAATTTGAAATTGTTCGTAGAAACATTAATCCGTTCGGCCGGACATTAATATATTTGTGAGGACGATGCACAATGCGTATAAAACAGTATATTTCAATGAAACATTAATCAAATTATAATATTTTTTGTTATATAGTGTAAAATATAATGCTGAATATATTTAAATTAGCGTCGTTTTTTATTATTGTTTTAATTTGAAAAAAAAACAAAAGATTTATTGGATACGGACTGTTATAAAACTTATAATAATATAATATATTATATTATTAGATAGAATACAAATTTAGTTTAATGGTCTACGAAATATGAATTTGTTTATTAAATCCATATTATAAACTAATGAATAAGTTATTCTGTTAATGAAAAAGATGTACAAGATTAAACGTGAAATTAAATATTACCATTTTTCCATTGACATGTAAAAAATAACGTCTATCTAATATTTTTAATTTAGACATTATATTATGATATGCCATATCGATGACAAGGCGTTTTATATAGGCAATTATTATATTATTCATTTGTTGAAAATTTACGTATTATATGCGTACGTTTTTAATTATACGTATTCATCGAAATATAAATAATTTTTTTTTATAGATTTAAATATATTCGTTAGTAATTTTTTATTACCAGTAGAATTTGTTCGATATTTATAATGATATGTAATAAACTAATAAATATGAAATAAAAATAAAGTTCTATATCATATAGTATATCTTATGGTACAACGGAAAAACTTTATATTTAAATTAACTTTAACGTATAAAATAATAATTGTGTTAGTCTATTATTTTGTTTTAGTACTTATAATTGTTCTATCGATATAAAAGTATAGAATTTTGTTCTTATGGTACTGTACTGATATTTGATATAGTAATATATACTATTAACAATTTAATAAAATTCAATTGTTTAAACGTCCAATTAAAATATTATATTTCGATGGAAATCGTGATATGAAGTTACTCAAGAATCGAGTTTTTACAAAAAAAAAAAAAAATAACTATACCCTAAACCAAATACCGTTCTAGAAAACGGATGAAAGTTTCATAAATATTGACATTTTTACAAAGATGTCTTTACCGACGAGAAAGGTATAATAATAATGTCATTGCCACAGCATATCATTAAAATGTTGAAATCCCTTTGCAATATAATACCACGACTTTAATTTGCTCGGAGTTTTTTCATGGATCGAAAATCTTGATACCATTTAGTGAAGGGTTCAACGCGTCCGGATGAGGTATTTGTTGTACCTCTTTTCTTTTTTAAGTAATAATCCTTAAAAGTGTTCTTTGATGCGATAATATATATTTTTTTAACCATAATATAATATTGCGTTCGAAAAGAGAATTATTAACTCACGGATCAGCCGGCCCATTGTTGTTACGCGTTCGGGTTTTAACATTTTATGTTAACTTGTATAACGGACTTTCAGACGGATTACGAAAAGAAAATCGTTAAAACGTTTTTAGAAGTACACGACTCAACACGAGTATATTATAAAGACACTGTGTTTTGGACACATTATTTCCAAAAATAAAATACAAAATTCGTCCACTTAACTGGCCTTGGTGTTTATTAATCGGTATAAAGTTAAGGCGAAACCAATATTTCATTATCGTCTGTTAATAGCTCTATCTATCTATCTCGTTTAGTAGTTGTATAGGTAATTGAGTAACCCAACTCATATACATTATCCACTATTTATAATATACTGTTTTGTATTTCAAAAGCCAAAATATCTTCTTCTCACTTTCAAGGCCAGCTAATTATACTCATACGATTAGCTATAATCGAAATGATATCAGTTTTCAATCAAATTAGTTTTAAACATTTCTGTGTCACCTTTATATTAGGATTTGATTTGATTTTTGTCGATTTTTAAAGTAATTTTTTTTTTTTTTTTTTTTACCTAGAAACTTTTAGGAAATGACGATTGATAAAATATTATTACAATAAATTATCCACCTCTGCGTTCGTATTTTCCGTCACCGATGATTCAATTTAAAATTAGAATAGGGCTTGTATTTTTCTATTCAAAAGATCATCGCGTCCGCCATATTTGATGGTTCAAGTAGTAACGAGACGGCAGTAGGCTGTAGCAGTAGCAGCAATAATTTTCGAGATTTAAAAATGAGAACTTATAAATACCGTCAACTACGGTGCGTGTATGGTTTGACTAATGGATGGATACCAAAAAAGACAAATGACCCTAACCCGTCGACACGCGACAGGTGCAATTTGTCACTTCTCCAGATATCCTCATGACGACGACAGTGTCAATCGGTTTCGTTCTCGTTCCAACGTCGTTGGTGGTAATTGCGGTGAACAGGGAAAAGAGTAGGTAGGTATAATGCGAGTATATTCATATTATTAAATGTCACTAGTGTCGTTGAGTTTTCTCCAGTGACGAAAATTTAACGAACCTAAAAAAGTGAATAAAGACAGTTAGAAATATTACAGATTTTTAGATTAGTAAGTAGTAACGTTAGTAATAATAACTACTAACCCCTATAACAGGTATAGGTAATAACTCATTACGCATCACCTCTGGTTCGAATAGTGCTATAATATTAATTATCAATATTTTAAAACCACGATAAATCGTAGAATTACAACTAGTAACAAACTAAACTAAACAAACTAACAAACTAGTAACAACGATTTAGATTGAATATATCGCTAATTCGTTGAATGGACCAACAGTCTATTATAAGAGTACATTATTAATATTGTATTATACCTACCTAATAAATAATAATGAATAATGACAGTTAATTTAAAACTAACTTCGAATTTGCAAATAATTAATTGTTAACATGAAAAATGGCACAAAATTATACGCAACTACTTTATAATGAATTTTATAATAGTAATTATAATGAACTATGTTGAGTTTAAAACAAAATAAATTATAAAGTAGAAACTAATTTTTTTTATCTAGGAAATCTAATTTAATATTAATAGGTTTTCTACCAATATTTTTAAAAACATTTGAATATGGTTAAAATAACATAATATTATAAATAGTAGTTAATCTAATATTTAAAGGTTGAGATACTTATTAAGAATAAAAATTGTAGATAAGTTTTATGTATTTGGATAAATAAATCAAAAACAATCTTCAATATTAGTATTAGCTAAAATATCATAGTTAATTAAGATTTTAGACATATTTATTTTATATTTTTAAGTAAAAAAACACCTTGAATGTTGATTTAGATTTATTAATGTAATAATTAAAGTAAAATATTAATTATAATCAATCGTCGAAATTTCGTTTTTAAATTGGTCAACTTATCAACACTACCATGGTGTGGAAAACTGTTTTATAATAAATTTAGGATAATAAAATAATAAGTCTATTGAATTCTATACGATTATGACGATATAAATAAATATCGGCACAACACTCAGAATCTATAATATATTTATAGGGATATTTATCAAATTTTACTCAATCGAAAAAATAACAAATTCGTCCGATTATTTTTTATCGAACAGATAGGGAGATTTATTATAATGCAATTGATGAGATAAAATAAAACAAATACAATTGTATTTTAGACTCTAAGCCAAGCGAGGAATGTATTGGTTTTACAATAATGTTTTTTTTATCTGAAGACAATTTTTTGGGTAGAAAAAATGGTCCGATTACCATAAATAGTATCACTTCCCGTACCGTACCATTTATTTAGCTCAAAAGTTTTTCCTTAGGAGCAGAAAAACTCCCAAAAATGGCGGAAAATCGGCAAATTCACGGTTTCCGTTATTTAACATTTTTTATTTCGTGATAACTAATTGAGTTTTGGTCCTAAGGATTTGAAAATTTTTTTTGTAGTCACATAAGTAGTTTACATGCGCGTAAAATTTCGGAATAGATTAGTTAATTTTATGACTAATCATAGAGCTATAAAATTTGTTCCATAATTGTTTAATATAACCTGCAATTTTGGGTTTATCGGTTTGAAAATTTCATAGAAGCCTAATTAATATATTGCTTAATCTTTTAACAAAATATTTTGAAAATCGTATTTCATAAATTTTTTTATTAGCTTCTAAAATTTAAATATTTAGTAGAATTGAATATTATTTGTGTTTTTAAAAGTCTGAAAGCACGATTTCGAGTAGAAAAAATGGTACGATTACTACGTATGCTTTCGGTAGTAAATTGCAACGTGTTGGTACTTTATTTTGCTTATTATTTAAATTTCTTAAAAGTTTTTCCACGAGAAAAGAAAAACTATCAAAAAATGACGAGAAAATGGCAATTTAACGGAATTAACTGAAATCGTAATTTTGACGAAATTGATTTTAAATTTTTCATGATAACTAATGCAACTTTGAACGTAGATACTTGAAATATTTTTTGAGTTTTCTCATAGGTAATTTAAACACATTGTAAACAAAAGTTTACACACGTGATAAACTTTTGGAACGTCTCATCAGTCATCAGTATAATATATTGTTTATATTTATATATTTACGTTCAGAGTCGTATTTTCTAATGCAATTTCATTGCATTCAAATTTTAATTATAATTTATATTAAACCACTAATTTCTCCGAGGACTGGTTGGAAAAAAAGAAGAACATCCAAAATCAACCTTTCCGCTATTTTTCAATCGTATTCTTAGATGCGTGGTTTATTTCATACGTCTTCGCACTGTATTGACAGTTCTTGTAGACCGTGACAATTTTCTGTATAGGGTGTGCCAGATTTATTTACTAATTGAAGTATTTTTGCAAAAAATTTAAATTTTTAAATATAGGTTTTTTATATTATATTTTTGTTAAATATATTAAATTTGAAGATTGTCAGTTTAAAGAGTATATTTTTATGAACATTTCGTTGTGTCGACCTCCTAATTTAATGGATATGTCGATTTTTAGGATTTTTTTCCATTCTTGGAAAAATCATATTTCGAACGTCATTTTTTGTAATTATTATTTTTATACATAATATCTTGGAATGCAAAATTATTATCACCTAATGTATTGTTATTATAAGTTATCAATATTTCTTGAGAAATTATTACCAATCTCGTAGTTACAACTATTTATTTTTTATGTATCAATGTTTCATTTACATATCATAATATTGAATATTGATAATATGAATTTTACATTTTCTCAATATAATAGATTAAATAATTTTTTGCAATGACATTAGAAATATGATTTTCCAATAAATAAAAATAATTCCTAAGAATCGACACATCAAATAAATATAATAAACACATTTTCAAATTTTACATAACTTAAAAAATAAAAATCTATGTATTTTAGTTTTTACTAGTCTTTTAAAATTAAAAATGTGATAGTGGTAATATTATAAATAATAGCTTAAATAATCATTTTAAAAAACCTCATTTAAAATTTTTAAGTTTTCGTAGAAATTGCAATTAGTAAATAGATTTGGGACACTCTGTATACGAATATATAGTCTACAGAAAATGGCAAATGAAAAAAAAAAACAATTAAGTAGTAAATCGGGAGTTTATAGTACAAACACTTCAACCGAACATTTAGTCAGAGTGATAAAAACAAAAAATCTAAGTCTTCAATAAAATTCGCTGGATAAAATCATAAGTGCTTTACAATCTATCTTCTTAAAAGTTTTTTTTTTTGTGAGAAATAGCGTTTACTAGCGAATGTAAAGCGTGGCGTGGTCATCAGATAAAATTAAATAAAAATAAAGGAATTGGTACATAATTGATATTATTAACGTTTTGAAATATATATAGATATTCTATAGAAATGCATTGTCATTCGGTATTCGTACTTTGATAATATTTTTCAATTTGTGGAAATTTAGTATTAATACACGGTTGTTATTGATTTATACGTTTTTACTAAAAGTTTATAAAATCACTTCTAAACATCATTTGTGGGTTTTAAAACTTCATCCGAATTTATATTTTGTGGAGTACACTTTTGCTGATAGAAAGTTAATATTTCTTTTAAACTTACTTTGGTCGGTGCACGACAAGCAGAAGTCATTTTGTAGTATTTTGGGTCGATACGGTCACTGCTGTAATAAAGAACTTACAAATTACACCTTAATATAAATTATGAAGCATTGTTTGAAATATGATTATGAAATTTAAATTAATGTTAATTGAAATGAATTGTTATGTATTTACTTTTTTTTTTTTTAATTATAATTCTTAAATTCATATTTTTGATAACTTCATATAATTTGTTTTTATTAGAAGGAGACTGTAATATTATAGGTAGGCATACTGTATAGCAGGCATTTTACATTTTATTTCCAATCAAACCTAAATATTGAATATGTTTTATTATTCTCATTATAATAATTAAATTACATTAATGAACTATGAGTCATAACATTATTTCCAAATCAACGATTATTCACAATAATATACATTGTATATTTCAATACATTAAAGAATATATCTATGATATTATATTACATGCATTGTTTATTTCCAAAAATATGTTATCAGTGTCCAATGTCCATTTTGTGTACGTATAGGAACCTATATTACAATAATAATATATATGGAAAATAAAATGGAGCCAGTAATGATCTACACGTGAAAAACAATTTTTTCTCTCTGTTTTGATCATCCTAATGTGTTTGGGACAATTTAGAAGAATGATATTGTTATTACTTACCTACTACTATATTACCTACTTAGATTACTAAATTACTATACATAATATAAAAAACACTTACGGTTGATGTATATTTTATGTTATTTGAAATGTTCGTTCCTTTCGATATAGTGAATATGTTAAATGTGTATGTGTGTGTGTGTGTGTGTGTGTGTGTGTGTGTGTGTGTGTGTGAAATTTTTATCAAGATTCTTTGTGAGAGTAGAACTTTATACGATAATCCTATTTTATTTTTTTTAAACATTTACGCATTTATTTGTTTTTTATAGAGTGTATTTTTTTTATTTATCGATTGGATTTCCCACATAACAAATTTTGTTTCATTAAATAAATAACTTTTAGTTTTAAATCGTTATAATAATTTATAATCGAACTTCAATAAACTAAAAATATAACGAATATAATATTCAAAAAGATCTTTCATCCATGCAATGGCGAATTAAAATTTACAGATAAATTAAAAATATATTTTTAAAAATAAAACCAACGTTTAAATTTGGTTCTATATTCAAATCAGTTTTTTTTTTTATATTAGATTTTAATAATTTTTAATATATTACCACAATAATGATAAATTATTCCATAAATTAAATTTAGTTTTTCTATTCATGTTTTAAGTGAGAATTTACTTAAATTTAATGATTTAACCCGGTTACTTATAATTACATAATAACAGCAATTAGCTAATTTAATAATTTTGACTTTTTAAAGGTTAGCGTTAGATTATTAATTTTCGTTTATTATTCTCGCCATCAGACGGAGAATTATTTAAAACGTTTTCTTTATTTCATAACGTATTATGTTTCTGTTCGTGTTATGTATGGTACGATCTTTACTTATTGGTATATTTTACTCTTTTAATTAATTCCTTTTTTAATCTATTTTACTTTTGGAAGGGGGTTAAAATTTTAAACTTATTACAGGTTGGGTTAGTTTTTTCTAATAAAAAATTTTAACTATACATTTTTTAGTGGGGCTATGTATTTGTTTGCTAAGGCCTCTAAGTTCCCTTCCCAATTTATGTCTATGGATATAATTTGTCGATTGACGTACAACGTACCAAAGAAATATAAAATAACAGAAAGGCCACTTATTATAGGTATTATACTATTATATTTACAATGATTTGCGGTTTGAAATTTGAAAGAGAGAAAAAGCAATAATCTTCGGTATATCGGGAATTATTGGTTAGGTAAAACGTCAACGCATTTAATTTATACATAGATTCAATATTAATTTTATAAGTAGTATTATTAATATTTTAAAAACGATTATGTATTTTTAAACGATAACAGATATTAAAAATTAAATGATATTAATTCTATTTGATTTTGTGATAATATTCTTTATAATCTAATTTATCTTGTTTATGTTCACTCAACTAAAAAAAAATATGTCTAGGCTTATCCATTCATACATTATTATCTATGATGAAAATTAGTGACAAACTGGTGAAGTGGTACATCATTGAAGATCGAGGCAATTATTCATGCAATACGAATAACCCTCACAGGTTGCTTCACGTTCTCGGTTTGGTTCGATTACAGTTATGTTTGAGGATTATGACTTATCATTCGCATTTCTGATCACAGATAATCAAAATCTAGAAATTTAGCTCATTGCCAACAGGTGTTGTTAATGTTATTCTCAAATCACACCAAGTAGTCTTAAATAAAAAGCTCGTGACCGTTGCTGAATCGCGCGTTTACCGCGTCGAGGACTGACCGGACTGGTCCATGATATTATTGCGACCAGATGTCTTTATACCGTTCCTAATACTGGCAATAATTTTGTAAATGACATATTTCTGTTAGCAACATTAGGAACAGTCTACCTATCCGACATACTCTTTAATGAAACTATAGCCCATCAGAGCTCTCACGATGACGACTGCAACCGAGGTTGATCGAATCACAGCTAGATGTAGACTATAAATACAGCTGTAATTTGAATTTGAAAGATAATAATAATTTAAACAACTAGGTATTTATAATTTATAAATATTATATTATATATTCTTTTTTATTTCTCCTAACATCTTGCACTTATTTCATGATTTGGCTGCTTCCAAATTAAATCGTATCGTTGGCTCAATCAATTATTCTCTCTTTTCTAAATTGAAATTATACTGATTTTTATACCAAGATCAGTAGCTAAATTAAGAATACTTTATGGAGAGATAAATAATATAAAACAAGTGAAAGAACTTTTCCTCACGCCCCTTTTAAATAAACATTTAACAACTTTTCACATATCAATAATCCATTTTTATATTATACATATAATTATTTATTAAGACAATTCGGATGTTATAACTTATAAGTATAACCAATTTGCTTTGCATTTTTTTATATCACATTCTCACACTTTACAGCAGTAATATATATCAAAATATCGATTATATCTTCAATTGAAAATTCAATATTATTATAACAATATATAATAGCTAACATTGTTAGACCAAGTCGTTTCTATAAAACTAATTAATTGTTTTATAATATTTACAAATTTGTATTTAAACTTGGATATTAGATAAAAAACATCAACATATAATTACAATATTTTTGAGATTTATCCCCCATATATCCTCCGGGATGGCGTTATTACACCACTGATCTATTTGTAATCAAAAGTAACTGAAGGAGCGCTGTATTCTGATAAGCTAAAACGGACGCACTGAAAAAACATTAACAGGTTAACTCAACTATATTTTGTAAGTATAAAGAATATTGGGCAATATACTAATATATAATATTCTCTTGATTGTACAAATGGTACTCTTTACTACTACTACTACTACTCCTAAGCACTAGAGGTCATAGTGATCCTTGGCTTCCAAAACAATTCCTCTCTACTCATCCCGATCTTTAGCAATACTTCTTCAGTTCCATATACCCACCTGTTGTATATCCTTCTTTACTTCGTCTATCCATCTATTCTTTGGTCATCCTTGTCTTCTGGTTCCTTTCATTCTTGCCAACATTACGCGTTTAGGTATTTTTTCCTCATTCATTCTTTCCACATGACTCAACCATCTGATCCTGCTCGACTTTATAAATTTTACTGTATTTTCATCTTCTAAAATCTACTCTTTACTATTTAATATTATTTATATGTGTTTATTAATTATGTTTGAGTCATTAATTGAATTAACTAAAGTAATAAATTATGTTGGTGACTTTAAACGGCCGTTTATGGAAGGAACTCAAATTTTGAAGTGCAATCGTATAATTGAATTAGCCTGTACAAAACATACAGATGAATCCTAATAAAATTAAATTTATTGCTTTATGCTTAAATATTAGTGGCTTAAATGGCATACCCTAATAAGTAAGACAAAAAACTTCGATATTGATTGTATATAGATGTTGCATATAATATGCAGATTTTTTGCATGAATATTTCGATTGATATGTATCAGTCATATCAAGACTTCTATGTTCTATTTGTGAAAAGATGCTCCTTTTTTTGAAAAACTATAAAATATAAAATCGATAAATGATAAAAATTAATCCTACTAATATGTTTTTCTTTACCTTCCTATAAATTATGGAATACAACAAGATTTGTGTTTATATCGCATAAATTGCAGGTACAGGTTTTTAGATTCTGAGCGGAGCTAGGAATGTATTGTTTCTACAAAGATAGTTTTTTTTTTATGTATGAAAAAATTTTTTCGGATAGAAATAATTGTCTGATTATTACAGTGGGATATCCTTTCGGTAGTAAATCGTATCTTCTTGGTACTTTGTAAAGCTCATTTTTCAAATTTCCCAAAAGTTTTTCCTTGAAAAGCGGAAAATCGGCAATTTTTATAGGCTTTATATAAATATTTTTTTCTGATGTATGAAAACCTTTCGGGTAAAAATAATGGTCTGATTACCACCAATAGGATACTCCTTCTATACCAAATTTCATCTAGTTGATGAGAAGCGAAAAATTGGTATAAATACGGTTTCTGTTATTTTTAATTTTTCAATTTTTTATTATTAATTAAGTTTTGATCGTAGGAACTTGAAAATTTTTTTGGGTACTAATATAGATAATATTTACGTTTAATAATATTTTGAAACGGATTTTTTTTTTTGCTAAATATAGAGTTTTGAATTTTTTTCAAAAATGTTTAATTTTACCTGCAGTTTTTGGTTAAAAGGTATGAAATTTTATTAATTTTATAGAAGCCTACTCATATAATATTTAATCTATTTACAAAATATTTTGAAAATCATGACTGACAATTTGTATCATGAAATGATAACTCCTTGAATATTGATCATAGGGATTTGAAATTTATTTTGCATATTAACATATGTAATTTAAATTCGCGGTAAATTTTGGAATGGATAATCAGTATATTGCGATACAATAAAATTCGCTCAGAATCATATGTTCTAATGTTCAATATTATTGCATTCAAATCTTAATAATTTCTCTCTCTCCACTAATTTCTCCAAGGATCAAAGGGATGAAGAAGTAACGTCCACAATCGACCTTTCCCACTTTTTTAAAAATATAATTATGATCGATAATAAGTCTTAAAGAATTAAAACTCATAATCATAAATATCAACTTAACCTAACCTAACTTGTGAATAAAAATAATAATAATAATAATATATACCAGTCTTAAACAAAATATAGTTAATGTTTATTATTTTTTTTATTGTTTCCTACCATGTTAATTTTAACACAGCTCGCCCGTTACAGGTAATTATTATCGCTGCAACTAGAGATCAGACTCTTTGCTTTCGATCGCGAGTAGGTTATCATTCTCAATTGATATTGTTTGTTTGTTAGAAAGTAAATATTATTTAAATTAAATTAGATTTTCATTTAATAACAATTTTATTCAATTTTATTTGATAGGTAACTATAGAAAATTATATCGTAAACAAATATATATTACAGTTATTGCAGTTATTGGGGAAGAAAAAACTATTTTAATTTTTGTAAAATTTTACATATAAATCAATACAATCTAGTTTACTATTATTACTATTATCGTAAATTTCACATAAATATATTAAATTTTTGTCAACGTTTCATCCGAGAAATATTTTGACAATTTGATTTACCGAATTTAAATGCTCTTACTGAACGTTTTTACTGAAAAAAAATGTTCGAGGACATCGTCAAATCTATATAAATCCGAGTTAATCTGAATTTACAAATAGAACGACTTGAATACCAACGGCCGTCGTCGAATTTCGTGCACGTGTGATACGAGTTCATCGCGATGATTGTCGTCGGGAAAATGCCGAAAAAATAAAATCGATAATAGTTTAGAATATTTTTTTGCACGGTAATGGAATTATAAATATATAATACGATTCCAACGTCAATGTTGTTATGATTCTATCCGTTAAAATCGATGGCCGGCCGGGCTGATAATGACGATAAAGCTATTATAATTTACCTGTAGACCGCGTGTGGTTAAATGTCAAATTAAAATGGTCAATGTTATATAACAAAAACGACCACCGTTAAACACTTAATTGTCCGTTATTAAGTACACTTAAATATTTAACTATTTAATAATATTATTGACATTTTTTAAATTGTATATTATTATCACCTATTTTGTAGTCTTAGCTATTGTTTAATGCTTTAATCACACAGTGATTATTCGTTAAATTCGAAATTTAAAAAATACATTATCTATTATTATACGTATTCGGCATTGTCTTTCAAATAAAAAGTCAACTATAAGTGATAACTAAAAGGACAGATTTAATGCGGGTATTGTAATTTTATTTTGTCATCAGATAAATCGATTCTCAAAATAATATTATGTGCACGAATTTTACTGGAATAAAAATTACAGATTATTAAGTTTTATTTAGAAATGCATTGCAGTTTTAAACTTTTTTGTATATATTTTGCTAGTTTGTATATTTTATGTATATAAGTAAAAAAATCATATACGGTTTACCAGAATACTGTCAGAATGCTTGGTTGCATCCAGGGACGGCGCATTACACAATTTGTAGGCATTAATTTATCTATTTAGGCAAGGAGGAAGTTTGCCGCCCTTTCTAATGTCAATTTTTAAATTTTTATTGACTTATGATAATTAAGTTTTGAGACAATACACCTTATGGTATTGTATAATATAATATCAAAATATAAGTTTTTAATTTGGAAATTACATAAATTTAAATGCCGCCCTAGGCCATTGCTTTACCCCGTCTACCCCTTACGCCGGCCCTGGTTGCATCTGCGACAACAATACGATTAGTTATAATTACAATAAACATTTGGTAAACTGTATTTGGTTTTAGTTAATAAACAAATTTTGTTAAAATTAGTAATTACAATACATTTGTAACCTCATAAATGAGTATAATCTGTTACAGACTCTCAAAAATTCGGTTAAAATACAACTATAGATTTAATTTTCATAATGCCACATCGATTTATATAAATTTTAAATTTTACTTCTATTAGCTCTAATTTTTTAGTACCTACTAACTAACTATTTTTAAAGTTACAAAATTGATTATGGATAGGTGAATATAATATGTATTTCCTATAGAATATGTTAATATTCTAAAGTGTAGCGAGATGAATATCTGTGGAGGGGCTATAGTTTTCAACCGAAAAAAACTTAAGTAATATAAAGTACTTGATGCATTTTAAATATGGGGGGGGGCTTGTAGCTATTTGAAGGGGTTAAAGTTCTTCTAGCCACCCCCACGTTATAAACCTATGATCTTATATATTATGATATAAAAATAAATGCGTTATTGTAAATTTCCAAAAATTTTGCGCAAACTGTATAGACAGTTTGACACCGTGGCCACACAACTATATATCATTGTCGTGATATTTAATATAATTATTATAAAATATTGATATTTATTTATTAGTCGACGCGATCAAAGTGGTTGGCGGTGTTAGTTTTAGAATAGGCTATGCTGAAAAAGACGATTTAGAGATGCATATAATCACACCAATATATTAATACAGAAAAATAATACATTATAATTTTTTATGAGTATACCTATCTAAAAAAAATTAATAAAAACTTTTTTATAATTTACAAATGTCTATCATGTTTAGTTAGGTTTAAATAAATAATTCAAAATATTTTACATCTCATATTTTTATAATAATTTTTTTTGTCTGTAATTTTATAATTTGTATTATGCAATTTTTACATATTTCGCATTGAAATTTCGACAATTTTAGTGCATATAGTGCAATTAAATCCTAATTTTATTGATAAACTTTAGCGCGTGTTGATAAAATGTCCACTGAAATAATAATTGATCACATTGTCCTTCTTATTAGTAATTCCGATCACAAATACTAAAAATTATATATTACCTATTGTTAACTATATGTTTAATGTTCCACTGAGCAATGATTTTAAGCAAATTTTATATTGGTATGTAAATTGAAATTAAAATAGATTTATATCACAAGCTGTGTGTAATATAGAATTAATATGTATCGAACAACTTTCAAAACACAGTACAGACTTTTTTTAAACTTTATAAAATATAAATTAATAACCATGAAGATTATATCATAATAGTTGTAAATATCTAAGTTTTAATCTTCATGTTACTAATTATCAAAGTTATATTTATTGCTTATAACGTTTGGATAGATATAATGATAGAACTATATATATTTAGTCGTTATATATTTATAACGAATGTGTCTGAAATAATAAAATCATATTGTGAATATTTATTTTGAAGATCTATAAAAATGTATTATTATAATTATACGTTTTGTTTGATATTTAATAAATAATATTATGTATAAAGCCAATAATCTTATCGTATAAAACATTTTTATTCTGTCATTGTATTTTTATAGTTATAAGTAATTTTAATTTTTCAGACTTGGCCGTACAATGTCCATAACAACTACACGAAAGAATGTTCATCGCCCGAAGACGTCTACAGATACGATTGTTATAATACGTTGGAACAAAAGTCGTATTCGACTTACGACGCTTACTACGCTTCATCGATCAATTCGTGAATTATCTTGCTTTTGCGTATTACCATTTCTCATTTAATATATATATATACTATACTCGTTGACAAATGACGATCATAATTTATTTTATATTTTATTTATACGGATTGTTCAATATAATATTTTAATGTTCATCATTCATTTCACGAATAATAATCATTAGCGAATGTGAACTCATCATTTTGAATACACCTAAGTCTATATATTGTGATTAGACGGATAACGGATTACCTATGGTAGAATTATTTAAATTAAAACGACAAATATTATCGCTGGCGGTAATGTTTTTATTCGGATATTTCATCATTTGATGATAAATGTGAATGCGAGGAAATTAATTAATTTCATTTTCTGAGGTAAAGGTTTTTATTTTTGGTGTGCAAGATATTACTTATACCTATATCTATATGATTATAGTTGAGTAGGTACTTATATTAAAGTTACGGAATGAAATTGCAACGAGTAATTATTAAGTTAGACGACGTAATAACACAACAAATGCAATTAATTGACATTTGTAGTGGATGCGTGATATTTTGTGTTTATTTAAATATGAATTTACTCTTATTGATAATACTTTGAAATGAAATAATATTATAGAAAGTGCGATTATCGCGAGGAAAATTTGTTGGAAAAAAACCTACTAAAAAAGTTTCAAAGTTTTATTGAAATTAATTGTTATAACACTCGCATAACTTATCATTAATCATAATGTTTACGATTTCAAAATATATTTTTCATGGCGTAAAAATGTTTTATTTTATACACCTTATGGATAAAGAAATATTATATTTAATAATTTTATGCCGTAAATAATTTTTGAATTTTGGCAAAATATAATATGTATATAATTTTTAATACTATTTATGAATTTATGGATGATATATTTAATGTAATGAATAATGATATAGGCGATGTTTAACAATAGGTAGTTTATTATTAAAATCAATTGAATGAAAAGGATAAATTAATAATTATATGTGACTAAACTCACTTTAGCTGCGAATCAACAGTTGTTATTCAAATAAATACAGCATCCTATTAAATATTTAAATCTAATAGATGCTAATTATTGCTCTAGAGTTTTATTTATTTTTTTATTTTAATATTTAATTTAATAACTATTTAAATTAATTTTAATTTAAGCACATAATGATTGGCATTTAATAAATGAGATGATTTTTTTGTTTTTTTTTTTTTATGAAGAATAAATTGTCAATTTTATAAAATATTTTATAGAATGCAAATATTATATCCTAATTAATTATAATTTTTCGATATTTATATTATATTTTAAACTAAAATAATATTGTTTGTGATTTTTAAAAGAATTAAAAATATATATTCGTCGTTGTATGCTAATAGCATATTAAATACAGTGTATCAATGAAAAAAACCTAAAAATGTGTGCAATAAATTAATGTTATTTTTTTATATACAATTAAGTCAATTCCCTTTTAGAATAAATAATTATTTCACATTTTAATACGGAGATATTGATTCTAGAAAATAATTTAAACTTTATTAACAGTTTTCTGTTAGTATTGTTCCAACTTAAGGAAATAATACAATTACGATGTTCTGCGTGGATGGCTAAAAAGTAAGAACGAGACTTCGATCGAGTAAAACTTTAACATAGAAATAAAATAAAATCATGTTAACAGTTATACATTTTGAATTACAATTGAAAACAATTACTTACATCATAATAGTCTATCATTATTGATGAGTTACTCGGTTATAAACTCATACACATAAATCAATTAAAGAAAATATAAGTTCATTTATTATATTCATTGTTGATGCGAACGGATACTTTTCTTCGTAAAAAATATTATTTTTTATCCTATTTTTTATTTGCCGAAGAAATTATAGTAAATATCGTTAAAAAATAATAATATTGAATTACCATATAAAATTTATTTATTTGTTTATATTTTGCTGTCTTTGTCATTCTCATTAGTTTAATGAATATTGGTTTCTTAATTTAGTTACCATATATTTGTATTTTAACGACGTAATTAACCATTATAATATATTGTATGTCAAAATTAAAAAATTAAGACAGGCAACGCTATGCAATTTTCTACTTATTCTACAAAATATTTAGTCATAATTAAATACTTAACAATACCTGCATAATTATTTCGTATTTTTTGTTTTCATTATATTAATTTTACAGCTTGTAACAATGCACAATAATGTTAATAATGGTGTATTATGTAAAACTGTTTCAAATTTTGAGATTGTTATAGTATTTATATTCTGAGCGAAGCGAGGAATGTATTTGTTTTACAAATATGTTTTTTTTTCTATGTCTGAAAACATTTTTTCGGGTAAAAATAATGGTCCGATTACCACAAATAGGGTATGCTTTTGGTAGAAAATTGCATCTAATTGGTACTTTATTTAACTCATTTCTTGAATTTCTCAAAAGTTTTTTCCCGGGAGAAGAAAAATGACGGAAAATCTGAAAAATTCACGGAAATCGTAATTTTGACAAAATTGATTTTAGATTTTTTATAAATCATTACTACTAATGCAATTTTGTACATAGAGACATATTTTTAAGCTACCTGACGGTTATAATTTACACACGTAGTAAAATTTTGATTATCAGTATAATATAATGTATACTCGACAAAGTTTCGCTCAGAATCGTATTTCCGAATGCAATATTATTGAATTCAAATCTTAATTATAATAAACTAGTAATTTCTCCGAAAACTGAAGGGACCATGTAGGAACGTCAGGAATCGACCTTCCTGTTTTTTTTTTTAAAACGTTTTTAGTGACTACATTGTCCAGTAGACGTTAAAAATACCTATTACAAGTGGTAAGTTTTATACCGACTGTAATATGAATATTTAGAAACTATATTAATTAATATAATTAAATATTTTTTTTTACATGTGAGCCTTTAAAATTAATAATTTATGTTTTAATATTAGAATCAAGAATATTGGTAATTTAAGTATGTTAGCTTGGAACATGTTTTAGTATTTTTACAAAATGTATACCTATACTAAGTTAAAAAAAAAATATTAAATACAAATGTTCTGCACTCGAAAAGAAAATTCGTTTTCTGTAATCATATAAATTATTATTATTATTTATACATTTTGAAGCACGTGCGTTTTGATTTTTTCATTATTGGGTAAAACTTTTTAAAAGAACTTTTAAACATTGAAGTTATGAATTTACTAACGTGATGAGCATTCAATAATACAAATAAAAATAATAAATATGTTTAAAACTACTTACATACTAAAAACTTTATGTACTACACTTAATGGAAACTTTTAGTAGTTTTGCAAATTATTAATACATTTATAAAACTCATTAATTAAAAAAAAAAAATTATAGTTTAGAAATTAGCCAGAGTGGCTGTAAGTTATATTTTGTATTTCTAATCTAATATATATTATTGTATATCGTCTTTAAAAATACATAACATAGTTTATATATAATTTAACATTAGTAGTTATTTTTTATGGAAAATTAAAATTAAATTATTTTAACATACTAATTGTATATCCTGTAAACTGTAATTAACGAAAACGCTTAAAATCTTTTACAGTTTTCGGATACAAAGTAATTGATATATAATATTATAAATAGCAGTATGAACACAATTGCATAAAGATTTCCAAATATATCCATTTTTTTTTTTTTTTTGTAGCTGCAACAAGTAGGTAGGTACACCTAATTATTATCATTTCAAAATATATATTAAAGTTATTATCGTGTACGAATTACTGAGAAATTATTTATAATTGGTATTTAATTACAATATATAATAATATTTCTAAAGTTATATGATAAAATGTTTCATTTTCGAATTATTATATTTGTTTGAATTAATAATAATAGTATAAATGATTTACGAAGGCATAATTTATATTAATTGGCTTTCAAAATTGTATTACATATTTATTAGAAATTGTGTTGGAAGTTTTTAGAGATGAACCGTTGGTTCCAATTAAACTTAAGAAAGTTTTCTCAAGTATAGAAAATTTTGCAATTTATCATACCATGGGATTATATTAAAATAAAACATTAATTATTGCAATGATTTATTAACAGTATCAAAGAGATCGCTTACACAGGCATAACATATAATGTACATCTTGAAATTAAATAATTCATTACATCAAGCATAACTACATACATTTTAATTTTAATAAGTTATAATATGTTTGTAAACGTTTTTGAACACATATCCGTTATTAATTTATTATACTTAGTGTGTTCAGCGTGCGTATATGAAAATGATTGGATATAATTTTAAAGTTATAGATACTTAATTTACAGGTGCACAATTTATACAATTTCGTTTTGTTTAGGCTATTCTTAGCGCGTGTTAGTTTAGTTAGGTGTATATTGTTACGTTCGATCGTTAGAAATTGTGCAAAGAATATCTAAAAATATAGTGCAAACCTCGATAAAATATAATTTAAAAAGTAAAATATATATAGGTACTTAGGCGGCTAGGCAATATTTGAATTTTAAAATTTATTGTATTCAATTTTTTAACTATTTCATATAATTTTATATTTACTAACTATTATTATCGATTTCCCTATTATTTCCGGTCAAAAAATTAATTTTTTTTTTTTAAAAGTAACATTCTAAATATGAAATTGTTTTTATTGATCAATTTTGTAGGTATACATTATGCATGAAAAAATAAATAAATATACATATTTAAATAGTATTATAATATATATAACTTTGTAAAGTCAAATCAAATTTTATATTATACTTTGTAATGTGATTTGAACGATGAATGTTTAGCCTTTCACGTGCAAAGAAGACAATTATTCACGTCAATACTAAAAGCGCGCATACCTATAAAATATAATTAATTTGAAATAGATCATAATCAACGTTTTTTAATTTACTTTTGTATTAATATCCCACTTTTAGGATGACAAAAAAAAGAATCATAATACGATTTTAGAAACTTGGAATTTGCCAGCACATTTTAAGGTCTACACTATTACACACTGTTTTCTTTTCATGCATGTTTATAATATTATATAATATTCCTATTTGCAATCAGCAAGATGACTATATGAGGAACTGTATTGCCGAGCGAATCCCTTTGTGCGTATTGTTAAGGGTTGAGCGTCATTTTGGCATTTTGCACGCCCGTTGGATGCCGGAAATACCAAAACAAAATAGACTCAAAACATCGTCCCAGTCAATGACAATCGTGATCGGAAGTGGTGTGAACGGAAGTGCTGCAAACTATACAATTCGTTCAAAAAATCAATAATATTTCTGGAAAAGAAAAAAAAAATGATATTTTAGTAAAACGTAAATATTATCATAGTTTATTTTTATAGTATAATGATTGCATCACACACGATATAGGCTTATCGATTAATGTAATTTTAGGAATAAAAATACAAGTTTGTTTTTATATCTGTGGAGAAAAATTGATAACCGCCAAGATAAAAAGTAGCTGGGATTTGATGTTTGAATAAATTTAAAAGTTTTATAGAATTAAAAAATGAATTTTTTCACGAACCAGAATAGAAAATAATGTTTTATTTATTAAAATAATTGAATCAGATTACGTTTTTAAAGTTATTTTTTTCTCAGGATACAATACAATAATCCAAAATGATAAATTATATTATTGTAATACATATACAGTATTTTCATTTTTTTATAATCTACTTATATACGTTTTTATTTTTATAATGATAGTTTTATGAAAGTTAAATAAGTATATAGGTTTAACTTTCACTTAACATCAATGCAATGAAACACGATAATTCAATAATATAATTTAAAATAGGTACATTATTACGAATAGACTCAAGACCTAGGGAATCTACAGTATATAATAGTTCTGAATAGAATCTTTTCACAACGACGTCAAGATGGATTAGGAAGAGACCAATTACGTTAGTCAGTATATTTTTAAAAAAGTGGGTAGGTCGATACTGTACGTTTCTCCTTAATTTTTTTTCAAATCTCTACATTTAAAATTGCATTATTTAGTCATAGTAAAATATTTAAAATCGATTTCGTCAAAATCACAGTTTCATTGAATTTATCAGTTTTCAAACCATTTGTGGTAATTTTTATTATCCCAAGGAAAAACTTTGAGAAATTCGAAAAATTAGCTAAATAAAGTACTCAGTAGATGCAATTTAAAATTGAAAGCATATCTTACTTGTGAAAATCGAACTATTATTTTTACCCAAAAAAATGTTTTTAGTCATAGAAAAAAAAAAAAAATCTTTGTAAAACCAATACATTCTTACTCGTTTCGCTCAGAATCTAAAAAACCGGGAAGTCGATTCTGGGCGTTCCTCCTTCGTCTCTTCGGTCCTCTGAGAAATTAGTGGTTTATTATAATTAAGACCTGAGTACAATAATATTCTTTTCGAAAATACGACTCTGAGTGATACTCAGTCAGGTATACAATATATTATACTTATTATAATCCACCTCTAAAATTTATAAATGTGTTTTTATAGAACATGTCTTAATAATTAATGTATAATATATTAATAATTCATGTATTAATAATCTTATTAATCATGAGTCACATGAATGGTTCTATCATAATTGAAGACAATTATAATTTTTATGTTCGTATTATTACTATTATATTGTAACATGTTGTAATTTCTACCTTTTTGTGATTTGTAAATTATTTTTTTATCATCATTTTTTTAGAATATTCATAGATTTCTCTTAAATATTTTAGGTATTACATAACAATCAATATGCTGAGACTATTACGATAACAAATTATAAGAGATTGTAGGGGTGCACAGGACACTATAATTTCTGGTTTTATCAAGCGACATTTTGAATTGGTTAATTTTGCTTTGTTAAACGGCCTATTCTTTATTCACGCAAGTGCCTTTACTAAAAGTGGGGTATATAAAACGATTATGGGTAGGAGTTATTGCGTGTCCAAGACAGAGGGTTTAGCTTTACTTTTAATTATTTGGTAGTTGGTGGGGACGCTGCTGATTGATCTTATAGATTATTATATAGATCTTCATCTAGAGACAGATGGCGAAGTAATACTCTTAGGGAGTATATTACTCATGCTAGCAGAACCTGAAAATCATTTAATTTGTATTTTATGATACCTATGCACATGTATTTATTATTATACTTATTTATACATATGAAACGAAAAAAAAACCTTTCTAATGTCAAACTTTTGTCAATTTTGGACAATCTTATCCAAATATTTTTTCAATTAAATTTTTATTTTTATTGTAAAAATATATGTGAAAACCAAAAAGTAGTTTTCTTTTAAATGTTTTTTGGTATTATTTTTTTTAAAAAAAAAAATTTATTTTTTCATTATATATAATATATTTTTATAATATAGTAAATTAAAAATAAACAATAAAGTAAAAGTTTACGCTTAATAGTTAAAAATGTGTATGTGTTCTGATTACGCTAACGTATAATACGTGACGATGCGTCGATGCGAAACCGAATGAAGTATACGATTCCATTTACAATTAATATAATATTAAATACGTTGAAGATAAGAAGAAACGATTAATTATATTTTAGAACGTAGAATACACAATCCGATGCGGTAATCGTGCATGGCCCGGGCATCATCCTCCGACTGATGTATACGGATGATAAAATATAGTTTGCTTTAATTATAATCCAATATTTCTATATAGTCGTATATACGTTCATAATACAATTCACCATAGGCGGAACCAGCAGTTATGTTCAGGGTATGTATAGTCAAATTTTCAAACTTTACCGGTAATAAGTCACCGATTATACTTATCTACACTGACTACACTATTACCAAATATTGATTTTAAGAAATTGCATATAATAATACAATAATATATTATTATACTTGAAATACTTTACGAAGCACAAGCACTTATACACAGCAAACACTGACGTGCGTGAACTTGGCCCCCCCCACCTCCCCCAATTTTCTTCAAAATAGTGTCAAAATTTTGCAATTTTTATGCAATTATATGCATGTCTCGGG